>OY728127.1:739711074-740311074 GCA_963277665.1 Viscum album | reverse complement strand
TGGCCTTTATGTGTTAGACTACACAAACCAAGTAATGGCAATCGATGAAAAAGTTAATTCATGTGACTCATACCACACCCAACTACGGAATCACCAGCTAGGTCATGCCAATGAGAAACTTTTGACAAAATTACATCAAGATGGGTATTTATATTCTTTCAGACTAAAACCACTTGGTGTATGTCATGCATGTCTACAAGGAAAAATGACCAAATCCCCATTTAGTAGGAAAGGTGAAAGTGCTAAAGAGCTTCTATAATTAGTTCACACAGATGTGTGTTGGCCATTTCTAGTTGAGGCAAGGGGTGGGTTCTCATACTTCATAACTTTTACTGATGATTTTAGTAGATATGGATATATCTAATTAATTAGGTATAAGTCGGATTCTTTTGATCAGTTCAAAGAATAAAATAATGAAGTTGAGAACCAGCTTGGTAAGAAGATTAAGAAACTCTTCTTAGACATGGGAGGAGAATATCTTAATCAAGACTTCATTGATTTCTTATGGGATCTTGGGATTCTTTCTCAACTCACTCTTCCTTACATTCCGCAGTGGAATGGTGTAAGCGAAAGGAGGAATCGCACCCTGTTGGACATGGTGAGATCAATGATGAGTCATGAGAGTATTCCATTATCCTTTTGGGGATATTCATTACAAAAAGAAGCACACACACTAAACCAAGTACCAACTAAATCGATAAATGGTATTCCATATGAGTTATGGAGTGGACGCAAAGCCATGTTATTGAATTTACATGTGTGGGGTAGCGAAGCATTTTTAAGGCCTCTTCAGGTAACAAACTTGCACCTCGAGGCACAAAGTGTATCTTTATAGGATATCCCAAGGAAACAAGAGGATATTACCTATAAAACCCCTCAGACAAAAAGGTTACAGTGGCAAGACACACCATATTCCTTAAGAGGGAGCACATATCCAAAAGAGATAGTGGGAGCGAGATAGACTTCGATGAGGTCGAGGCTCAAGATACATAAGAGTTAGTACAAGAACAGATTCCACAAAGCCCCATGGAAGAACAATCTATTCCAGAGACACAAGAACTGCGTAGGATCACGAGAGAGGTGAAGGAACTGGAATGATATGGTTTTCTTGTCACCAAGGATGGTGACTCACTATTGGTTGACAATGATGATCCTCTTACCTACAAGGAAGTAGTTGAAGGCACATATGTTTCCAAGTGGCAAGGAGCCATGAATTTTGAAATGGATTCCATGTACCAAAACCAGGTCTGGATTTTGGAAGATCCTCCAGTTGATGTAAAGCCTATTGGTAATAAATGGGTATTCAAGAAGAAAAGGACACGGAGGGGCAAGTCAGCACCTATAAGGCACGACCGGTTGAAAAGGTTTTAGACAAAGTTAAAGAATTGACTATGATGAAACCTTTTCACTGGCTGCGATGATGAAATCCATTAGAATCCTATTGGCCATTTCCTCTTACCATGACTATGAAATTTGGAAAATGGATGTCAAAACAACATTCCTTAATGGGAACCTCTAGAAAGATGTCTACATGACACAACCTGAAGAGTTTTTGACTCCAAAAAATGCCAACAAGGCATTCAAGTTGAAAAAATCCATTTATGGATTAAACAAAGCATCAATCTCATGGAACATTTGTTTTGATGAAGCTGTAATAGAATTTGGCTTTGTTAAGAACGAATGTGAGCCTTGTGTCTACAAATGGTTTAGTGGAAGTGTAGTCATTTTACTAATTGTATATGTTTATGACATATTACTAATTGGAAATGAACTACCTATCTTAAAGTCAGTTAAGGAATGGTTTCATAAATTCTTCTCCATGAAATACTTGGGCGAGACAACATATATTCCTGGGATCAAGATCCATCGTGATAGATCAAAGATAATGATGGTCCTGAGTCGAAGTATATACATTGACAAGATACTGAAGAGATTCAGTATGGAACAGTCCAAGAGGGGATTGTTGCCAATGTCACATGGCATTCATCTTTCCAAGAAAATGTGTCCTCAGACACATGAGGAAAGAAAGATAATGGCAAGGATTCCTTATGCATCCGCGATTGGGCCAGTCATGTATGATATTCTATGTATGAGGATAGATGTTGCTTATGAATTAAGTGCGGTGGGAAGATATCATGCTGATCCAGGAGACCGCCATTGGATGGCAGTCAAGACTATCCTTAAGTATCTGAGGCATACTAAGGATATGTTCCTAGTTTATGGAGGAGATGAGGAAGTAGTCATCAGAGGACATGTAGATGCTAGTTTCCAGACTGATCAAGATGACATGAAGCCGCATACTGGATACATATTCAGTTTGAATGGAGGTGCAGTGAGCTGGAAGAGCTCAAAGAAAAGTCTGGTGGCAGATTCTATAGCAGAGTCCGAGTATATCACAGCTTCTGAGGCAGCTAAAGAAGCAGTATGGATGTGAAGATTCGTCTAAGAAATGGATGTAGTACTGATCAGTAAAGATCCTATCACACTCTATTGTGATAATACTCTAGCGGTGGCACTTGCAAAAGAGCCAAGGTCACATCAGAAGACAAGGAACATACTTCAGAAGTATCATCTCTTGAGGGATTTTTCTCAAAGAGGTGAAGTTTCAGTGAGCAGTATTTCCACGAAAGACAATGTGGCGAACCCCTTGACTAAAGCCTTGACTCAGCAGAAAAATGATCATCATGTGAGGTCTAGCGAACTAAAACTCATAGGTAGTTGGATCTAGTCCAAGTGGGAGTTTTTAAGGGTTGGTGTCCTAAGAACCAACTGTTTTGTACTTTGATTACATGAATGTTCACTTATTATATATTGATCATTGTTCTGTATGACTATAATATAATAATTTCCTAGAATATTTTTTGCATTAATAAGGTCATGGTATATCCCCGTAATGATGAGAAACTTGAAATTATATAACAATATTCTTAAATAAAGTTATGTGTTTGGATGACATACTATGATAGGAAACATAGTATACAGACCGTCATGTGCGAGTACTCGTAAGAAGACAAGACTCTCTCTCATGGAGTTCGCACTTGGTAATCTCCAAGATGGAAGATTATGAGAACAGAACCATTAGTAGTAATTCTGCATGTCTTGGTGTTATCAGTCATTACTATCTACGAGCTTGTGTAATGGTCCTTAGACTGGAAGATTATCATTAACTCATGTCATGACTCTTTCACTTAGATTTACTAATGAAAAACGTCACGCAGACAGTTGGCGGGAAGTAGGGTACGTTGGGTGTGCCACAAGTGACATGTTGTTAATGGATAAATCGAGGAAGGATTTTCCCCTTCCATTTATGGAAGTTGATATCTTGGCCCTTTGATTGAAATAGAACTATCGCATTAAATTCAATGGCCATGGTGTAAACAATGGGTTTATTTCAGGTATTCAAAGAACGGTAGATCAAGCATATATGTTTATGACACTGCCATGAAACCTACTTGATGAGATATTGAGACAAATGGATTAAATTACATAGTAAGCGTTCGTATGAGGTGATACATCAATGCGGCGTCAACTTCTTTCTCTTGGGTTCCTTGACCCGTTGCTAGACAGTAATCTTGGACTTTAGGCAAGCCCACCTAATGCCAATGAGAAAGAGGTCTAGAGGGTCACACACTATGTGTATTCAAGTATCTCAAGTAAAATAGATATTATTACCATATGTGTTTTAATAATTATTCAAGGAAGCCTAAATCGTTTTAATGTTGGAGGAAGGATAAAATGAAAACAAGTACACGCCGTGTATTAATTATTACACACCGTGTAGTTTTTATTTTGAAAACAAGTACACACCGTGTATTACTAAATGTACACACCGTGTAGTTTTCATTTTGGAATGGAAATGAATAAATGAAAACAAGATATACACGCTGTGTACATTTAATGTACACGCCGTGTAGTTTTCAATGAAAAACAAGTACACACCATGTATTTATTATTAAACGCCGTGCAGTTTTTCCAGTCGGGATTTTGAGGATATAATATTGTTTTATTAAATGATATTTATTATAATCAGCGTGAGCGCATGTCAAGGAATTAATTATTCAGCATGGTGGTTTTTAATAAGAGTTAATGAAATAAGTGAAACGCGTAACGCATTTATTTATTTTCATGACTCTACAACCTCAAACTCGATTATAAATATCCTCACAAACCCAACTCTTTTCCTACACAAGAGAATCATTGTGCACAACAATTCTAGAGAATTCTTTCAAGATCGAAATAACCACTTCCGTCAAGAACGCTCTTAAGACTGAGAGAGGCCCTCTTCCATCGGATCAAGACGATCTAAAGTGAAAAACACAAGTAATGGTTTCTCAACGCTAGCACCTGGAGAGTCCTTTGGCAACGTCCCGAGATACGAGGTACACGTGTGGATCACCGCTAGAGGAAGTCTACACTTGGCTTCTGTGATGCAACGATGAATCACATCGTAACGTGATCAAAAACATAAACTAAGAAAGAACACCCAAAATTTATTTCTTTTCAATTGATTAGATTAATTATAATCAACCTGTAACGATCCTACTTTGTGTTTCCAGGACTTTCATTTTCTTTTTCCATTTCTGTGATTTGATCCGTAGAGACTGGTGTTTATCGTCGTATTGATCCCAGATTGATCATTGTTAATGAAAAAAAGCCAAGTGGGCACATCCAGCCACGTGCTTCCGCTACACCCGGAACCTTAAAAAGTACTAAACCAAAGTACAAAATATAAACAGATAAGAAACTCCTCAGCATCGCAAGCCTCGGCTTGGTCCCATGCTCTCCATCTCTAATGCAATCAAGTACCTGAAGTCGAAGGTCACATTCCCTTGTCTATACTTGCAGCAGTATAATCTGTTTGGTCCCAAAAGCATGGCCCAAACAGGGTGTGAGACTAAATGATAGTAGGCAACCACCCGAAGATCTGTTCCTAATAGTCAGTGAGAATATGGAAGGTAAAAGTATAGTAAACAGTAAATAGTTTACTGGAAAGTACTCAACAGTAAACAATCCACAGATCAAACAAGAAACAGTGAAGAAAAAACTAACTACAAATAGGTAACTTTCTGGGAAGTACTCATAGCCATCCCCTCTGGTCCTACCTAAGAAGTAACAACAACCCTTTGGGCAGTACACTCAGCCTAACCCCTCTAGTTTGGTCATATGAAATATTATAAGACTCTCTGATGAATCTCACTCAGTCAATGCTTCATACAGTCTAAGGTAGTCAGGGACTCTCTGAGGAAGATCACACAGTCAATTCCCCTTATAGCCCCAAGGTCTAGAGACTCTCCGAGTAAGCACACTCGGTCAATTCCTCCTATAGCCTCTGGTCGATCACAGACTCTTTGAGGAAGCTCACTCGGTCAATTCCTCCTATAGCCTGGAGTGGTTTAAGGAAATTCAAAAAAAAACAAAGACTCTCTGAGGAATCTCACTCGGTCTATCCCCGTATAGTCTATAAAGCTCAAGACTCTATGAGGAAGCTCTCTCAGTCTATCCTCGATAGTCTATATTGTCCAAGACTCTCTGAGGAAGCTCGCTCGGTCTATCCCCTTATAGTCTATAGCACCAGGTTCTCACGGCCCCATGCCAGTCAATGCATAATAATGCTATATGGCCAAAGTAAACCTACAGAGCTACTTGACTAACCAGTCTACAACATCTCAAGCATGTCATGGAAAAACACTCTATCCTATGGTCACAAGGCATGGAAACAGGTATAATAGACAAATGTCTGAACAAGACCAAAAGGTCTTAAATATATAAGCATGGGAAAGACATCCAAGAATAGTAATTATCCTTGTACATAACCAAATTACTTCTACAAAAGCATACAAGAAAGGCATGAAAACAAAAAAGGGTAAAATAGAAAACACCCAATACCCCGTTCAAGGGTATTGGTGGAATTTGCACATAATACTCAATGAATTTGAATGGAAAGGAACAAAACACCTACCTTTAGAGTTCTGATGAAAATGATCCACAATCAACTGCACCCACAATCCAGGAAACCACTTCACGAAAGACCACTCTAAATCCTCTTCCCTAGCATCAACAAGGTCAACCTTTAACACACATGGGAAACACAACCCTAGATATAAATGAAAACCTTGTAGATTTTGGAAACTAAGGGAAGAAGAGGGAAAACCCTAACCAAAACCTCGAAGAACCAAAAGAGGGACTTAACCGAGGAGAACCGCCTTCGATCTGCCAAGAAACCTCTTCGATTTTCCTCCAAAACGATCCAAGGAGCTCCCCCAACCTCTGAAAATTGAAACTCCCACGTGAGCCATGAGTAGGGGGAAGAATGGTAGAGGAAAGGGAAATCCAATGTGGCACGGGACTTAAAAACCATAACTTTAAGTGGCAGCACGGTTACCCCACACAGTTTGGAAAATCGTGCACCAACCATGCAGTTTCTACTGTCTCCTCTAGCGATTTCGCACGGCTTGCCTGCACAGTCTGGACAAACCGTGCATCGCCCGTGCAGAGCCCACTATCTCACCCAGGGACTTCGCACAACTTTCCCACACGGTCTGACAAACCATGTGCCACCCGTACGGAGTCCATTGTCAAGGGTTCGAGGTTTCCTAGGCTGGCCTCATGGTTTGTTCAGACCGTGCGCCAAGAGTACGCCTCTGCACAACCTCCACAACTTTAAATGTTTTCCCTAGAAATTCCTTTTTTCTCAAAAACAACCAGAAAAGAAAAACATACCAGAAAAGAAGGTCCAGGTTCTTAAATATATATACACTTAAACACTAATTCAAACATTCCTTTCACATGCAATACTGAAAAGGATTGTGATACACGCAACACCGACTTGGTGTACGATGCGTACAACACTGGGTTTCTGCAAAACATTTTTTTAAATAATTAATTAAATGAGATAATTATAACCTAACTATTAAACATAGCTATAGTAATTTTAATAACTTATTTTCAAATATTTTTTATAATTATCTTTATAAATAAAATACATTGATAATTAAAGATAATATTTTTTTGTAAAGTCCTTTTATGTTAAAAATACTGTTTTCTTGAATGAACCACCTTTAATAATAAAATTAATTTTAGACACATTTAGAAACCTAATTTGATAAAATAAAAATCATTTTTGAGTTCATAATGTCTAAATTATCCTAGGGTTAATTTTTATTATTATTTTGATGAATAGTGAAAACTACTACATTTTAGTTAAAAACCTCCTTTTAATTTAAATAATTATTAAGTATAAATTATATTTTAGATTTTTTATAGTGTAAAATTATTTCAATTATAAATCCATTTATATAATTAATTTCACTATAATAAATTTTACATTTAAATTGAATATGAAAACATAACATACTTTTTAAGGTTTTTCTACTTTAAAAACCCATTATGTTGCCACATCTGTGAGATTAGCATTAATCTTAATTTTCCCACATTTGTGATTTGAATTTTGAAAATCCTACATTAACGGTTGTAATCAAGATGAAATTTTTTATCTAATAAGATAAACTCAATTTTTGAATAAAATGATTAGTGAATGTGATTAAAATTAATTATGGTGATTAAGGTATGATTAAGCTTAATAAAGAACTAAACCTTAATCAAAAAGTTCAAAATGACCCAGAAACTTTTCCAAAAGCCATTGGATGAAAATATTTATACCATATTCTCTCATGGTTCTAAATTTATGCATTATTGGGATTTCATTAAATGGTAGTTCATTATTTAAAATTTTATGTAAGGAAAAAAGACAAAAAGGGAACTCTCCTTACCTTCAAATTTATAAAACTTTGGGATATGTAAAAAACATCATATTTTCGGTTATACATATCCTTTTGAAATATAAATGACTTATTTTTATCTTAATAATTAATCAATAATTTTTAAATATGAATTAGTTACTTAAAATTATTAAGAAACACTAATATAGTGATTATTTAGTTAATAATTAACTAAAATAAATGATAATATAAATACTAAAAGTTAATCTAATTGATTGAATTATTATATTTATTTATTTTTTATGATGAATATATCATGTTACCCATATTTAAACCTAATATATTTGAATTCAAATATATGTGTATATTTTAAAATTAACATTAAATAAATAACGTCAAAATTAACATTATTGTTATTTTACCATAAATGAAATTTTATTAAATGATTTAAAATTAATAAAAAACGTATATTATTCCAATAGATTTTAAAGTGCTAATAAATATTAAATATGGTCTATTAATTAGAAAATTAATCTTTTATAATTAACATATTGACCCATATATTATAAAAATGTTGTTAACATAGTCTGAGTTTAAGCAGTGTTTTAGTGCATCTCGTGCGCTTGTTTTAAAATTAATTTCCAAAACACATGGGAACTTTATTTTATAAATTATATATAATATTAATATTTCAGTAGATATATTTTTTATAATAAATCTCACTTTAGTTTATTATTAATGGTTAAAATAATTATATTATATAAATAAATGCTTTAATAAAGACCAAAATGATAAAATTGGGGAATCTTAGAAGTAAAGGAACCAAATTATTAAAATGCACATATTTTTCTTTGGTGGAGGTTTTAGTCGACCATTAATTCTATATAATCCATTATTTGTCCATTTTTGATGCACTTTAGGTAAGTTATACCACCCATTAATGAATATCTTTTGGTATTTACAAACGGGCCACTGCCCCTCCATTATAAAAAGGAAAGCACTCTACTACTTCATCACACCTCTCAAGCCACTTGGATCACCCAAACTCTGTTCAAATAAGATAATACTTCCCTAAATTACTTATATAATCCTCCATTTGGGTATAAATCCTCTCAATTTGTCATTTTGGAACAAATCAAAAGGAGTAACCCAATTTCGAAGAAGCTTGTACGAGTACAGAGAGAGTCAAGACCCATGGTAAGGGGATTTCATCTCACTTTTAATTTCTGTGAGATACATGTTATGTTAGTCACTATTTCATTTTCTATGGTTTATTTACTTCCCATTATTGTATTATATTAATATTATACTTAATTTTATGGGTATTCAAATTTCCATTTAATGATCCATTATTCATGGGGTTTATGTTTCAAAAGTTACCAAAAATCAAAAACTAGTTTTATCTCAATTTTCATTTTTTGAGATACGTTCTTTGTTATGAACATAATATATTTATTCAATGTGTATATAATTCCATTTTACAATTTATTTCATGAATCTAAATCTTTTCATGTTATTTTATGATTTATGTAATTTCCTCTCTTACATAGAGAGTTCGATCCCAAGTTACAAAGTTATAAGAGTTTATTAAGACAATATCATCATTTTTTTCAAGACTATTTATGTTTATGAATACTTTGACGAAATATTATAATACATATCTAAAAAACACTCATGAGTTTTTTATCCTATATTATTTCATGAAATATTCATGTATTTGTACCTTTTTCTACTCTTTGGTACATAAGATTGGTTGATAGTGTTTTTAAGAAATCATGAATTTACCCTCCCTTTGGTCACAAATCTATGGTTTATAAAAATGGTTTCCAAGAATATTATACCATTATCCTATAATAGTAAAAAAATTACCTTTTTTTGTATTTTACCAAACTCTTTAAGGGAATACTCTTATTGCTTTCCAAACAAGGAATTCCTTCTAACCTTTTTACCGTGAAAAAGGAATGTTCTTTTTACCTCATATGACAAGAATATATTTACCCACCACCATTAATTTTATGAATAATTTTCAATTTTAAATATTTAATATTTAAGAAATTGTTTTTAAAATTAACTTTCAAGTAAAAATGTTTTCAAAATTATTTCAAAATGTTTTGAAGGTATTTTCTAAGAAAATGATTTTTAATTGGTTTTATATCTTAAAAAGGATTTTTTGAAGAAGAAAGGATATTTTCATCATGAAATGTTTTTAAAAGATATTTCAAAAATTATTTCCCTTCAAAGATAACATCCATTGGTGTTACTAATTCTTTTATGGGGAAATTATTCAATGTTTCCATTCAAATCCTTTCAATGAATGGGTTACGCTTAATGTGAGGGTCTTTATGAAACATGTTTCTCTTTCACAGGTCATATGTTTACAAAATCCATTCCTCTTTCATTGGTTATGATTTCATAAAGTGAATAAGAAACCTATCTCTTTTCATAGTTTTAGATGTAATAAAATGTTAATGTTACACAATTCATTTCATGGGTTATTATTTGATGTTTATAAAACCTATCTGTTTTATTAATTTATGAAATGATGAATGTTTTATTATCTTTGGGAACATGTGTGAATGATTTTAATATGATATGGGTGAGACCTATATCTCCCTCCAATGCATTGGGTAATGATTAGTTTTATATGAGCTCAAAGGGTACACAGTTTGTAGCCAATGTACGAAAACAAGAAGGTACATGGGTTGTAGCCCAAGTCCGAAAAGAAAGAGGGTACATGGGTTGTAGCCCAAGCCAGATAAGAAAGAGGGTATATGGGTTATAGCCCAATCCTGATAAGAAATAGGTTATATGGGTTATATCCCAAACCTGATAAGAAATAGGATATATGGGTTGTAGTCCAAGCCCAATAAAAAAGAGGGTATATGGGTTATATACCAAGGCCAAAAAGAAAGAGGGTGTAAGGGTTATATCCCAAGCCTAAATGAAAGTGGGTACACAGGTTGTAGCCCAAGCCCAAAAACAAGGAGGTATATGGGTTGCAGCCTAAGACCAAATGAATGTGGGTACATGGGTTGTTAGCCCCATCCCAATGTAGGTACACAGGTCTAATCCCAAGCCTAAAATGTTATAAATGTCTTTTTATGTAGACTTTACATAAAAGTTTCTATTATTATATGTATCCCAAAAATACTATGTCTTATTCATGAGTTACGATTTCATGGATCATGATATTTAATTACTTATGATTCACATCTTATGAACTTCCAAGATTTATCCCATAACTAAGGTTCATGATCATGGTTATGCGGGGTATTATCTTCTAATGTTATGATCACATTATCATACCCCTGTGTTCATTTTAAGAATTGGAATTTTCATTATTTACCCTTATTGAGCATCTGATCTCACCCCTTTCTTATGTTTCCCTTTTCCAGGTTATGAAGAATGGTTTTAGTTAGAATTACTAGAGGTGGAGATCTTGACGGGAGATGATGATGATCTTTCACTAGGATAAAAGATTTTGTTTCCAAGTTTCCAAAGACACTAAACTATTATGGTACTTGGGAATGTATTTTTGTAATGTACTCAATATTAGTCTAAAAGGATGTAATATCCATGTATGTTAAGCCTGGGTCACTATAATTATAGTCTAATACACGAACTGATCACATGATCACCTCGATAAGATTATGATCTATAGGTGAATTCGCATGATGAGTATCCACTACACCCTCCTAAGGAACTCATAGAAGATGTATTAGAGGTATACTACGACACACTGAAATAGAAGAAACAATCAGACCCCAAAATTGTAACCCTCCAAGGTTTTGAAAATAAATATTGATTGAATTTTATAATCTATCCATTAAACACAAAATTGCCTACACTGTGTTTTGGAATTTGAAAAACTATAATCTAGAGTTGTGACTAGTAAGTCATTTGAAGTCTGATAGAGAATACTAGATATTTTATGAATAGTAACATACCCTTATGAATAGTAATATGAATAGTAATATGACCCTTATTAATAGTAAATAATTATATTATTTTATTTTTGTAAGGTAATAAGATAATGATATCTTAATTAATTTTTCATTGTGAGCACATGAGCCTCATCCAAGTTGTTGAGGACTCACTAGGTGAATCTAAGAGACCCGAGATCAAATCTGGGTGGAGGCATATTTCCCAGTACTGTAGCAGGCACTGTAGCAGGAACTGTAAAAGTAACTGTTCAGTACTGTAACAGCCAGAACTATTCATCCATCGGGGCCTTCAGGCCACCGGTTTGGTCCTCAGGTCCTGCAAGGTTTTCGGTCCACCCAAGGCCTTTGGGCTAGTTGATTCTCAAGGCCTTCCGGCCACCTTAAGGTCTTAGGGACACCCTAAGGCCTTCGGGCCACATGAATGCAAGCCCCAGACACACTACAAAAAAGGAGCAGCCCCAAAAGAGGATTCAGAGCAGGTGCACTCACCAGAGCAGATCCAAATGGATTGTTAGAATTATAGGGTATGACTATGCCATTGGTACCAGCCTGTGCTTGCATGGGAATCCTAGCCAGACGGTCATGAAAAAGGTGGAGAGCTACAATCAAGATGCAGATGCTGGGGAGGGGTAGTTCCTTGTAGATAGTCTGGTTGAATTCCCTAAGACCTTCGGGTCATGTAATCTATTAAACCTATAGGCCATTTAATATCTGATCCTATATGCCTTGTAAGGGTTCCCCCTCATCCCTTGAAAGGGGGGTTGTCAAAAATCAATAAAAATGAAGGCCTTCAGGCCATTCAGGCATGATATAAAACTAATTATACATTAAAATTGTTATTTTACAAATTAAATATTATTTTATTTAAAAGTTGAATTAATAATATTTAGAAATTATTTTTTGTAAAATGGATTTCATTTTTTAATTCTAGACATCGAAAAATTGTAGGGATAAATTTTTGGGAATTTTTTGAAATATTTGATTTTTTCATGAATAGTAAAAATATAGTTTTGAGTTTTCGATAGTTTAATGACATCATAATGACATAATAAAAAGCTGGTAGACTTTTGTACAGTAACAAATGACATGAGGTGTCTCATTTGGATAAAACCATGAGAAAATAC
The DNA here is from genome assembly GCA_963277665.1 of Viscum album. Taxonomy (NCBI): domain Eukaryota; kingdom Viridiplantae; phylum Streptophyta; class Magnoliopsida; order Santalales; family Viscaceae; genus Viscum; species Viscum album. The sequence goes on along the minus strand of OY728127.1, from coordinate 740,298,288 downwards.
CATGGGAAAGCCCATGGTTTGGAAAAAACCACTAATGAGGTGTCCCTTTGAAATTATTTAAAAACTCCCTCTATTTTACTATAAATACCCACTCATCCATTCCATTTATTTCATTCCCAATCCCTAATAGTCGAATATCTAGTGGTTTTACCTCCCTATGAGTCCTCCCAAGGTGTACTTAAGCTCCCAAGGTCCCAACCTTCATGTTCTATGAGTTACTCTACAAGGTAAGGGAACCTTTCACCCTCCTCTTTACGTCAACACTTCTTTTATATTATCTCTTTGAATTTACATTATAATATATTGGTGTTTCATATTATGTATTCCTATTAATTTACTTTTTTATTTCCATATTATGAGATACCCTTTTTTTTCTCATCAATTAATTTTATGAAATTTTAAGTGACACCGTTAGGCTGCTGAATTTTCATAAGGGATCTCTCAATTTTCTTTTTTTTTTAGGTTCATTTATTTTATTTTTCTCTCCTAACCTCCTCTATATAAATGACCATGATAACTACAGTATCATATATATACTGTAATTATATCATGTGAATGGATGCACCATCATCAATATTCTTACTCCCTCCCTTTGATTTTTATAAACGAAATCAATGTCCATGAGGTTCTAATTTATAGCCTTTGTGGATGATAAAGTTTCGTTCTTCAATTTCTCATTAATTTTTGGTCATAAAACCATTTATATGGTTGAACCAGAGTATAATATATGTATTATAACCAAATTAATTTTCAGGAACCAGTATATGTACATATTATTAAACCATAAGACCAAACTAGTTTCTCATAATCAAAATACCACTTAAATAATCTAAGTGAATATCATTAACGATTCATCCTTTTTGCATGTAGAAAAATGATAAAAATGACCATTAAAAATTATGGATGTTATTAAATAATATTTAATTTTAATTCTGGAGATTTACATCCATTTCAAATTACTCCATTACTTAAAAACAAAACAACCGGTTATGAAAATCAAGAAAACGAACACCTCAGATCGACGAAATTTGATATTATAACTTACCAATAAAGACATAAATGAACTAAATAGTGTTATTCTAAACTAAATACATGTGTAATAAGTTCTTAATTAATTAATTTATTAATGAGTCTAATTTAATATTTCATGACCTTAAGTTCGATAGGGGAACACATTCAGACTTAAGGTAGGGGTTTTTCCACCCGAACATCAATTTTTATTCGGTTTATTTTCATTGTCTAATTACCTCAATTAAATTATTATGTATTATTATATACTCATCATAAACTCTATTTGAGTGTTCTATATATGTACACCAACTATAATACTTCCTTATTTTATGGATACTTACATGTTTTAAAAGGAGCTTTCAAAATTGTTTCTGAAATACAAGCTTGATTCAAGGGAATATCTCAATTGCTTTCCTATTTTCAAGGGAAATATCAAATCTATTTTTGGAAACCATTATATTTGTAAAATCACTCATTTTACTATGAAAATAATATCTTACTTCACGTCCGGTTTTATACAAATATTTTTCTTCAAAAGAACTCTTCTTTTCAAAGTGAAAGAGTATTTATTTCAATATTTACTCGAAGATTTTATAAGAGCATCTTCATCTATTTCAACACTCTTGTTTATTCTTACGTATTATTTGTATTAATATTTCATGGTATCATCTAAAATATTTAATTTAATGGTTTATGATTATTTTGTCTGTGGATGTGCTATCTTTAAACCGTTCACCAATTTACTCCGAATGGTTAGTGTTTATGCTTAATGTTCGAGGAAAGTTATTTACATTTAATATATTAGTTTAAAAATGAATGTATTTGTTTTTTTATCCCTATTCATATGATGAATTAATTGGATGTACTATGTATCAGGTGGGGCTGTCTATAGCCCCTCAGTGCATCGGTAGGTCTCATGAGACAAAATACGGTCTTGGCAAAAGGCCTTGACAAAATGATTATTTATGGTCTTGGCATGAGGCCTTGACGGTATGGTTATGTTGTCCTGCATTATGCATTCCCTCATTATGAAAATAGTGTTGATGGTTCATGTGGTTATTTGACTAGTAGAATACCCATGATTATGTTATATTATGTCAATATTTACTCAACTCTTATTCCTTCCATAATGTGATCAAGTTTATTATTTGTTAAAGGAATATGTTTTCATTTATTAAACATGCCTAATGTTTATGTTATGATATCTTCTACTATATTACGTACTCTTACTGGGTTTTTGATCTCACCCCTTTATTATATTTAATTTTCTCAGGACATGAAGAAGTTTATTATGAATGGCATGCTGAAATCACCTAGGAGTTATGGATGTTTTCTAAGGAGTTTCTATGTTGTATTTTCATTTCAAGTTGTAAAGTTGAAATTATGTATGAATCTTGTTTCCAATAATACTAAACTAATCGGTCCTTCGGGATGCTTATTCCTTGTTTTATTCCAATACAATCAAATAAGGCACCGACTCTGGGAAACTAGGTTCGGGTCCTTACAGTTGGTATCTGAGGAAGTTTAGTAGAAAACATGGAAACTAGATTTAGAAAACGTAGATTTGAGAAGAGTCTCTATGATAGTATTTGAGGAAAAATATACAACAATGTCTTGGTATTTTGGAAAGGAATAGATCATGTGGATCATTCAAGTAGTACATCCCTATCTAGATATGAGAAGGTAGAGGCGGCTCTGGAAGAGATGTACTTAGGAGTGAAAGATCTAGCAATGAGTTTTGGGATTGACTCGGGGTATCCTGGTACACGACAATAGGCCTTGCTACACTATTGGTAACAATACTATTGGGGGATATGCTTAGGATAATTCATATTTTCTTTACAATACATTATGAAGGATTTAAATGTAATTTTTTCCTCAAAGAAACCATTTTTTTGATTATGGGATTAGCCATGCGTAAGATTTCAATTTATGCTAGGTTAATATTATACATTATGATTCATAAGCTAATATAGTGTATTCCATTTTCTAGAAATGGAACTTAGTGGAAGGAATGGAAACCACACGAACGCACGTGTCCCCTGTAAGGATTTCCCTCTGATGCAAGATAATGATGTTGGATCAGGTTCTGCGACTAGTGTTGAGAAACTTATAACTATACTGGGACAACTTACTCAGGTTATGATCAATAACCTTACCCATATGGACCATCCATATCCTCCATGTGTAAAAGCTATGTTAGATCTTTTTGTGTGACAACAACCTCCACCATTCAATGGGACCACAAACCCATTTGTTTCTTAACAGTGGATAAGTTCCGTATAGAAGATATTTCTCGCTTTGGGATGTAACGAAAGAGAGAAGGTTGTCATGGCAGTTTATCATCTATCAGGAGATGCCGATTATTGGTGGTCATTAATCCAAAACACAAAGGTGGAGGAGGAAATAGAAGAGATGGAATGGAGGAACTTTAATGAAATATTCCTAGATAAATAATTTCCTCATGAATAGTAAGCAGATATGGAAATGTAGTTTCTGAATTTGAAGCAAAAGGAGGATGAAAATGTTCCCATGTATGAAGCCAACTTTACAAGGCTGGAAAGGAATGATATAGAATACATACGTAATCCAAGGAGAAAAATTGATTGATTTGTTTATGGTTTGAAACCATTCATCAGAAGGGATCTAGTCTCCTAGAATTTCTCATCATATGAAGATATAGTCTCAAGTGCTATCAAGATAGAAAATAAATTCTCTAAGTCTTATTACTTTAAGGGAAAGCAAGAGAAGAAGAGGGATGATGAAAACTCTAGGAAAGGAAATAAGGAAATGGGAAATAAGGTAAGAGTTGAATTTCCATCATTCAGTAATTCTGGGAAGAAACACCCTACCACTTGCCTGAAGGGAATGAGAGTTAGCTACAAGTGCAGTGAAAAAGGCCACCTATCTCGGGATTGTAAGGGGAAGAAAGAAGCTAGCAATGTTATATGCTATAATTACAGGAAGATGGAACATTATTCACATGAATGTCTTAATGAACTGGGAAATGTTCCCTAAAGAAGGCCAAGGGAGCAAGGCCAGGCTTATGTAGTCACAACCGCGAAGGTAGAAGTTGCTAACAAAGTGGTTGTAGGTACAGTAATCATTTCATCAAACCTAGACAATGATTTATTTGATTATGGGTCATCACATTCATTTCTTTCTTCCATGTTTTCCAAAAAAATTAGATATGTACAATTTTATTTAATAAAGGAGTTATCAGTCAAAACCCCTACTGGATGTATCATTGCAACAAAGGCATGTCAATTAGTCCCCCTCATGAAACATAAACATGATTTAGTTGTTGACATTAGCATCATACCAATGAATGAATTTGATATAATTCTCAGTATGAATTGGATATCAAATTATGATGGGAAGATCTATTGTAAGAATAAAGAAGTTACAAGTTTTGAGAATGATGTGGAATCTCTTATCTTTAGGGAAGAAACATCACGATCTGATTTTCATCTAGATCCACCCCGGTAGCTCTAATAAATTCAATTATTGTGGAGGAAGTGAATGAAATAACTATATGTGAGTAAAATAAGGTTCAAATAGAAGATGTACCTATTGTTTAAGATTATATTGATGTATTTCCAACGGATTTACCTGGACATCCTCCAGATTGGGAAATTGAGTTTTCCATTGACATAATTCCTGGTTTAAGGCCCATATCAAAGACCCCTTATAGAATGGTGAATGTGGAGTTAGTGGAGATAAAGAAACAAGTAGAGTAATTGAGTGATAAAGGATTTATTCGCCCTAGCGTTTCTCCATGGGGATCCCCTGTTATTTTCATTAAGAATAAAGATGGGTCTATAAGGCTGTGCATTGATTACAGGGAAATCAATGCTATTACAATAAAAAATAAGTATCTATTACCATGAATTGATGATTTATTTGATCAAATTCATGTAGCCCAATATTTTTTGAAGATTGATCTTCAATATGGATACTTTTAGTTGCTTGTGAAGAAGGAATACATTCCCAAAAATAACATTCCAAACTAGGTATAGGCATTACAAGTTTACAATAATGACTTTTGGACAAACTAATGTAGCATATGTTTTTATGGATCTAATCAATAGCGTTTTCAAGGAATATCTTGATGAATTTGCGGTGGTGTGTATTGATGATATCCTAGTATACTATAAAATCTATGAAGATCATGAAAATCACCTGCACAATATTTTGAAGACTCTGAGAAGAAATGAATTATATGGGAAGTTTAGAAAGTACGATTTTTGTCTCCAATCAGTTTCCTTTCTGGGACACATTGTCTCTAAGGATGGAATATTTGTAGATCTTGTGAAGAAAAAGGTTGTGCAAGAATGGCCTACTCCAATGAACATAACTGAGGTACATAGTTTTATTGGTTTGGCAGGTTATTATCGGTGTTTCGTCCAAAATTTTTCCCATTTAGCCAACCTAATGACCAAGATCACATGAAAATGGTTAAGTTCATATGGAAAAAGGAATGTGAATAATGTTTTTAAGAATTGAATAGGAGGTTAGTTAATCCTCTAATCCTAACCCCACCATAGGGGAATGATGGGTTTGTTATCTATAGTAACACATCAAAGAAAGGACGTGGTTGTATCCTTATGAAGAATGATTGAGTGATTACCTATGCGTTTAGGCAGCTAAAATTTCATGAACAAAACTATCTAACTCACGATATTGAGTTAGAAGCGGCAATCTTTTCTCTAAAGATTTGGATACATTATATCTATGGCTAAAATGTGAGATATATACTGATCATAAGAGTTTGAAATATATATTCTCAAAGAAAGAACTCAACATGAGATAAAGGAGATGGATTGAGCTACTCAAAGAATATTATTGCACAATACACTACCACCCGAGGAAGTCAAATAAGGTAACAGATGCATTGAGTACAAAGTACCATGGAATTCTGAAAAAGATGATAGTTTAAAGGGATCCTATGTTCATGGATCTAGTAAATATGGATATGGGAATTATAAAGGAAGGTAACAAATCACTATTTTTTCAAATGGTTGCCAAACCTTCTTTACTGGAAAGGATAAAATGTTCTCAGGCTGATTATGAGGAGTTTCAAAAGAAAATTAACATTATAAATGATGGGAAGTTGACTGAATTCTCATATGAAGGTGGAATTTTAAAATTTGGAAAGAGGATTTCTGTTCCTGCTATTCCTGAGCTAAAGAGGGAACTATTGGATGATGATCATATCTCTAATTTCTCTATACATCCTGGTAGCACAAAGTTGTTTAGAGATCTAAAGTAACATTTTTGGTGAGAAAACATGAAGAGGGAGATTGCTGATTATGTGTTGAGATGTTTGGTTTTTCAACAGGTGAAGGTTGGAAGACAACGTCCTGGAGGATTCATGAAACCCCTTCCTATTCCTATGTGGAAATGGGATGATATTATGATGGACTTTGTCATGGGGCTACCAAAGACTCCAAGAAAGAATGATGCGATATGGTTCATTGTTGATCGTCTTACAAAATCAACACATTTTCTTACTATAAGTGAAAATTTACCAGTTGAATGTTTAGAAATAATTTATATTAATGAAGTTGTAATACTTCATGGTGTACCCTCATCAATTGTTTCCGATCAGGATCCCCATTTTACATCACAATTCTGGAAGAGTCTTCAGAAGGCCCTAGATACTAATCTTCGTTTGAGCAGTTCCTACCACCCAAAAAACTGATAGACAATCAAAATGGACTATTAAAACTTTGGAAGACTTTTTTAGGTCTTTTTCACTTGATTTTCAAGGCACACAAGATCAGTATTTACCTCCCATATAATTTTCCTATAATAATAGCTTCCATTTAAATATTCAGATGGCACCATATGAAGCGTTATATGGAAAGAGATTTCGTACACCAACTTACTGGGATGATGTTTGTGAAACAAAGCTCGTAGGACTAGAACATATTGAAGAAACAACATAAAAGGTGAATATTATCGAAACCCATATCAAAATAGCTCAAAGTAGGCAAAAGAGCTATCATGATAACCGAATAAAGGACTTGGAATTTCATGAAGAAGATCACATTTTCTTAAAGGTATCTTCATGGAAGGGTATTATATGACTTGGTAAGAAGGGAAAATTAAGTCCCAAGTATATCATAACTTTTGAAATTATTGACTGAATTAGAGCCATAGCTTACCGTTTGGAAATTCTGCCAAGTCTCTCCAAAGTTCACAATATGTTCCACGTATCAATGTTAAGGAAATACATGCCATACCCAACACATGTAATCACCTATGAAGAAGTAGAACTTGAGCCTAATTTTTCTTATTTTGAAGGGCCTATAAAGATTATTGATAATAGAGAAAAATTATTGAGAAATCAGATGACTCATCTGGTAAAGGTTCTTTGGAGGAACTATAAGATGGAGGAAGTAAAATGGGAGCCTAAGGAGCTTATGTTGAAGACATGCCTGAATATTTTTTGGTATCATTTTGTGAATTTTGAGGATGAAATTTTTGTAAGCAGGGGAGAATGTAACACCCATAGGTTTTGAAAATTAATATTGAATTCATTTTATAATCTATCCATTAAACACAACTTTCCCTCTACTGTGTTTTGAATTTCGAAAAACTGTCAACTAGAGTTGTGACCAGTAAATCAATTGGAGTCTGATAAGAAAACTTAATTTTTGGTAAATAGTAACATACCCTTATTAATAGTAATATGAACCTTATGAAATGTAAATAATGATATTATTTTATTTTCTTAAGGTAATAAGATAATTAGATCTTAATTAATTTGTGAATGTGATATAAAACTAATTATACCTTAAAATTGTTATTTTTCTAATAAATTACGATTTTATTTAATAATTAAATAAATAATATTTAAAAAATTATTTTTGAAAAATGGAGTTCATTTTTGAATTCTACACATTAACATATGTTAGAGATGATTTTTTTGGGATTTTTCTAAAATACTTGAATTTTTTGTGAATAATAAAAATACAATTTTGAGTTTTCAGTAGTTTAATGACATCATAATGACATAATAAATGGATGGTCAACATTTTTAAAGTAACATATGACATGATATGTCCCAATTGGCTAAAAACATGGGCTAATACCATGGGAAAGCCCATGGTCTGACAAAAATCACTAATGAGGCGTCCCTTTGAAATTATTAAAAAACTGCCTCTCTTTTAATATAAATACCCACTCATCGATTTGGTTTCTTTCATTAAAAATCACTCATTATCTAATATCTGGATGTTTTACCTCCCTAATAGTCCTCCCAAGGTTTCATTAATACCCCAAGGTCCCAACCTTTAAGTTCTAGGAGTTACTCTACAAGGTAAGGGAACCTTTCACCCTCCTCTTTTCATCAATACTTCTTTTTATGTTATCTCTTTGAATTTCCATTATCATATATTGAGGCTTGATATTCTGTATTCCTCTTATTTTCCTTTTTATTTCCATATGATGAGATACTATTTTTTTATCTTCAATTCATTTTATGAAATTTTAAGTAACGTCGTTAGGTTGCCGAATTTTCATAAGGGATCTCTTAATTTTCTTTTATTTTGAAGTTTATTTCTTTTCTTTTTCTCTCCTCACCTTTTCTATCCAAATGACCATGATAACTTCAGTATCATCTATATAATGTAATTATATCATGTTAAGGTAATAAACATCATTAGTATTCTTACTCCCTCCCTTTTATTTTTATAAACGAAATCAATGTCCATGAGGTTCCAATTTATAGCCTTTGTGGATGACAAAGTATCATTCTTCAATTTCTCGTTCATTATTGGTCATGAAACCATTTATATGGTTGAAAACGACTATAATATATTTATTATAACCAAATTAATATCCAGTAATCAGTATATGTACATATTATTAAATCATAATACCAAACTAGTTCCTAATAATCAAAATACCGCTTAAATAATCTAAGTGAATATCATTAATGATTCATCCTTTTTCCATGTAACCAAATACTAAAAATGACCATTAACACTTAAGGATGTTCATAAATAATATGTAATTTCAATTATATAGTTTTACATCCTTTCCACATGAACTCCATTACTTAAACACAACAGAACCGATTATGAAAATTAAGAAAATGAACACTCCGAAACGACGAAATTTGATATTATAACTTATCAATAATGACATAAATGAACTAAACAGAATTATGATAAACTAAATAAAAGTATAATATTTTCTGAATTAAGTTATTAATGAGTCAAATTTTATATTCTAGGACCTTATGTTCAAGAGGGGAACACATTCAGACTTAAGGTAAGTGTTTTTTCACCCGAACTTCCATTTTCATTCGGGTTATTTTCATTGTCTAATTACCTCAATGAAATTATTAAATATTAATATATACTCATAATAAACTCTGTATGAGTGTTCTATATATGTAAACCAACCATAATCCTTCCTTATTTTATGGATAGTTACATGTTTTAAAAGGAGTTTTCAAAATAGTTTCTGAAATAGATGCCCAATTGAAGGAAATATCTCAATTTATTACCTAATTTCAATGGAAATATCTAATTTTTTTTAGAAACCATTATATTTATAAATCAATAATTTTAATAAGAAAATAATATCTTACTTCACTTCTGGTTTTATACAAAGGTTTTGTTCCAGAATAACTCTTCTTTTCAAAGTGAAAGAGTATTTATTTCAAGAATTACTCAAAGATTTAATAAGAGTATCTTCATCAATTTCAACACTCTTGTGGATTCTTATATATTATTGGGATTAATATTTCATAGTATCATATACCATATTTAATTTAATGTTTTATTATTATTTTTTCTGTAGATGTGCTATCTTTAAACCATTCAACAATTTATTCTGAATGGTTAGTGTTTATGATTAATGTTCGGGGAAAGTTATTTACATTTCATATATTAGTTTAAATATGAATGTATATGTTGTTTATCCCTCTTAATATGGGGCATGAATTGGAAATACTAAGTGTCAGTTGGGGCATTCTATATCCCATTGGTGCGTCAGTAAGTCTCAAGAGACAAAATACAGTATTGGCACAAGGCCTTGACAAAATGATATTTATGGTCTTGGAATGAGACCTTAACGGTATTGTTATGTTGTCCCGAATTATGAATTCCCCCATTATGAAAATAATTTTTATGGTTCATCTGGTTATTTTACTACTAGAATACCCATTATTATGTTATATTATAGAAATATTTACTTAACTCTTATTCCCGCCATAATGTGATCAAGTTTATTATTTTTTAAAGGCATATGTTTTCATTTATTCAACATGCCTAATGTTTATGTTATGTTATCTTCCAGTATATTACATACTCTTACTGAATATTTGACCTCACCCCTTTATTATGTTTCATTTTCTCAGGACCTAAAAAAGTTTATTATGAATGACATGCTGAAATAACCTAGAGGTTATGGATGTTGTTTGGGGAGTTTCTATGTTGTTTTATCATTTCAAGTTGTAAATTTGAAATTATGTATGAATCTTGTTTCCAATAATACTAAACTAATTGATCCTTCAGGATGTATATTCCTTGTTGTATGCCAATATAATCAAATAAGGCACTGGGTTTGGGAAACTGGGGTCGGGTCCTTACAAAAATAATATCAGTTCAAACCAAAAAACATAAGAAAAAACTAATATAATGATCAAGAACTCAAAATAGGAGACACGCATCCCAATATCTCATGGTAACTTGAGTATCATCATAGAAAGATCTAGACATACACTCACTGTAACCTACCTCTCAATCCTAAAAAATCCTATCTCCATTCTACCAAACGTCCCTGGATAATGAATCTCAAGGATAGACGTCATTTGATATGAAAATATGAAAAACATGTACTGAATACCCTCTACAACTGGTACCCAACCCAAATTTCCACATACCTAAAGGGAATTTCCAATCCTCATGGGCTGGTGAGTTTTATTCGAGCATCAAACAAAAAATATAGGGAACAATTTCAACCAATAAAATCAACAACATAGAATACATATATAACAGAGAGAAACTATAGAATTGATAAATATATGTTATAACTGAAAGAATAAAGTTGAAAACTAAACAACTAAAAAGTTGGAAAAATATTCAAGAAACAAGTCCAACCATAATGGAAAACAATCCCAATTTCCACTACATGTGATAGAATGAGTAGACTGCCACCATCTCACCACCAGCTACCCAAATCAGTTGGTAAATAACCTCACTGCATCACTATGACACCTTGACTTTCCCAACATCTAAAGATATAAAATGTTCTATGTACCACCAAAGGGGTACATGGGGTGTGAGATAATAGGCTCAGTCGGATCCCACCTGGGTGTTCAAAACTAGTATCTTTACATTATTCCGAACAGAGCTCAAATTTAATGAAAACAAGCTTGGAAAAATAGTTTACAATTATTATATAAAAAGTATGGAAAGAATTTAATTTTATATTTTATGAAATTTCCATAACGATATAGGTAAAATAGTTTCTAATTATTTCTCATATCAAAGCAGTAATATCATGTCAAAGTGAATCATGTATCACATATCATTAATACAGTGGTAGTAAAATATAAAACAACACAAGCCAAAGTATAGGTAACATCATTTCAATGATCACTCTAGGTCATGCTAGAAAATACTCATACCATAATCAATGAGTAGTTCACAATCAAGCCCATATAAATTAGGCCTAATAAGTATAGAAACACCCCATAAGTGAATCCCCCAACAATGTTAATATCATTTTCCTAGAACAATAGTCCTAGGGAATAGAGGAACACCCCATGAGTGAACCCTCCAATAATATATGTATGATGGAACAAAAATAAAACTTCCACCTAAGTACCCAAGGATTTCCATGTGATCTATTTTTCCAAATCATTTCATCAAAACCATGCTTTGAAAACCATTTTAGAAATTCATTTCAAAATGATTTGAAAATACCCATTTCTTTACCAAAATAAGGGAAAAACTATCGTTTATCAAAAACTGATGGCAAACCATGATTACAAAGTATTCCCTCTTATAAATACCCACAAATCATAAATTATTTAATAGAAAAGGGTTGGAATGTATGGAAATTACCAAAATACCTCAAATAATGTGCACCCACCACACTACAACCAACAAAGTATTAACACTCGAAACAAGATTGCATGAATGATATAGAAGGGAATAAAGAGAATCATCAGTATAGATCAATGGATTTGATAAAAAAATGAAATAGTTTTATTGCGATAAAAGACAAGAAGTAATAATAGTAGAACACACTTAGATAAATTCACCACACCCGTAATAAGGATCAATCCATAAACAAAACAATTCAGGATAGTTAGAGGTCTCCAAAATCACCCCTAAGAGCCTTAAAGTCTATAGAAAAAATCTCATATATGAATGAATTTATAAATCAATAATATGATTTCCTAAAATCCCAACTCATGATTATTAAATGGCGTGTAATCCCTTTACACTTCGTGTAATCCACGAAACTCAGGTACGCCAAAAAAGCCCATTAAATTTTTACTAAAAACCTAAATTTTAACTTTAAAAGACATGAACCAAATAAACTATATGTAATATTTTCACACTATGTACCAAACTCTTAGATTCTTCCCTATATATATTGCATGTTGTTTAATCCCATTACATGATGTCTATTTCTCCTACAGACTTCAAAAAGTCTAGTTATTAGTAGAAAACTAAAAATCACCTCATACGTTTAATGAACTCAGGGAGAACCCCAAATATACACTAAAAATTTTATAACCAAAATATATTAATTAAAAAAAACATACATGCACAGAAAATAAGTCTTCCCCCCCCCCACAAATGCTTCCCATCCCTGGGAGTCCCAAGAGACATACAAATACAGAGGAAAACAAAAAAAGAGAAGGGAAATATAGGAAAGCGGGTAACATGATGTTACATATAATATGGATTAAAAGTAACATATGTATTATTTAGTTATATTTAATATAATTAATTAAATTTAAACCATATTTATACTTTATTTTATTATAAGTTTATTTTTTGCCTTTAAAACACTTTTTCTGAAAACTATTTTAAAGTGCATAGTTTTTCTCTATTTTAAATAATTAAAATAACCAATAATGAGGAATAGTTTAAATTAAATTTATAGATTATATATAAATATTTATATTAATTTAAATACACTTAATTATTATTAATTTTCATATATTTATTATGATTTTATCGTTTCTTTAAAAAACACATTTCTTGTTAAACAATTTTTTGACACGCCAGTAGGTTTAATTTTAAATTAAATTATAAACCATTTGTGAGTTTAATTTTGGAAAAATGGATTAAATATTTATAATCATAATAATTTATAGTATATAATAAGGTGAAGTTAATTTTTATCCATAATTGATAGTGAAAATAGTAAAAATTATTTTCAATGATTAAGGTAAAAACTGGTTTACTAGGGGATGAATTAGAATGAGAAGTGTTAAAAATTACCCTAAACTTTTATAATTCATATTTAATTATAATATATTTACCTTATATCTTCTAAGGTTCAAATTTTTTCCATTTTTTTTTTCTTGTAAAAAATGTGTGTGTAATTCTTTCTTTTCAAACATTTCAAATGTGTCTTCTCCCCCACTTATGAAAGGCCACCCCTCTCCTCTCCTATACACACATACAATAAAATTTGGTTTTGAAAATACCTACCCATATAAATTATTTTATTACCTACCCTAATCCTAGAATATTTTGTTTGATCATAAAGGCAACCTAGGAGAGATTTTGGTGTAAACCTAAAGTGGTTGTCTCAAGAAGAGGAAACAACTTTAACCGAGCATTTTATTTGGTTTCTTCTTCTAACTAAAAAAAATATTATTAAACCATAATAATACAATGAAATAAAAATCTTTCATATGCTTATATTTTTTTTATGTTAATGGAATTTCCTACAACAATCTTCTACTCCCTCAAATGGGAAAAGAAAACGTTGATCGTGTGTTTGGCAGAATACCACCTTGCAAACCAATGTAATTTTTTTCATCATAGATTATATAGGATATATATAATGATGTATTTAGTATTTATATATCATATTTATTATATAATTATACATATATAATTATAATATCATATATTCATTTCTACTTTACATTCCCTAGGGATTATGATAACATTGCTTGGGTGTATGACAGACTACCACCTCATAAAGGGATGTGATTACCTTTTCACTTTCACTTTACATGGAAGGTAATTAGGATTAATTTTATATTTATTTATATAATAATATTTAAATATTAATATTTTTTAAAATAAATATATCATATACTTTATTACCTTACTATCCATTGTATGAATGATAACACTATTCATGTATCATGCGGACTACTTCCTTGGAAAGCGATGTGATTTTTTAATTACCAAATCACATGGATGGTATATATAAGTGTATTTAAAGAAATAATGTTATATTGATGATATAATTATCATTATAAAAAGATAAAATAACACTTACCTTCTTTCCATCATGATCATTGAAAAATATAAACTTTACTCATGTGTACAAATGACATACCTTCTCCATGATGTAACTCAATTCATTTTTCAAAATAATATTTCATGTTTGGTTTTAAAAGTATAATTTATTTATAAAAAATCATAATTATTTTATGATTATTAATGTTTATATTATTAATTAATAAAAACTCTTTGAACTTAGTCAGCTTTATAATGTAATTTTGGACATATGAGCTGAACATCATCAAAACATCCAACATGAACATAAATGATTAAATAATTTAATATTACATGGTAAAGAATAAACAAAATAATCTTGAAATAAGTTTTTAATAAATTAAATAGTTATATTAATTTTATTATTTTAGGAGATAAATAATGCACCTGATGAATTTGGCTCAAGGTAATGGATCTTTCTAACCCACCCATTTCATCAGGTAATGACCTTTCTCGATATAACTCACTTTATTTGTATTTAATGTTAGGGAATGATTATAAATTATGTATATATTTCTCTAACATATATATTTAGCTTAATATACCATCCTTTTTTTGGTTAATATATCCCTTATTACTATTTCTCAAATGTATTCTTTAAGAAATCTATTTTGATTTTGTTATGAGATATGATTATGAAACCCATTTATTTCCATGGGTAATTCTTATGTTTATGCCTTATTATTGAAAAAAGTATGTTGAAAAAATATTCATGTAAATGAAAATAATGTGAAGGATGGGCCTGGAATTATATATACCTCCAATTTATTAGGTGATGTTTTAGTCTCATGAGATGTCATGTATGTGATTAGGGAGTGATCCTAATATTTTATGGGGGCTCTATCCACCATGTGATGTTGTATTAATAGTTGTCCTTGAATTATGATGATGTCATTTTTTATATATTTTACACTTTATTATATTTATATGATCTTATGATACCATTCCATTTATTTTATTATTCAATTTGATTACACATGTACCTTCACTTTTATGATATCATGTTATACCTTTGACTCACATGTTATGCTTCCTTACCTTGTTTATTCCCAAACTAGGATTTTTAGATCACCCCTTTCTTTCTGGAATTATATTAGTTATCCTAATAATATTAATGATCTCTAATGGATTTTAAGATCTCAATATAGTGAATAAAATAAGGATTCTACATTTTAGTTTCCTTTTTTGTATTATTAAACTAATCTTCCAAAAACACACTAGGACATTATGATCCTTGTGTCTTATTAATGGATATTTGTGTTTAAGAATCATGTAATAAAATGTGTAACATGGTTTGGTTGATAGAGTTGTTATTAGAGGAAATGTTTTAGTTAACCTTTGGAAACTATGATGAGAAATCTTTGTCAAGAATCATAGAGATAAGTCTCAGGATAAGACTAAGTATTGAAAAGTATTCTAGAATCTTTGTGAAATATAGAGTGAGTGGTTTCCAAGAGATTAAATGCCAATCTGGATACTACAAGTGGATGTGGTTCTTATATAGATGTACCATGGGGAAATAACTCCTAAAAAGGCATTTTGGGATTGACTTGAGTGTTACCCATTACATGATAATAGACCTTATGACTCACCTAGTTTGACACCAATATGGGATATTCTTTGAAAATTAAAAAACTATTTTCAAAAAATTATAAAGGGAAAAATTACCATAAGATTTTATATTAGGAAATATATTATGGATAACTTTGGTTGAAACCAATAAATTCATAAGTTATAGAATATATGTCATTTATGAATTATCCCATTAATGTTTATAGTTACCCATTCATTTGTTTAATAGATTATAAATAATTATCCCTAATTCTATTTTTATTTAATTAAAATTGATGGAAATAGGAGAAACTAGGTCAATAACCATTGTGACAGAAAATTAAATGACTTACCAAATGATATGTTCAACCCAATGGAATTATGATTCAAGAATCTCATGATTATATTTTCTCATCTAACTCAAGTTTTGAACCAAAACTTGAATCATAAGGAGTGCGCAAATCCCCCCAAGAATGAGAAAGTTTCAATTGAAATCTTTATTTGACCATGTCCCTTGAAATTTAGTGGATCTTATGAAACTTTAATTTTGAAAAAATGGATCAAATTCATTGAAAATATATTCACTATACTTCAGAGATCTATTGAAGATAAGGTTGTTCTTTTTGTTTATCATATGGAGGGAGAAAATGATCAATGGTAAACATTGATAAAAAATATGAAGCCCGAGGAAGAGATCAAAGAGATGGAGTGGAAGGAATTTGGGAAAATGTTTTCTGAATTTTTTTTACTTTCATTCTCTGACTTAAAATAGAGAGATATTTACAGAGCCTTACGAGATAATTTGACTAATAAAATGGGGAATACAATGAAAACTTCTAAATATTTTCATGATATGCCTCTAGTATAGTAATCTCCCCCAAAAGTTAAGTTGAATGATTCTTTGGTGGTAAAAAACCATGTCTGAAAAAATCTTTAACAATTTGAGTCATTAAATATATGAGGAAATTTCATGAAGTTCCATTAAATTTGATATGGAGATCAATTAAACTCAAGGTTCTCATGGGGATAAAAAGTAGAAAATGGAGTTTAACTCTGGCAGTGTGATCGAGAAATATAGTGGTGGAAAGAAAGTCCAAAATAAAACTTATCAAAAGTGTGGGAAGAAGCATTATGTAAATTTTATGATGGGGACCTATAAGAGTTTTAGGTGTAGGAAGGAACGAAACCATACTAGTTAATACCAAAGGGAGAAACCAACCAATGTGTTTGAATAAAGAAATTCTCTAGCCAACCCCCAACCCACTATCCAATTTTTCAATTACAAGGAATAAGGACACTATGAGAACCAATACACTAATCCAAGGGTTGACAAGCAATGAAAAAAACCACCAAGGCCTAGAGAGAAAGGGTGATCTTACGTCATTATAACTATAGGGGTGGATCCTAAAAATTAATTGGTGATAAGTATACTACTTATTCATTCAAAGAATATAGAATGTTAATTTTGATCATGGTTCTAAAAATTCCTTCATGTAATATAAGTTTTGTATAACTAATCATGAACCACCTCAAAACATGGAAGATGGGTTGTCATTAAAGATGGGAAATAGGTCGATTATATCATCCCAAGAACATAACTCATCCTCGGTCCATATATCTTGGATTAATATCCTCGTAAACCCTGTGATAATTCCTTTATAAAACTTTTATGCAATTTTGTCTATGTATCGAGTTTCCTTATATAGAGCCAACATAAAATTCCAAGAGAAGTATATCTCCCTCTAAATCGTGAACAACCCTCCAATTCTATACAACTTATATGAGGAAGATGAATCTTCATTGATATCATCATCTTAGGTAAGAATATTTTTTCATTCTAAGAAAGTTTAACTTGATAAAATGATTGATACTATAGAATATATAATGCTTGAATACATGTCCATTGTGAGGGATTATATCAATGTATTTCTCTAAGAGTTGTCTGGTATTCCTTCTAGCCAAGTGGTTGAATTTTCAATTGAGGTTATACCTGTATCTTTTCTAATATTAAATACTCCATATATATTGGCTATTTTTGTAATTGAGGAGCTGAAAAAATCTACATGAGAATCTGTATAAAGGAATTATATTCCCATGTGCTTCAAAATAGGGTGCACTAGTCCTCTTTTTCAAGAATGAGGATGGGTCAATTTGCCTCTACATCGATTACCATGAACTCAAAAAAATCACAATATATAACAAGTATCCCCTAAAATGGATATATGACTTATTTTATTAACTATGTGGGGACCAATATTTCTCTAAGGTAGACCTTTAGTTGGGATACCACCAATTAAGGGTGAAAAGGGAAGATATTCCCAAAACCTCCTTTCAAACAAGGTATGTAAACTATTAGTTCATCGTGATACCTTTAATATTCACCAATTATCTATAAATATTTATGGACTTAATGAATAAATTATTTATAAATTACTTTGAATTTTTTGGTAGTCTTTATAAATGATATTCTCATATAATACAAAATAATGGAGGAGAATGATGATCATTTGAATTCCATGATAAAGGTATTGATAATGGAGAAGATATATGTAAATTGTAGTAAGTGAAATTTATAGATGATGAAAGTATCATTATTTGGCTATATTGTCCCCAGTAAAGGGATATATATAGACCCTTATAAGAAAAAGGTGATTGAGGAGTGTCCCATAACAAAATCTGTAATAGAGATCCATAGTTTCCTTTGGTTAGATAGATATTACTGATAATTTATGAAAACAATTCATGATTATCAAAATCCAATAAACAATATAACATGGAATGGAGTAATGTTTTTTTGGACCTGTAAATATGAATCAAGCTTTAAAGAGTTTAAGAAGAGGCTTATTACTATACTAGTACTCACATTTCCCTCAAGTTGATAACTTTTTTAAGTATAAAACGATTCATCAAAGAAGAGTTTATGACATATAATAATGAATAATGATAAATTGATATCCTATGCATCATGGTAGTTGAATGTTCACAAGTATAACTATCCGACACATGATCTGGATTTAACTGCAGTGATATTTTCATTGAAGATCCAATGACATTATCTCTATAGGGAGAAGTGTGAAATATATATATATATATATATTTATATATATATATAAAGATAATTAGAGCCTCAAATATATATTCACATAGAATAATATTAACTTGAACTAGAGATGATGGTTAGAGTTGATCAAGTACTATTAATACTATATACATTACCATATTGGGAAATCAAAAATTTGTCAGATGTTCTAAGTAGAACGAATCCAACATTTTTATCAATGATGATAATTGAGAAGGATCCAATATTATTATACATAAAAAGGATGGAAATTTAAATAATAAAGGGATATTCATCCAACAATTCTCAAATAACTAATCAACCATCAAATCTTGAGAGGATCAAGGAATCCTAAAAAGGGAACGAAGTATTACAAAAAGGTTAGAAAATATTCCAAAGTTCAAATTTGTTGAAGATGGGGTTATAATATTTGGAACCTAGATATGTGTCCCATAAAAACTATATATGTAGAAGGATATTATAGATTTTTTCATAAATCATCCTTATCTATTCATACATGAATTACTAAGATGTATATAGATCTAAAGAAAAACTTTTGATCAAATAACATGAAGAGGGAGATTGCAGAATTTGTATCTCAATGCTTGGTATTCCAACAAGTTAAGGATGAATGGAGGAAATATAAGGGTATGTTGAAAAAAATTCCCATACAATTATGGAAATAAGAGAATATAACCAGGGATTTCAAAATTGGACTCCCTATGAAACCTAAATAAAATAACACCATATTGGTGGTAGTCGATCGTCTTACAAGTAGGCACATTTCATTGTTATCAAGGAATATTTCTCTCTTGTACAACTCAATAAGATATATATAAGTTAAGTGTTATTATTTCATGTAGGGACACTCTCCATTATATTTGATTCAGATCCAAGGTTTACCTCAAGGTTTTGGAGAAGCCTTCAGTAAGCATTGAATA
Organism: Viscum album; assembly: GCA_963277665.1. Lineage (NCBI taxonomy): Eukaryota > Viridiplantae > Streptophyta > Magnoliopsida > Santalales > Viscaceae > Viscum > Viscum album. The sequence goes on along the minus strand of OY728127.1, from coordinate 740,278,228 downwards.
TAGAATTTAGTTCCAACATTGCCTATCACACTCATACAAATGGTCAGTTTGATAGAACCATCCAAACTCTAGAGGATATGCTAAGATCTTATTCAATATATTTCCATGAATTTTGGTATCAACACCTTCCCTTATTATATTTTTTATATAAAAAAATATTCCATTTTAGCATTCAAATGTCACATTATGAGGTTTTGAATGGGAAGATGTATCAGACTCAGATATGATGGGATGAAGTTGGGAAGTGGAAACTGATGAGACCTAATCTTGTACAAGAGTTTAATGATAATGTTCAATCCATTTAGTACCATTTAAAATCCATGAAAAATTGACATAAATTCTATATAATGAAACTTGGAGTTTGAGGTCAGAGATAAACTTTTCCTATATATTTCACTATAGATGAAAGTCATTAGGTTTAAGAAGAAGGGAATTATTAGTCCTAGATACATTGACCCATTTGAGATCCTTGATGACATCATAGTGGTGGCCTATTGACTAGCACTTCTACCTATTCTATCTCAAGTACATGATGTGTTCAATGTATCCCTCTTGAGAAAGTATATACCAGAACCTTCACATGTATGAAATCCAGAGGTGGTACCATTGGATAAAAATCATTCATATAAGGAGTATCATGTGATTATATTATATCATAGATACAATGTTACATTTAACAATATAACTCACTTGGTCAAAGTGTTGTGGTAGAACCACAAGTTTGAGGAAGAAACATGGGAACCATAAGAGGCAATGAAGCAGAAGTTCCCTCACATGTTTTCACCATATTATGTAATATTAAATTTTTAGGGTAAAATTATTTTAGGGTGGAATAATGTAACACCATGTGTTTTAAAAGTTTAAACTATGTTTGATAGCATATATGACATGAAACACTGAGTTTAAACAAACTGTGATATACTATTAAAATATTATTATTTAAATGTGATCAGTATAAACTAAAAATTAAATTATAGGGTATGAATAGTATTAATAACATTATGATATATATATATATAATGTTATTAATAAATATAAATTCTTAATAAATAAGCGCTCAACTTTAATAATGACATTTTATTCTACAAAAAATATATTTCCTTCAGAAATGTTTATTTATTTATTTTTATGAGAAAATATTATAAATAATTATTGAAAAATTTAGAAATTTTATTTTATAAGATGAAAATTATTATTTAAATCATCATATTAATATTAAATTTGGTTTAATTTTTTGGGATTTTCAGAAGATATTGATTTTACAAAGAATAGTGTAAATACTGATTTTTGATAAAACTATCATTTATTTTTAATAACATAAGTAATTAAAAATTAAAATTATTAATATAATATGTTCTAAATTTATTTTAATTATTATTTATTTAGTTTTAATCTAATTAATTACATTTACAAAATCTTTATACGTGATTTTATTATAAGCTTATTTTTATGATTTAAAACAGTTTTTCAGAAAACTGTTTTAAAGTGGATAATGTTTCTCCATTTCAAATAATTAAAATAACTCATAACAAGGAATGATTTAATTGAAATTAAAAGATTATATATCTATATAGATTAATTTAAATCCAATTAATTATTATTATTTGTCTTATAGTTAATATGATATCATCTTTTCCCAAAAAAATGCATTTCTTGAAAAACCATTTTTTGACACGTGTGTAGGTTTAATTTTAAATTAAAATTTTCCACTTTTATGAGTTTAATTTGAAAAAATGGATTCCATATTTGAAATTATTTTAATTTATATTATCTAATATGTCCATATAAATTTTTTGACCCTAATGAACAATGAAATCAACAAAAATTATTTACGGCGATTAAGGTAGAAACTAGTTTATTGGGGGTTAAATTAAAATGATAAGGTTAAAAATAACCCAAAACATATATAATACCAATTTTATAGTAATATTTAGACCTTTTATATTATATGGTTTTAATATAGTCCATTGTTGATAAATTTGGATTGTGAAAAACATAGGTGTAATTATTTCTTTTTAAAAGTTCCAAATGTGTCCACTTCTCCACTTAAAAAAGTTCACCCTCTATCATATCCTGTTATACTCTTCCCAAAACCATTAGGTCAGACAATAACTTCCCAAATAACTTCTTATATTCCCTCCCATCATCATATAATCCTTGGTTTGATCATAAGAAACCTTGGAATGCTTTTTTTGAAACCTAAAGAAGTTATCTAAAGAATTGGTAACGTCCTTAACCAAGTATTTGATTTTATTTATTCTTCCACCAACTTAAAAAATTATTAAAACATGATCATAAAATAAACTAATTTTATTAAATATGATAATATATTATTATCTTACCACCCATTAAATAAATGAAAAATTCATTCGTGTGTACGAAAAACTACCTCCTCACGAAACAATATGATTCATTTTTATTATCACATCACATGGATGGTATATGTAAGTGTATTGAAAGATATAATATTATATTTATTATATAATTATAATTATATAAATATAAAATAATATTTACCTTATATACATCACTATTGTTGAAAAATGGAAACGTTACTCATGTGTACATAAGACATATTGTCTCCACTATTGTAATGTAGTTCATTTTTCATAACCATATTTCATGGTCAATTTTTGAAGTAAAATTCATCTATAAAAATGATAATTATCTCATAATTATTATTATTATAGATATGATGAATTAATAATCTATTTTACCTTATTCAAATTACTAAATTAATTTTGGGCATATGAATTGAACATCGTCAAATCGTCCAACATGAACCTAAATAAATAAATTAATTAATATGACATGGTAATAAAAAAAATAAAACGAATAATTAGATTTAAAGAGGTTATTAATCAAGTAAATAATTATATTAAGTCTATAATTCAGGGAGATAAATATTGTACAAGATTAATCAAGCTCAAGGCAAGGGATCTTTCTAACCCTCCCTTTTCTTTGGGTTTTGACCATTCTCTCTCTAACTCAATTTTTTTAAGTTATGGAATGATTATAAATTATGTATATATGTTTTTAAAATATATAACTATATTAATATCCCTTACCTTTATAGTTTAATACAATCCTTTTGAACATTTCTCAAGTTCCTTGTTTAATATATATCTTTTGATTACGTTATGAGAGAACATTATGAAACCCATTTCTTTCCAAGAGTAATTATTATGTTTATTCCATATGATTACTATAATTATATAGAACACAAATTCATCTACATAAAATGAATTTGGAGTGTGGGATTGGAATTATATATCCCTTCAATTCATTGGGTAATGTTTTATTCTCATGAACCATCATGCATGAGATTATGGAGTGAACCTAATCCATAATGTGACCCTGTAAACCATACGATGTTGTCTTGACAATTATCCTTAAATTATGTTTATGTCATGTTTTATGTCATTTCCACTATCCTATACTTCCATGATCTTATGATACCATGGCCTTTATGGTATTATTCTATTTGTTTACTCATGTACCTTCTCTTTTATAATATCATGTTATACCTTTGACTCACATGTTATACTTACTTATCATGTTTATTCCCTTACTAGGACTTTTAGACCACCCATTTATTTCATGTTTTCAAAACATTATAATTTGAATATTTAGGGGTAAAAATGTATTTTAATATTATACTATGGAGAATAAAATTGATATTCCATGTTTTAGTTTCCTTTTATGTATTATTAACCAAGTATTTTAAATACACTAGGCATTTATAATCCTTTAATTGTATTAATGGATATTTATATTTAAGAATCATGTAACAATATTTGAAAAAAGTTTTGGTTCACTATAGTACATACTCTCTCTGATTTATAATATGAATGGGATTTTCCTCATTAGAAAGATTGTGTTCTAACTGTAAAACTTTAAGGATCAAAACATGAGACTCATAAAGTATATATTTACTTAACAACAAAACATGGAACACTTCATATAACTGATGTAAAATTGGCAGTAAGACTACTTGGTAAGAAAAAAATAAAAACTTATATAGAATTTTATATGGACCAATAAATCATATTATTAATTTTCATTTTCTACCAAAATTCATAACACTTTTCATAGGAGAAAATTTAATAAAAACATGATATCCTACCTTAGAAAAGAGATATTTAATTTGATTATCTAAATAACTCTTCTACTTTCTCTAAGATTTACTCTTGTGCTGGTAAATTTTCTTTACCTTATCAACCATTTCTTATACTAGTTTTGGTTCTAACAACCCCATTTCACTAACTTCATCCCAACATGATGGAGTCTGAACCAATATTCTATATAATGACTCAAATGGTTCTATCTGTACACTATAATTAAGACTTTTATTATAAGAAAATTCACTAATAAATTATGTTTATCCCAAATAACCAAGTAATATAAAGTGTAAATTGACTGTATATCCTCAAAATTCTTTTTTTTTGCTCTGGCTATCCATTAAATTGAGGATGAAAAATTGTAAAAAAATTTAGCTTAGTACCCAATGAATTCTAAACCCCTTTATAAAAATTTTATGTAAATCATGGATCGTGTTAAATTATAATAAAGAGAGGGAATTAATGAAGAATGACTATTTATTTAAGATAATGTATATAAATATGATTCAAGGACATAATATCTTAAATAATTATAAAATATAGAGATTTAGTTAAATGATAAACAATAAACAAAATAATATTATTACATCGATATATCATTGGTAATCCCACCATGAAATCCATGGATATATTTTCCCATTTCCATTTAGACACTAAAAATGATTGAATCACCCCCTTCAATATTTTTCATTTATCTTTAACATGTTGAAAAGTCAAACATTTCATGGTAAAATTAGCGATATATTTCTTCATTCCTTCCCATCAATAATATTCCTAATAGCCTATATACATCATGGCACTAAAATAATGAACACAAAATGGAGATTTATGATCTTAATTCAATAATTTATTTTTCAAATGAAAATTAGTCGGAAAACATTACCTCTTTAAAAGTATAATAATAAATTATTTTTACATTTAAAAAATTTTCCATACAACTTATTTTATTTTAATTTATGAAGAAAAATACTTAGAAGTTTCTAATGTTCCAAAAAAATTAGAATAAAATAGAATATCATCGTAAAAAAACCAAAATATTATCAAAAAACAATTGAAAAACACTATTCATGAGATCTATAAATACAACGGGTAAATTTTTAAACCCTAAAGGCATAACCAAAAAAGACATAAAGGTTATACCTATTATGAAATTTATCCTTAGAATATACTGTCCTTTCACTTTCTACTAATGGTATTCAGATTTGAGTTTAATATTAGAAAAATACTAATCACCATAGAGCTAATTAAATAATTCATCGATATGAGGAAACTAATACCTATTCTTAATAGTAATGTTATTAAGTGTTATATAAATAATAAAAATAATAATAGAATGATATTTATTTTCATTAGTCAAAATAGGAGCACCTGAAGGTAATGTTCATGTGTAGATAAAATCCTTATCAAGTAATTCATGTAACTTATTTTTTAATTCCATTATCTCCAATGGATCTATTAAATAATGAGGACTTGAAATTTTCTTAGCTTTAGGATCTAAATAAACAATAAATTCAGTCACTTGATTAGAAATAACACTAGAAAAATAATTAGGAATTACTTCAAAAAATTCATTTAACATTGGAACATCACCAAGATAAATAATTTCTTTTTTTCTAATTACATGTATAAGAAAATTTTTACCAAAATTTGTAATCAATTTATCTTATTCTTGATAATATATATGGGATATGAAATAATTATTATATATATATTGAAACTCACCTTAGGAATTTAATATAACTTATATATCACTTTAATATATCTTAACACGATAAAGTAAAATCCATTCCATACCCCTAATAACATCAAACAATACTAATGGTAATAAGACTATATTTTTAGAAAAAAAACATTCTAAATATGATGATAGTAAGGATCCCATAAATCTAAATTTCTTTAATAATTCCTGTAAGAGTTTTTACCAAAGTTATATCTTTATTTATTGTGGTGATATTTCCATTTTAGTAGAAAAATCCATCGAAATAAAAGAATGAATATACCTTGGACCAAACACAATATTGGAATAATCTAATCTAATAATTATTTCACCATTAAACAATTCATTTTATGGTCCTCTATTTCCTAAGGTAGTGACAATTGATCTAGATACACCCTTATCTTTATTAACATGGTGATCTCCACCCTTAATGTTTTTCTTCAAACACACACTGGATGATGGACCACCACATAACAATTAAAACATTTTACAACCAGCTTATCATAGTTAGTATTACCATTACCATTGTTTTTATCTTTATGAATACAAGCCAAATATCCTATATCATGACACCATTAAAACTTTAATGATCTAATATGACATTCAGCTTAAGGATTTTTACCACACTTATGATAAGGGGGAATCTTAACTTTCTTACCTCTAGATTTAATTGATTATATCTTCCCCATTTCTTTTCACCTAGATTTATTTTTTTTCTCTATATTGATATATAAATAAATAAAATCCATATTTATCTCTCAGAACATATATCAATAACCTCATAACTTTTAAACTCATTAGTAACAAATGAACTTCTCATAATTTATTTCAATCCCAAGTAAAATCAATATATTTTTCTATCATGTAACAGAATTAAATTTAGCACAAAAAAAACCAATCTAGTAAAATGTTCATAATAGGTGGAAGCCGATTCCTCATATTTTCTCTTAATTCCAATAATAGAATTTACATTATATGTTGAATAAATTTAGGAAAATATTTCTCAAGGAAAATATCCTTAAATGTTTTCCACTACATAACATCAACGTCATATTTATCCTTGGTACTCTTAATCAGATTCCACCACTCATTTGTTTCACCTTCAAAAAAATAAATTATGAGAGTTACCTTCAGATTTTATGAACATCCTAAAACTTTTAATATCTTTTTTAAATAATTTATCCACCCTCCAGTTACCACTAGGTCTGAAGATCCACTAAAATCTATAGGGTGATATTTTAGGAAATTCTACACTATAGATATGTTCCTATAATATTAATTTGATCACTCACTTACATGGGTTACACCACTTAAAGAATGTTTCTATTATGTTATCATATCCACAAACTACTCAGTTCCAATTCCAACCATACCAGGTTCCTGAGTCGAAAGGATATCATTCTATTATTACATTACCACTTCATTATCCATGTTTCCTCTATTGAAAAAAATTATAAATAAATATTAATTAGATTAAGAAACATGGAAATCCTAAAACAATATCCTATCATAATATAACCATAAATTATAATCTCTTAATATTTCCTTTTAGTATCATCCTAAACTTTAATGTTATCTAAACCATTCCTCTAATTGATACTCTAAAATAATTTAACATAATGAAACCATAATTACATGATTCATAACAAGGGATTCATTTTATTAATTTTATAGGATATTTTCTGTTTAGGGTTTTAGATAATTGGGAAAACCATTATTCCTTTTCAAAAAACAAGAAAACCCATAATGAAATTTTCCTTTTTATATAACAAATTTTGAGATGAAAATAATAATTAATTACTCATATAATAAACTTCAAAGACCAATTTTTTTATAATTTTCTTTATAAAATCATAAAGGAAAAACAATTAACATTAAAGTTACTTGAGAAAAAAATTAAAACATATGAAAACAAACATTTCACCTTTGTAAGATCATAAACATTTCTCTAATCATGAGTTTATTCTCTTATCTTATGAAATAAAAATATTTACTATAAAACCCGTAAAAATAATTGAAAAACCATATAGGTAACTTGGGAATTTATCCTTATAATCAGCCTTAAAAAGAATAAACCTCACGATTAATTTTAATATATCTCTTTGGAGTAAATTTTTTGTCACTAACTCCATCACCATTACCTTATGCATTGGAGAACTATATCAGGTTCACCTATTCTAAGAGTTATATCATGATTACCCATTTTAATATAAATTTCCAAGAACCAAATCATTATAAAAACACCTAAAATATTTCATTTCTCTCACAAAACCCATAAAATTTGACATTAGATCCCATAAGAAAAAGTATTTTCAGCTATATCATAAAAATGAGAAGAAATGTTCTTTTCTTTTCAAAACATTTAAAAACTAAAAATTACCATAAAAATGGTAATGAAATATTATTTTACAACCATAGATACTTTTATAAAAATATTGACATTGAATAGTGGTTGTATTGGTAGGAAAATTCAGTCATGTTGTAAATGTTAAAAAAATATTCTTTTACATTATTGGTAAAAATTATAAAAAGTGTCCTGTACACAATAAGTTTGAAAAAATTACTTTTAATAATTTATAAAGAAAGTAAAAGGTAGTAACAAACACATTTATGAAACATTTAATTGGATATAAATATTTATATAAATTATTTCAAGTGCATGTATGTGGAGGAAAAGGAGTTTAAAACATTTAAAACTATGTTTTAAATAAAAATCACATACCTCATAACCGGAATCACCATGTAGGTCCATTGATTTTCAACATAATAATTTTTTATCAATTTTATACTTGATTGAGAACCATTCACAGTTTTATTCTGTTATTATAATCAATTTTAATTCATTTATTATCATTCCCTATATAATTACAAAATATATTTAGTCCACAATAGGCTTTTTGGGATCATTCAATTTATAACAAAAAAATAGCATCAGTGCATTGAATATGTTCAAAAATTTCATGGTTAATTTTTTTATAGAATATTTAATATTATATTATCATAATTTTTATACATCATATACATTTTTATAACCATACATGTGAGTTGGTATTAAAAACTGTATCACATAGCTTCATGGAGATAATAGTGCACATGTATGCATAAACAATATTATCATTTTTAAATAGATGAGAGGATAAGAAGGTAGAAAATATATTGTATTTAAAGAATAATAATTATTTAATAAATATAATATATTTACAAAAAATTAATCTTTATAACCATTCTTATGAGTAAGTTATAAAAAATGATACATATCGCTCTGTGGATGTGGAAGTCCACATGTACACACAAATGAAGTTTTTATTTCCCATAGGATGGAAATGAGATGAAAAAGGGTTTTAAAATAAACATAATAATATTTTAGTATATTGGATATAATGATTCTATTATATCATCATGGTTATTATAGGTTTGAATTAGGCAGAAGAAGAAATAACCATATAAGAACCTGGTTAAGAGATATACCTCTTCTTTGGAAAACCACCTTTGTATTGAACTTTAGGCTATATAGGTTGTTTTTTTGGAGATAAAAAACCTATAGTAAATAGGAATGGAATTTAATAACTAATGTTCAGGGATTTTTTGATATTGGGCTCAATTTTTGTATAGAAGCCATGAAATAATATTATAAAATAACAATTAAGATAATAATTTTTGACCTTATCAGTTAGTTTTTACCTTAATTAACCTATTTCACCCTTTATCATGGTTAATGATTTTTATAATGACAACTATTCATTATGAATAAAATTAAATTGTACTCATTAATAAATTTTAAAATCCTTATTAAAAATATTAAATCCATTTTTAATGTTTCAATATGTATAAGTGGTAGAAATTAATTTTACCATAAGCCTGAAAATTGCAATGGAAAAAAATTTGTTTAAAAAAATTTGTTTAAAAAAATTTGTCTTTAAGACTAAAAATGAATTTATACCAAAATCAACTATAATTATAATAATTCATGTGACTTAAATTGAATTATTTTTAACAAAATGTGACTAATTTTACATTAAAATCAATAAAAAAATAAAATTATTATTGGTAAATACTTGAAAATAAATGATAGTGTTTATTAAAATCAATATTTCTCACTATTCACCCAAAAAACAATACTTTTAGAAAAATTCTAAAAAATCACCCAAAACTATATATAATATGATGATATAAAAAAATAATTTAATTTAATAAAATTAAATATCTATAATTAAGAAATTTAACTTTTATATTAAACTATATAATTTATGGAAAACAATCTAGTAAAAAATAAAGCTATTTATTTTTTCAATTAAAATATTAAATAAAATTATCATATTGAATACAACTCTATAAAATATTACAATGAATATTACTAATACGTGAAATTAATTTATTATTAACCTAAACTAGGCTGTTAAAATATAAATATATAGGCATATGATTTAGATCAATTATAAAATACAACTAATCTATTTTCCTTAATATCAAAAAAGATCTCACTTACATTAAAATATCATAAGGATTTAATGAAAAAAATCACAACTCTTTATGAATCCATCAAAAATTTTATAGTCATAATTTAAAAAAATATCTTTATTTGGGAAAAAAAACATTGGAAAAAATTTAATTCTTATTCTAAGGCCTAACCGTGTGACCTCATGTGCCATTGTAGCATTGAAAAAAAATATGAATTCTCTTATTTATAGATGTAATAAAAGAGATACCTCTAAAAAATCATTAGTGAGACTCAAGCTACAAATGGATTTGGTGTGATATCGATCAACCACACTCACATATCTATATGAACATGGGATCCACATGATTCATTATATACATTGTATGTGTACTTATATATATTCCCTTTGTCCATCACATCTAGTTTCCACTAGACATGGACCATGTAATTTTAGTATAGGTCATCTCATACATTCATTATTTGATAAAATAGACAAACCGATTTGAATGTATACATCAAATGTCATTAGTGTAAGTATTTGATCACATCACATGTCACTAAAATGGGAATTATAATGAATTTCCTCAGTCTAATTCAATCAGGGGTCCACATGTGTTTTTTTATACAAGTGGAAAAATCCATTCTTAGTTAAGATCCAACCACTGACATGATCCAAAAAATTCCCAACCACCCCTTAATTTGTTAAGAATCAATACTTATGTAAGAAAGGTATAAAAATATGAGGGTTCCCATGGTAGGTATCATTATAACATTAGGTCATATAGATTCATAATAAACACACAACCCTAAGTATATCAATGACCATGTGATATCTCTTGTGATATAATTTAGTAGGTAATTCTAGATAATATGTCTTGAAATATTATCTCATGAGTTTATTCTTTATATCATATTTTTCAAATTTTTATTATGTAATATTTTACTCATTATATTATAAGCATATCATCACAATCCATAATACATTATGATGATCATCGATTAGGGATAACTCAAAGTTATACCTGGAAATGATTCTATCATTCCATTGTTCATGTTATATAGATTCAAAACACATTAATGAATGATAAATAGAAGTTTCATATATTATAAAAATATGATAAATTTTAAAACCATTATATCCAATCTCTCATCTATCTAATACTAAGAGATTCAAAAAAGACCTCATGTTTTTTATTTAATAGTTTTTAATGAAAGGAACGACTACATTATTGTCTGTATACATTTAATTGATCTTTAAATCACCCCCTAAATTATCTATCATATGAGATGAAATTTACTAGGGATGTGTATAATATTTTTATGAGACTGAGGTTCCTTGAACCAATAAATAACTCTGTTATTATCATAGTTACTTTTTATTACTCCCTCAAAATTATGAACCACCCCAAGTTTAGTGATAAACTTCTTGATAATAACAACTTCCTGTACAACATATGATGCATCAATGTACGCTGCCTCGGTTATTGAGTCCATTATGTTTGATTTTAGGTAACTCTTACAATTGATAGATCCACTTTTCAAGTAAAACATGAAACCATACTGAGACCGCATATCAACTTTGTCAAATTAGAAAATAGAATAAATGTAACCCCTTATATAATGAGATAATCTTAACCATTAAAGACCAACAACATATCCTTACTTCTTATCTAGTACTTAAAGATATTATTTATAGTAATATGGTGACTCTCACAATGATTTTATTAGTATTTACTTTTTATGAATAAAGAATATGTGATATAGGCTCAATTAAATGGCATGGAAGACATGATATATCTTATGGATAATTAATAAGGAATCTTTCCAATCCTTTATGACTCCTTAGAATGATATAGATTATTCCTAATATTCATACCAGGGAACATTTGTAAACACCCCTTATTGGAGTACTTCATGCTAAATCTATTTATATATTTACCAATATATGTATCCTGACTCAATGCAAGAAACCTCTTTGATTTATCTTTATTGATATCTATAGCCAGTGTGTAGGATTTTTCACCCTTGCCTTTCATTGTGAAGAAGTTTCCCAACCACACATTTTAAAAATGTATAGTTGAGATTTCATTTCCAAAAAGATTATATAATCCACATTCAATATTAGAAATATCACAATGATCCCACTAATATAGTTGTATACACAAGATTCATCTATAACCCTTGTATTGTATCATCAAACTAGATGTTTCAAATTTGGGAAGCATTATTTAATCCATAAATTGACCATTACTATTTTTAAACCTTAACAGAGTCATTTGGAAAATCAATACCATCTAGTTGTATCATTTAAAAATCCTCTACTAAATTACCATTAATGAAAGTGGTTTTGACATCCAAAAAATATATATCAGAGTCATAATGAGATAATATGGACAACATTATCCCAATGGAAATTATCATCATAACTATAGAAAAGGTTTTCCATAGTCAATACCATGAATTTGTTCTAACCCTTTTCCACTAGATAGGATTTATCGGTATAAATTCTCCTATCCATTTTAGTTTTATTTGGTAAAAACCACTTTCACCATATGGGTATAAATCCTTCATGTCTATCCACCATGTTCCAAACTTGGTTAGTGTATGTGGAGTCAATATCAGATTTCTTAACATCTAACCACTTCCCAAAATCAGAACTCTTAATGGTTTCTCAATAGTTAGTAGGTTCTTAATCTATGAACATTACTTCATTATCATTTTATATAAGAAATAAATATCTCTCAAGATCCTAATAAATCCCCTAGACCTTTGGGTTCTTATGTAACTTGAGTTAGTTCTTCTTTAACAACTCTTTATGGAACTGACTCAACTTCCATCTCATGAATAATTCATTTTTTTTATCCTGGAGCTTATCTAAGTACAAATTTCCTCCCATTGAATCCTCTATTTATATATTTCTTCTCATGGAATGTATAAAATAAAGCGTCAAAAACATTTTAATCATTAGTATTATAGAAATCATTCCTCTTAGTTTCCTTAAGGCAACAAAAAAATAAATATTAATTATACATAGGGTCAAATTTTTTAGAATTACACATTGTATGTATTATTCAGAACCAATAATCTTCATAAAAAATAAATTGAGATATTTTCCAGTTCATATCTCATAGGACGCCTCTATAATTACTTTATATGGAATATAGTTATGTTGTAATGTGGAAATTTATAAAGCATATCCCTAGTTTTAAATAGGAATGTCACATTTACTTTTCATTGATTGAACCATGTAAAACATGGTATGATTTCTCATCTCAAACACACTATTTCATTGTGGTGTTCTAGGAGGAGTGAGTATTGAAATAATTTCACAGTCTCTCAAATAATTTGTGAATTTATGGATTAAGTATTCAGTACCCCAATCTAATCATACAAATATTAATACTTTTACTTAGTTGATTCTATAATTCATTTTGAATCACATTAAACTTTTCAATAGATTCAAAATTTTTTCTCATAAAAAACACATAACATTACTGAATAAAGTCATAAATAAATTTTTTGAAGTATTTATAACCACCACTTGTTTGATTACTCATTTATCTATATATATCCTTATATATTAGATATAATAGTATACTAACCCTTTCACATTTTCTACTATAATATGGTTTGGTCATCTTTCCTGATTAATAAGATTTGTAGTTATCAAATGATTCATTATTGAATGATTCCAACAATAAATATTTATAGATTATTTAGATTTGTTTTGAATTTATATATCTAAAGTGAGAATTCTAATAGTATGTTGGATTAAAATAAAACTTTGACTTCTTATTTTGAATGTTTTAGATTGTATTGTACATCTAAAAAATATATATACCATTAACTAATTTTCCAATGCTATAAAACATTTCATTCATGTATATAGAGGTACACTTATTATTGATAGTTAATGAAACCCATATTTTCCAAAAAAATACAAAAATAAAATTCCTATTTATGAAATTTAACAACCTGGTAAAAAGGTAAGATCCATTTTAATGTTTTCGATCCAATTTTTGGGTTTGGAGGGTGTCTAGGGATTTTTTGGATTTTCTACAGAACTTGGGTTGGGCACTACCTATAAGAAACATTCAAGCCATAAATATGATTCGAGAAATGAATCTTTCACTAGACATAAGATATGAATACTATTCAGAGCTTAAAAATGGTTCAATCCATGAATCATGTTCACATCATGAAATCATCACTTCAGATTTTTTTAACCTGAGGTGATTCCTTTTTAGCGCACATGAAATATTTAGGATTCAAATCATGATTTTGGGATTCCTAATGTTAATCATTCCTATCTGATAATTTTTTATTTACTACAATACAGAATACTAATTCATTCACTAATAAGTATCAACACTCAAACCCTTGGTCTCTCCTAAGAAATTCTGGGAAATTCCATCCCTTATGAATCACTTTACTTGGCACCTTGATATAGAGTGTGGTTAGTTGGGTTTCCTTTGGTAATATTTCTGTTATCTCTTATGTTTCTTCATTGATCTTGGGTTTTGGGAGTGGTGTTAGGATATGTTTGTGGGATTAGTGATCAAGTGATGATGGTTGTTTGATCCTTACTAGATCCATCATGTGACCATCTTCAATTGTGTGGATCCCATTTTAGCTAGTGTGTGATACAAGTTTGAGGTAGATGGTTCTATCTCTTGACTATATTTGATAAACATTGAACATAACTTGGTTCTATAAATTTTCTTAAAAATTAATTTTCATGATTGATTGAATTGAGTTTGTAAATGGTCTTTTGAGAAAAGAGGATTTTTCGCTTGTTTTGGTGAAATAATGTATTTATCCAAGAATTAGGGATTTTTGAAATGGTTTTAGAAGAATATTTTTATAAGAAGTGCTCTTTGAAACTATAGTTTGAAATGTGATATGAACTTTTCTAATTAATTGATAAATTCATCACATGGGAAGCCTTGGGTACTTAAGTGTAAGGTGTTGTATTGGTCCACATATGCTAGTATTATTTGGGGGGGTCACTCATGGCATGCTCGTATCTTTATTATGCCTAGTGTTCCAGGGACTTGATTACACAATAGTCTTGTTCATGGTATGAGTAGTCTAGCTAGCCTGCCCTGTTGTGATCCTATGCATGTCTACAATTGCACTTTGGATTATACTATTTTGGCTTTGATATTATTGGTTTGATAAATGTGACAGGTTATTTGAAATTATTTTACCTAGATTGTTTTAGAACTATTGAAAATGGGGAATTGTTTACCACGATTTTGATATAAAAATATTTAAATACTTATCATGTATTATTTTATTTAAATTGAGAATATTGATATTATTATAAAAAGATGTGATATTGAACACCTGGGTGGGATCCTACCATTATTATTTAACTTCTAACTTGAACATTATATTGGGAATATGAATACCTTGTATTGTATTTTTAAGAAGGAAAGGGAAAGGTGTTGTAGTGAGGTGTTGAGGTTTCTGCTAGCTTGGTATGGGTAGTTGGTGGTGAGATGGTGGGACATTTCTCACATATCACATGGTGTAGTTATTT
This sequence comes from Viscum album, assembly GCA_963277665.1. Classification (NCBI taxonomy): domain Eukaryota; kingdom Viridiplantae; phylum Streptophyta; class Magnoliopsida; order Santalales; family Viscaceae; genus Viscum; species Viscum album. The sequence continues at coordinate 740,262,407 of OY728127.1, read as the reverse complement.
AATATTTTAGTTTTCCTTTTTGGTTGTTGGATTGGTACCTTGAGTTTTATATTTTAGTTTTTCTCCATTCAAGTTGCATCACTACCACTGTTTTCCTCTATCTATAACATATATCTTCAATTTTTTCTTCATGCTACCTCTTTTGGATGTGTATATGTTCCATGTATCTTTTTTCATTTCGTATTAAATTGTTCCATCTATTTAAAGTTTGATGCCTTCGAGTCTCTAGCCTGTGGGGATCGAGAATGCCCTTCAGGTTGGTGGCGAATCATTTTGGGTACCAAAGGAGGGTTTCCTAGGCCGGTTCATTTTATAATAAGTACATAATAATAGTTTCATAATTATACAACTAATCTAATTGATAGAATTATATCATATGTTCCAACCTCTAATGTAGTAACTCTTACCCCATTGCCAACATAAAGATATACTTCTCTTTTATTCAATTCTCTCTTATTTTCAATTTTGTGTTTATCAGGACAAATGTGTGAAGCAAACCCAAAATCTAATACCCATGAGTTAGAATTGGAGAAATTGATTTCTATAACACTCACACCCAAATTCTCATAATTCTTAATTTTGAGAACACTTCTCAACCTTATATACCAATTTGGTAATATTTTATAAGGTATACATATAAGAGACCCTAAAATGATAATCATGATGCGTGATATAATCTATAATATATACATATCTACAGGCGTGTATTATGTTTTATATATTTTAAGCAATTAATTTTAATGAATTTATTTTCGCTAAAAATATGACCCCACATATCATTACCATTAGTAAGACAAGATCAATATGTTATTATATAAGGATTCAACTTTGGTGTTCCTCTAACCACTTAGTTATTTAGAATGGCCATCATGCCAATCACATCAAATATGAATCTTGGATAATTGGGTGGAAACAGTTTTTCCCAAATCTATCATATGGATATATTATAACTATATTCCTATGGTATTCTAACTCTTAGATATTCTCAGTGAAGTGTCACCCAATTCTCATAATGTTATTTGGTTACCTAACACTTAGGGTTATGAATTTACACTATTTCTTATATATGATAATCCATGGGCACCCTAATTTGAAAAAAAACCTATCTATTTTAATGTTCATGATCTTGAATTGTGTTTAATTTGGATATAATATTATACTTAGTATTTGAGGGGTTTTCTCCAAAAGTATAACTACTTTATAAACATCATATGCATATTAATCTTATAAATATTGCATCACATGTAATATTTGTTATCTTATGTTTTATTCTTTTATGTTTCAATAATTATAATGATTTAGTTTTGGAATCCCAATTTCTTCCACCAAATTAATATGTTTAAACTATATTAATGTGTAACTCTTTACACAACTAATAGTTTGTGTTAGTCACCCAAAAATAGAATCCAAACATATTTACACATATCCAAATTCATCTTATGTATATTATATATAAAATTATTTTCATATAATTTCTTATGATTATATGAAACCAATAGTCCCCAAATGAGTAATCTTGGAGCCATAGATAAAACCCAAAACTTTTCTAGATAAGGAACAGTTCTCTAGGAAAATGAGAAGTATAACCCAAAGTCCCTTTATCCAAGGATACTTTACTCAAGATAGATTTAAATTCCTTCATAAATCTAAAACCTAATATGTATAAACAAAATTCAACCACTAAATTAAATCTAAAATTTCTTAATAACAAACAAAATTCAAGTAAGGTGAAATCTAAATCTTACGATGTCATACCTGTAACAAAATGCCAATTTTATAAGAATCATTTTATCACATAAATTTTAGCACACATAATTTTCACATAATATAAACATTTTATTTATGCTAATATTAAAATAAATAAATAAATAAATAAATGTTTTCATTTATTTTCCAAACATGAGATATCAATGTGAACATTTCATATTTAATTTAGGCATAAAAGTTTCCATATATAATGAATATAAATTATCTGATATAAACAAATTTTGACCATATTAAATATTTTATAAAAATTTAATTCTCTCATCTTTATTCATATATCATTTTTTATAATAGATAAAAGGGTTTATCTATCATAAGACACAATCAAAATATGACATACAACCAGCGTTGTCACTTGCATACAGTCATTATTAGAAATATATCCTATATATTCAATATTAACCAATGCTCTATTTTTGGAAAACCATAGATTCAAGGCACAATCGTTGATATTTCATATCATATATTATGATACAATGTGAAACTACATGATTAAACGAATCATAATTTTAGATTCATTAATCTATACCTTATGACTAAGAAAAATAGTGAATTTCACCTTACGATATCCTATATCATAAGGAAACATATAGAAATATAATGACCATCAATTGTCCACATTATATCATACATTAAAATATCAATAAAAAATCTATAAGATATACATGTTCATCATGACATTAGTTGAAAAAACATATTGATTTGAAGATGAACATGGCTCAGATACCACAAATGGATTTTAAATAATATTCCAATGAGTATTATAGAAAAATAAACAAAAATGAATGATTGATCGTTCATTATAAAATTATCATACAATAAAAAAATGTATAAACGTTCATACCTTATTTTCAGAAATCTCCATCTCGATGGAGTATGTTCAAGGGAGACCATCATGTGGAATCCTATATAATTTTGAATCCATAAGTAGTACACCAGCCACTAAAATACTCATATGATATGAGAGGATTTTATAAACTCTAATAGGCATATCGGGCACAAGAGCCTCAGCTCAGTTGTTAAGGATTTGAGAAGTGCTTCCAAGGTTCCAAAGTTCAAAACCGTGCAAAGACATATTTCCAGGTTACTGTAGTAGACACTGTTCAGTACTTTAGCAGCCGGAACTATTCATTCTTTTGGGATTTCAGGCCACTGTTTTGGGTCTCAGTTCCTTTAAGGCATTCAGGCCACCCAAGGTCTTCATGGCAGTAAGGCTTTCAAGCCACCTCAAGGCCTTCGGGCCACCTCAAGGCCTTTAGGCCACCTCAAGGACTTTGGTCCACCTGAAATTATGCTTAATGATCAGATAGAATCTACAAGGAGCAGACTCTAGATGGGGATTCAGAGTAGCCGAATTCACCAGAGAAAAAGTTAAGATGATTTTTCAGAAAGAGAGGGTATGACATTACCATTGGGACCAGCCTGTGCTTGCATGGGATGGCTAGCCGAACAAGCCATGTGAAGGTGGAGAGATGATATCATGATGAAGAAGTTGGGGGGGGGAGCAGTTCCAAGTTTAGTCTGTACATTTCCTAAGACCTATGGGTCATGTAATCTCTAAACCTACAGGCCTTGTAAGAGTTCCCCCTCATCCATTTAAATAGGGGGGGGGGGGGGTTATCAAAATCAATAAAAAATAAGGCCTTCAGGCCATTCAGGAAATACGCATACTGGAACCTTCTTTGGTAATGAAAAATGAATAACCAACTAGAAGGAGAAATTTAACTTTGGTAAGAATATTGTTAGGTTTTAGTGCAATAAAAGTTTTATGGTCATGTGTTAGAAGATATAGATGTTATGTATCTGGTAGTCACACTATGGAAATATATATGGATAAAATATACTAGAACAATGGGTATTCCAAATTTAGGACATTAGATTTTGTTCACTAGACTTAATTGAATGAATAAATTTTAGAAGATGTACCAACGATCAACTCAACAGATGTTGGGAGGTTAGTTGAATTGAAAATATTCAATAGATTCTGATGAATAGAAAGAGTTTAGTGGAAACATATCATATAGGTGGTCAATATTGGGAATGAATAAGATGATTTGATAAATCATGTACTTGGTAGAAATGATCATAACCCATAGGGACGAGTGATGCATGCAGAAGGGGAATATTCTAGATGAAACATGAAGATTCATAGATGGTGATAGAAGTGAAGATGTGGTACATATACTGCTCCCATACATGTTCAGTTTATGTGATGGTTACCCTTGACTAAATAAATATATTCCCATAATGATCAGATCATGGGGGCATTTGTACCATGAAGATTTTTTAGTTATGAGGACCAGACAACCTACTAAAATTCTCTATTAATAGAGGAGCCACATCACCAAGGGAGGTATTTCTGATAGAATCCTACATTAGAGGATAGAGTGTTGAGTTAACACTTCATTATATAAATATGTTAGTATTGAAGGATGATGTTCATTGTCCCCATATCAAACATATACAACTGAAAGGAGAAACAGAGAAGGAAGGTTCTACTGGAGGGATCACATCTCCTCACTCATGGTACTACACAGTGGTAGTTCATGTGATATGGAATTAATCATGGTAAGGTTTTGGTATTCTAAGTTCAATGATTTTAGGTTCGATGTGGGATTATCCTTGTAACCAATATGAATGTATGTTCTGATCATTGAAGATGCAATAGTCTCTCCTGTTGATGTAGGTCACAATTTCCAAACCATGTAATCCCTTATGCCCTTATGTTTCCATGTTATTTTCATGTCAAATGTTTTATTATTATTTAAAAGTAATTTTTTTTATATAAACTATAATAGGGATTCAGAACTAGAGTTAGGCAGCTTAGTGCAGTGGTTGGGGTGCCTGGCCTTCCTAATTTTGAATTCTGAGGCATCTAAGGATCTCTTTATCTCTAGAGGTTTTGATGATATGTTCCACTATTTTAAAATCTAGTGGATACCTTTTTATTATCAAAGGATGTCATAAAGTGTTTTAATTTTGTATATTATTACTAAAAAGATGCATTAGATCATGGTTTCAACACATCTAATAGGAATTTAATCATGAAATTAGAGTAGATTCTGTCTTGAACCAACCTAAATACCCTAGTACACTAATGCCCGAGTTGGCACTAGCACAAATCAAAGGGAGTTCCAGATCCCCATAGGTATGTGACTAGTAATTTTCATCCACAAAGAGTCAAATGGAATAGTTTTCCAAAACAAAAAACTATCAAAATATAACTACAAAATATAAGTAAATGAATATTTGTAATTCCAAACACTCCACAAGGAGAAAAGTATCACAATTAGGTAGATAAACATCCCATAGTAAAACATCATACAAAATATGAAATAATATACATCAAAACTAAACTCAAAAACTCCTTGTAACAATCGTATCACATCTCTACTAGTCACCATCATCACAATTATATCCCAAAAATTAGGCACACCCACCACCTATAAGTGGCACTTTCGGTTTTTCTAGACTAGACCTAACATAGTCTACAATTTCCCGAAGGAAAAAGTAGCGTGAGAGAAAAAATATCCCAGTATGATTTACCTGTCTATAAGGAATTCCAATAATAATATACGATTTATGCTTCAGCTTAACGAAATAATAGGCACAACAAACCATTTTCAAATTTTATTAGTCAAAACATGTTCTCAAATAATGTAGATGAAAAATATATCAAAAACATGAATAAATGAACATTTTCATTAATTAAGGGAATAAATAACAAAAGTTCTATAATCACTATCATAAAATAATCAAAACATAATAATGAACTATTCTTATAATCCCGGACATAAGTTTGTTTCTTGATATATGATCCTTGCACTACTCAATCAATAATCATAGCTCAAGAGGTGTGAACTCATACTTAAGGCTTAGGCCATTGGGATAAAATAAATCATCACCCCATTAGGGAAAAATCATTGCAATATTTATTTAATTAGAGTTATAATAATCAAATCCAATTCTATAGAGTCAAATTTCTATAATGATTTTCCTATTCAACCACTAACTACTCAGGATCACATGTGCTTTAATAAATCAATAAATCAGTCAAGGTAATTTTTCATTCAATTCATCATTCGTAGTTCAAAATCAAAATTTCATGTTCCAACATGCCTTTTCAATTTAGAGACCAAATCATATATTTTCATTGAATTCATACCTTTCTAAACCATCTATCATTTAAATCCATTTTTCTCAATAATCACCATCAAATCATTTCAAGACATCATTATTCAAAAATCACTACATATTTCCAAATCCTTTGATAATAGGTTTTATTTCAAAAATCTAATGACTTTGAAATAAATCCTCAAAATCATCACAATTCAAGGTTTAGAAAAAAATTGAAAATATATGTCAATTTAAGGAAGAAATCAAGGTTTCAATTTTAGGTAAAATCTTTAGGAAATCACCTACCGTTAATCATAAGATAAAAAGATCAATTAACAAAAATAAGAATTTACAATGGAGAATAAAAGTATAAGAACACAAAATAAGAATTCCTAGAATTAAAATCTATTAACAACATGAGGATTTATCACTCTCATGGAAGGGGAGAACATAGGGAAGGTAAATTCAAAATCAAGAAGAAATCACTTACCAAAGATAGATTAAAAACATCCATTGGTGCTTTGATTCGAAAAGGAGATAAATTAAAGGATTCAATTCACCTCTTGAGATCCTTCAATATCGAAAGGATTAGATTAGGGTTAAATAAGAGGTGTTTAGAAGTTATAACACAAGGATTAGGATTTCAATTAAAAAATTTATGTGGTTAAAAACAGGTTTGCATTGAATTTTAGGTTAAGACGCGTGATTAATAATAACTGTTCACATAACTATGCAATATCACTGGGGTTATGGAAAGGGTGCATGGTTTGGATGCATGGTTAGACTAACTTTTCACAAACCATGAAAATCTACACTACCCAAGGTTGCATAGTTTGGACAGGAGGACACATGGTTTGGACTATCCGTGCACCAAAAAAGTTCAACCCCCCAAAACCACTAAATAAGGCTCACAGTTTTCAAGGATGAGTCGCACGATTTTCCCTAAATGTATTCCAACCATGTAAACCACAAAAATTTACCAAAATCTTAAAAATTCTCTACAAATTGCCCAAAATACAAACCAAACAAAGGATGGTAATGATAAGGGTCAATAAGTACCTAAAATATGGTAACGATATATTATAATCTCCACACCATAAATTATTTCTACTCCCCAAAAAATCCTATAAATAATTATCCATTCTAAAGAGATGAGGCCAATGCTCTCTCATCAGTGCCACATGCTCCCAAGTATCATGAAAATGAGAACCATGCTACCATAAAACATGAACCAAAGGTATATAATTTCAATGAAGAACCTATATCTCATAATAAAAAATCTAAACTAGCTACTCAGTCACGGATAAATAAAGTTTAACATCAAGTTACTTCTAGCTGAAAACATGATATGGGTTACAGAGATACTTTATAAGCTGTGACATGTGAAACATGTTATGAATTGACATCAAGTGTGGTGGAAAATCTAAATGGTAACCCACCTTTAAAATCTTCTCACCAACTTCATATGGTCCCATATATCTTGGTGTATGTTTTCCCTATTTTCCAAGCCTTTAGTGACCCAACAAAGGTCAAACTCTTAAAAAACATAGTCACCAACTAAAAACTCTAAAGGGTGCTAAAGATGATCATCTTAATATTTATACTGGCACTAATCCATTATCCTTATCTAACAAATAAAATTAATCTTTATCATCATCTCATATACCAAACTAGGCCAAATCAAGGAAGTTTAACTAATATCCAAAAAACACAATATAGATTTACATGTTTGACTATTCAAGGCCTCAAAATATTCCATCCTGATGGATGACTAATAATTGTTGTTACTGGAAAACACAACCTATCCCAAGTGGTTATTTCAAAATCCACCAAAATCAAGAATGAAAACATGAATAATGTATTTGATATTACGTATGGATAATTCTATTTGGACATCTATATAAGGTTGATATTTAATTCTCAAACCAACATGGGATCCCATTTCCTCCTGGAGGAACCTCAAAAAATTAGAAGTGAAATGAAGATCCCTGTCAGAAACTATAACAGATGTAACTCCATGCAATCTGAAAATATCATATACCTAGAGTCTTTCTAAGACCTCAATTATGGTTGAATCATGAATGGGTATAAAGTGTGCCGATTTAGTCAATTTATCGATCAATATCCATATCCCATTCTTCCAATGAGGGGTGCAAGGCAACCCAACCCTGAAATCAATCAAAATATCGTCCCACTTCCAAGTTAGTTTAGGAATGGGATGTAGTAAACCCTAGGGTTTCCAATATAATAAATTGAACTATTATAAAGTATAAAAATTAAAATCCAAATCATTAATGGATCATCTCATACCCAGCCACTAGAATCATCATCGTATGTCATATAACATCTTTGTAGTGCCCGGGTGCACAATCCACTAGAAACTATGATAGTACCTAATCATATCTTTTCTCATTGAAAAAGGTGAAATGTACTATTTACGGAAACATAGGACACCCTCATAAGATAATGAGCACTCAACGATGGTATCCCCACCATAAAGATATTTTTTAATTCCATAAAATTCATAATCAAGATGCATTTCATGATGAATAATATTGATAAGTGAGGAGGTCAACTAGAAACTTGTCAAAACAATATCAGTCTCATACTTGTATACTCTAAAATATATACAAGAAAATATAACTATAAGATCCCACTCTTCAGATTATTATTTCATGGATTGAGTCATAACTTCCTTACTTAAATCATCAAAAATGACACTCCCCTTACCAGGGGTGTAGAGAATGTCTAAATCTAAATATTTCATGTACTCTACCCATAAACTTATATAGAGATTAAAATATTTTTATGAGAAGATATAAATAAGGATTTTTTTATTAACATAAATATTAAACCTTTAACTAAAAAGGTAATTCCACCAAATCTTAAAATCATGCATCATGGATGCATCTTTGAGATCATGAGAAGGATAGTTCTTCTCATGTGGTCTATGTTTTTGGGAACCATAGGATGCTACAAGATCACCCCTCATGAGAACATATCCCAAACCCAAACCTTATGCATCAAAAAAGACTACATAGCCCTAACTATCCTCTCTAAGAGTCAAAACTAGCATAAAAGTCAAAAGGTTCTTAAGATCATCAAAATAGTTCTGATATTTTGAATCCAAAAACAACTTCACTCCGTTTTGAGTGGCAGCTATCACTAGAGAAGGAAAGTATGATAAATATTTGATGAACCAGTGGTAATATCCCAATAAACCCAAGAAGATAGAAATATTGAAACCATTTTGTGGTTTCTCCCATGTAATAATAGCCTTCACCTTCTCAAGATCTACTATAACCCCATGTTTTGAAACCATGTTTCCCAAGAAATTCAATTTTTGAATATATAAATTGCATTATGTAACCTTGGAATAAAGTTAGCAATATAACAAAATTTCAAGAATTGCTCTCAGATGATGTACTTGATCAAACTCATTTTTAGTGTAAACCAAGATATCATCCACAAATACTAACAAAAATGAGTTGAGGTACTCATGGAAGACCTTGTTAATAAAAACCATTAATACTATAGGATCTTGGCTTATACCAAAAATAATCACAAGGTACTTATAATGGACATACAAACTTCAAAAGGATGTCTTTGGGATGTATGATTATTTGATTCTCAAATTATGGTTACTATAACAAAGATCAATCTCTGAGAACCAATTCAACCCATTCAACTGTGAAAATAGTTCATCAATCTAAGGCAATGAATTTTTTTTCTTTATCACAACTTGATTGAGTTTTTTTAAATCAAGATAAAGTATAATTTTCCAATTATTTTTCTTTGCAAAAATAAAAGTCACACCCAAGAAGACACACTCAAGAAAATGAATCCTTTATCCAAAATATCATCCAATATAGTCTTCAACTCGTTCAATTCAGTAGGTTCCATATGATAAACAGGAATAGAGATAGGTTGGGTACCCTGTACCAAGACAATAGAAAATACACTTCCATTACTAGTGAAAATCTAGAAAATTTAGAGGGTAACAAAAATGGGAAACTCATTGACTACTAGAGGAAGATCATCACTCGAGTATTCATGTTCTAGATCAAAAGAAAAAACAAATATCATCATACCTAACTCCATAAAATTTGTTCCAACTCTGCTCAATACCAGATCACATTTTCCTTAGAAAACATGGAATACCCCATCAGGGGCAGTAAAGGAGACTCGCCAAAGATATTAGCCAATATAAGATTTCTAGGAAATGACCAAATCCATCCAAAGAATGAAATAAAAAAGTTTCATGTCAAGAACTATAAAACCCTTGGTCATATTTATCTTCATTAAAGAAAATACATAAGAAGGGTGTCAGAGACCCTACTCCTTATTCATTTCCAGGGAAATAACAATATCAATCACATATTATATAATCTCCATAGGAATCTTTAAAAAAATTAAAACATGAGTCGACATGAACAAATTAGATGCACATGTATCAAATCAAGTAGTCACTAAAGATGAAGATATAGATAGTGTACCTATCAATATCACTAGATCTGAATCAACTTTCTCTAGAGACTATTCCATTGCATGAAGAATATTTATTTTGGTTACCTGAGGCCAGAATTGCATATCTATTGAATCATATCCTTGAAGCTTAGTATCATTAGGTTTTGATGAGAATGTTACACTATGTGGGGAAGAAAATAAATCAAAACAACTTTTATAGGTGTCCTAAATGAATGCATGAACAAAAAATATATGGTGCATCTATACAAACTTGTTTCAAAGGCCCAACCATTCCAAACTAAAAGAAATTAAACCTATCTCCCCCTGATACCACATATAGTTTGGATTATTCTTTCTATCAAGATCACTCATGAGACACATCACACTTCCTCTTCACTTTAGAAGAACCAATAAAACATCCAATGGGAATAAAAGGAACTATTTTCAACCTTGACATACCTATTAGGTCATTCTCATCCATCTATGGGTTTCCATTTTGTATATATATGAAGTTATATTTATCATTAACACCTTATATCAAATATTATATTAGATATCCATATCAAATATTAATTCCATTAGATTCTCATTCGTTACTTCCTCACGATTAAACTAAATTATTTTGTTAAAGAAGTTTTCATTCTGATTCATGGTCCTATCACCTTGTTGTAGGTTGAGAAACTCTATGTAATTTTACAAAACCATCAACTATGGATAGAAATATTCTGTGAAAATATATCTAATGTCTTTCCAATACAGGCCCTCATGTTTCTTCACTATAACTAATGAATCCCACCATCTCTTGACATTCCCTTCCATATTGAAGGTAACATATTTTACCTTTATTGACACTAGAATTTCCACGATCTAAAAAATAAACATGATCTTTTCATCCAATATTATAACTCTTGAGGATCATTTGATCCTTGGAAAGATGATGGTTTCTACTAAAGAATCTTCTGAACATGATATCTAGATTCATCCCTTCAAGGTTCCACTACTGGACCCAAGATGAGAATGAGTCAAACTACCAATACAAGAGCATGGAAAAAATAAACCACTATAATAATGAGATTATGATCAACTAGAGGGTTCTCTTACCATGGTTCATCAAAATATCCCTCTCGAGGAAAATTAAAATGTCTTCTTGGTGGAATGGTACAATAGAACATCAACCGAAAACACTAAAACATCAAAAGGATACTCAGATCATCAATTCAATCAAGAGATACAAGGATATCAATTCCCTCAATATAATTCAATTTTTCTTTGAATTTAAAACACTCATATCATGTTTATAAAGATACTATAATCAAATAAATTCATTCATAAAGGATTTTTTTCCCAAACACCCATGGTAAATTAATGCTAGATACAATGAAAGATGGCCCAACACTAGCTCATAACTACCCCTAAGGTCCCGATAATCCTACCTCATATCTACCAAGACCCCCCAAACTGCATAATGAAATCATTAAAAGAAGCTAAAAACATATTTGATACCATTTTTTCATTAAACAACCTGAATACCCTAGTACACCGATACCTGATATGGCCCTGACATACCCGAAGAGAATTCCCAATCCCCATGGGCTAATGAATAGAAACTGGCATCAACTAAGATTAAATTAGAATAGTTTTCTATAAGAAAATTGAATAAAAATATAATAGTGTTATATAAATCAAATAATAGTAAGTATGCGAAACACACCTCAAGGGGAAAAGTGCCAAGAGTTGACAAATAAACATCCCAAAGTAAAATATCATCTAAAAGATGGTGCAACATCCATAAAGACTAAAATAAAAAACTCTATGAAATGAGTGGATCACATCTCCTCTAGTAACCACTATCAATCCAAGGTTCCATGAATCAATCATACTCACCACATCTAAGTGTCACTTTCCCTTTTCCTGGACCTTACATAACATAGTCTATAAACACCTGAAGGTAAAAGTATTCTGTGAGAAACAATATCCCAATACAAATAAACCATTCATTAATTAATTTAAATAAATATAATGTATGAAAAATCATTTTCACAATTTATCTATCAAAAAATTCTCTCAAATAAAGTAGATTGAAAGTATATCAAAAATAGGAATTATTGAACATTTTCATAAATTAAGGGCATGAATAAAAATATTTATATAATAACTCTAATGTAATAATAAAAACATTACAAAATACCATGATCATAAGTTGTGAGAAAAGTTAGTTTCTGGCTATTGGATCCTCACACTACTTAATCAATAATCACATTTCAAGAAGTGTAAACACATACCTAAGGCTCATGCTATCAGGAAAAAACCAATCAACACCTATTTGGGGAAAATCATGTTGAACTTGGTTTATTTAATTTTTTCACAGTCAAATCCAATTCTGTGGATTTAGAGTTATAGTGTGATTATCCTATTCAAACACTAACAACTTAGGATCAAATGTGTTTCAATCAATTTATCAATCAATAATGAGTAATTTTAATTAAATTCATCATTAATAGTTCAAATGCCTAATTTTAAGTTTCTACATGAATTTTCAATTTCAAAACAAAATAATTGGTTTTCATAAAATTCATTACTTTAAATATTATATTTCAATTAAATCCATTTTCCTCAAGTTTCAATATCAAATCATTTAGAACCATCTATTTTAAAAATCACAACATATTTCAAAATCCATTAAAAATAGGTTTTATTTCACAAATATTATTACTTTGAAATCAGTCATCAAAATAATTACAATTTACAGTTTTTTAAAAAATTTAAAAAAATATTTAAATTCATGGAATCAATCATGGTTTTAATTATGGGAAAAATCCTTATGGAAACACTTACCTTTTATAACATGATCAAATTATTGATCACCTGAAATGGGAATCACCAATGGAGAATTAAAGGCAAGGATGATCAAATAGGCCTTCCAAGAATTACAATCCATAAAAAAATGAGGATACATCACTCTCAAGGTAGGATAAAATAGAGGAAAGCAAAATTCAAATTCAATAAGAAATCACTTAATATAAAGAGATCAAACAAATCCTCTAGCTCTTAGATCCATGAAGAAGAGATGTCGGAGGAGTTAATTATTCTCTTGAGAGAATAAAAAATACTAAGGATTGGTTTAGGGTCAAATGGGTGGTTTTTATAAGTTATAACTAGGGGCCTGATAATTTAATTAAAAATTTACAAGGGTTAAAAACTCATTATCATGATTTACTGGGCTAGGATGTACAGTTTTTACTAATCATGGACCTAAATGTGCACCCACACCAAGATTCTAGAAAGGGAACATGATTTGTTCACATGGTTAGACTAACCATGTTTCAACCATGAAAACCACCACTGCTAAAGGTCACATGATTTGGAGGAGAGGCCTCACTGTTTGAAATAACTGTGTGCCAAAGAGCTCCAGAACCACAAATAGGGTGCACATTTTACTGGGTTAAACCACTTGGTTTTTCTTAAATATGTTTTAATAGTGCATAACCCAAGTTTTTTCAATAAATTTAAAAATGTTTAAAAAAATAATCTATAACATTATCCAATAAAAGGATGGTCAAAATAGGGGTTAGAAAGTACAAAAAACCTGGTAATGGGATTTTTGAGTTTTACTCAGATAGTATCTATGGTACTCAAGATGTTTCTTCTTTATCAAATGTTCTTCTAACAAAAATTTTCCTTGAGAAATATTCCATTATTGAATCTATATGAAGAGATTATTTGGAAGACTTATTGATTCCCTTGGTTAATCAGTTGATGAGTTTCCATAAGGAGGTGTTACCAGTGTAGATTGTGGTGGTTCCATAGAGTCTGGGTTGGCTAGAATGATGTTTAGTACCATTTAGAGTTTAATGATTTGTTCTATTCGTCAAGTTTCTATTTTATATATTAGTGTAAATAATTATTAATACTTCCATGAATGGTTATAATCCTTTTGTGATTTGGGTTCAGTGATTTCAATGTTAAGAGGATAGGGTTGCATGGGTGAGTTCCATTTTGAAGATTCGGTGGAAGGAATCTTCAGACTTTATAAGATGAGGGTTTTATACATTGCGGAGTTTTAAATTTTCATTACATGGTTATTAATCCATAAGTAAGGTGTTTAGTAGATTGAAAGGCCACAATGATAAACAAAATGATTGTTTTAGGAGGTTATAGTTATGTGAATTGGAAAATTATCTTTCAAGGAGGATTCAATAATAATGTAAAAGGTAGGTTTCCTAGGGTTGATTCGATGGGTGTTCAGTTCGTTACCTTATTTCCATGACCATCATTGTGGTAAGTAAGAAAGTGATATTGTAGTAGGATTTTTGGGAAATGAATTTTATGTTTGAAAGGTAATTTCTAGAATATTTTCAAATACCATAGTCGAAGGGGGTGGTTTTCATCACCACCAAGTGTATTCCAAACAATGTGTAAGTCTAGAGAATCAACTCATGGTTTTATTGATCAAAATACAAGAGGGATCATGTGGCATGTTATAGATAAATCTAGGTTGTGGTGGTTCATAATAAAGGAGGGGGAGGAAGGTGTGCAACCCAATACCAATTTATCAGAAGAAATTTTTAATGATTAGTAAATGGGGAAAGTTTATATATTGAATTTGTGGATGGAATGGGATTCATTTCTGGGTCTCATGGTTGTGGTAAATTTTTAAAGAAATTACTATATAGATACTTTATGGAAGGATTTAATGTTAGGAAATAGTGGTAATTGAGATTATCCAATTAGGACCTAAGTATCACTTAGAGGGGGATGCAGTGATTCAGTGATATCTTTTTATTTTATGTTTCCTTAATTTTGAAACAACCTTTTAATCTTATTAAAGATTTATTCCCTTTATTAAAACAAAACATGCATGGATCCATTGGAACACAAGAATTTACATGTTTCACAACTCAATAATAGTAACTATGTACTGGGTATGGGTTGAAAACAATCCAATACCACATAATCCACTAGAAAATGGTCCTTTTGGGTGGATATAACAAGTAGGATATACCCTTACACTTGTGTATCACTATTTTCAATACCAAAGTACATGTGCTTCAATTATCATGAAATAATGTAACACAATTATTTTTCTTCCTGATCAACTTTCACAAAAACATCAACTTCCAAAACAATTCTTTACTTTCTTACCCAAGAGCAGGTGAGAACCTCCTAGACTTCATAATGATACATAGTTTGATTCCTCTATCCAATTTATACTTTGATAAATCAATAAAAAATATTACTTCATCATATTACTACTAAAAAAATATGTACTTCTTCTTCCTCATTCCAAAAAACCCAATACGATTTCCCAATCTAATGATTCAGCCCAAAATGGCGATCTGTTGAATAATAACTTCTTCTCTTCTTCTCCTTCTATACGACTAATTTCTTTAGTAAAATACAATATAAAAACTTATTCCATTTCCATAAATTGGGATATTATATCTCCTATTTTGTGAAAAATTTAAGTCATGGAATACAAGAAGTATTCTCCTCCATTTATAGGCGATCCAAAAAGGTTTAAGCAAGATTTTGGAAAGTCTTTCCCACTTAAATAAATCACCCAAATTTTCAATCTTCCCTTAATTATAGAACTATCATTAACTAGTTCAATTCCATTCAATTTTGGATATATATTTTAGTTCTTAACCTCATATTGAAGCTTATCATGACTTCAACTCCCTTTATATTTTCTAACAAATCTCTAGGCCAAATCTCTAGTATGGTTATAATTTTGATTTATTCATTATGATGAAGACATCGGATTCTTCATTACATTTATCCATAATAATTTAAACATATAGACAACAAATTACTGCTCATTATTATTCTCAGAACCACATAATAGAAAAATGACCATTACGATGCTCCGAACCAACTGATTAAAAACATAAGACTTGAAAACCATTCTTCCATGGAAGCACTTCTAGCATTGACTCTGTACTTATTTGAAAAACAATTCTTCAATAATTATGACTCCATTGGTCAATTATTCAAATATAACCAATCAATTTCATATTCAATATGACATACTTTACCACTTATTGTTTGATGACTCTTGAACCAAATTTAAAACATATAAGAGTTCTTCTTTCATTCTTGAACCAAGTGATACAAAGATGGAAAACACTTCATATTGATGAGAATGGTTGACTACATTGTTTATAAATTATTTTTCTTTTTTATTGGTCCCATAAAAATACCTATAAAAATAATTCTGCCTCTGATTTCATAAATATTTGAAACAAACATAATGTACTAATGGTGTCAGTCCATCTTTGATGATCAGTGGCATACCAGATCTAATGTCTAGTGTCACCAATAACTTCTTCTTTTCCTGAATATGATACCAATGGACTATCAGTGACCATAAAATTCTTTCATTTAAGGCCTATATCATTTGGTTAATTGATCTAACTAAAAAACAACATCTTCGTATTATCACATTTCCAGAAAACCTTCCTAACCTTCAAATAATTCCACATTCGATGTTCTCAAACTGATGTGATGGGACCATAAATCTTTATTTTCACAAACATCCTTATCCTAAAAAAATAATCTTGAAAGTATTACTTACTTCATGAATTTTAATATATTTAAGATGAAAATATCATCATATGAATTTCATTGGAATTTATTATAACCTCCCATTCTTCCAACAACTTCTTTCTTTCCAACCAACCCCCAATACGATTGGAAGAACCTATTATCCCATTACTTTATAAGGATAACATAAAATTATA
The DNA here is from genome assembly GCA_963277665.1 of Viscum album. Classification (NCBI taxonomy): domain Eukaryota; kingdom Viridiplantae; phylum Streptophyta; class Magnoliopsida; order Santalales; family Viscaceae; genus Viscum; species Viscum album. The sequence continues at coordinate 740,245,320 of OY728127.1, read as the reverse complement.
CTTAAAAGAGTATGATTTTTTAGAGTTATAAAATTTTAAAACATAGTAATAATTTTGTCCAAGCCCTGAAGACATTGGTTACCTTTCTTATTACAATATTTCTTCTATTATGGACTCGGGATGGGTCCGTTGATCCTTTTTTTTTCAGCAAACTTCTTCTTGATAATATGAATTTTATTAAGCTATGTGAGTCCAATTATCTAAATATGATTTTGTGTTTGATCACTATGTTTTAAAAGGTAGGGATATTCTTTTAATCTAAAAAAGACAACTATTTCAAGAACAATCTTCTTTTAGCTTCAAAAAATAACTTTTTTTCAACTTAGTCCCAAAAACTCTCCCTTTAGATTTTTATTTTAACCAAGGTTCATAAATCATTAAACTATTTATCCTCAAGAAATGGATTACATATCAATAATTATAATCCTACATGAGCTAAATCTTTGTAGGAAACAATAATTATTAACAGAAAAACCATGATGTAAAAAAGTAGTGAATCATGAAACATCTTCAACACCCTATGCTTTTCTTCACATCTTTCTTCACTTTCTTGTCATAAAAACTTTTCTTTTCCTGTTAAAAAAACTTTTTCAATAAAACCACTCCAAAAATTATTTATAATCACTCCAAAAAATATTTATAACTGTTCACACACTAACATTTTGACTTCATAACTTACCCAAAACTCCCCCATAATACATGCTTCCTTAAAAAGGGTTAGCACATTTCAATAGATAGATTTATGAAAAAATTATCCCCATTTGAAAACACTATACAATGACTAGATGATATAGGGGAAAACATACCACAAAATTGATGAGAATGTGGTTAGACACCCATGTTCAACTTCATTTTGAAAAATAATTCCTTTGTTGAAGGTTTTGTGAATTTGTCAGCAACCTGTTCCGATGCAGGAACATACTCCAACTTCAATTCATTCCTGTCCACATGATCATTGATTAATTAGTACATGATGAAAATATGTTTTGAATGAGATTGTTATAACCAATTCATTTTATGGTTGATGGAAATTTTATTATCACATTCCAAGAGAATGGGTAACTTTCCTTCAACAAGTAAGTCTTCCAACTGGGTTTTCATCCACATTTGTTGGGTAACATCTTGAGTAAAAGAAACATAAACAAATTATTCCATGCTAAGAGTCACTAAATTTTATTTCTTATAATAAAAACTAACAAAAGTTTTTCCAATAAAAAAACTCCATTAAATGTGGATCTTCTATTATCAGCATTTCCTTCCCAATAAACATCTGAATACCCAAACAAGTCAACACTTTTGATCTATCTTACCTGATTTTGAAATTTTTTGTACATTTGACATATCCTTTGAATTATTTTCCTAGATAATAAATGTGATTCTTTTGGAGAACCATGAAATATTTTACATAAGGTGAACACATAAAAAATGTCAAGTCTTGAGGCTGTAATATACCAAAAACTTCTAATCATCTTCTAAAACTCTTTAGAGTCAACTTCTTTTCCTTATCAATCAATAGAAAACATGGTTCCCACTAAAATTGGTGCAGAAACTTGTTTCAAATTTCCCATGATGAACTTTTTAAGAATTTATTAGCATAATTTTCTTGAGAAAGAATTCTTTTTCTTATCTTGTGAAATTTTGAACCCAATAAAGTATTTCATTTCACCTAGCATTGTCATTTCAAATAATTTTTTCATCTCTTTAAAAAATCTTTCACAAGTTCTTTCAACATTCCCAAAAAAGATAATTTCATCAACATAAAAAATTATTATGGGGTGAAAGTCCTGAATTTCTTTTATATAAATATAATTGTCAAATATTCCTTTTTTGAAACTCATCTTTCTTATGCCGGTATCCAATTTTGAATACCATTCCCTCATAGCTTATTTTAGTCCATAAATTTTTTTCTTCAATTTACACACATAAGACTCATATTTCAAAATAAAAAATCCTAATTGTTCTTAAATACAAACTTCCTCATCAAGGTATCCATTCAGAAATTATGATTTAACATCCATTTGAGAAAAAAATATATCTTTATTGTGTATCAATAAAAATAAAAATCTTTATTGTTTCTAATCTTGTCACCTAAGAAAAAGTATCATCAAAATCAGTACATTCAATCTATGAGAAACCTTTTCAAACTAATAGTTCATTTTTTATTATCACATCACCATATTCATTCATCTAATTGCAAAAACCGACTTTTTACCAATAATATTTTTGTTATTTGGCTTGGGTACATGTTCCCATGTATCATTATTTTCTATCTAATCCAAATCTTTATTTATATGTTGAACCCATTCTGAATGCACTAAATCTTCATTCACATCTTTTGGTTCAACTTTTGAATATAAGGAAGTATGTGTAATACCTTTTGATGTTATTATTGTTTGACCCTTTTTATGTTGACAGCTAATAATTTTTTGTGCTTTCACGTACTTACTCAGCCTAGGATGATATTTTTGAGTTTCATCCTCATCACTAGATAGAGTTAAGTCCGATTCTTCTTCTTGACTAGGATTAAAATTTTCTGTATCCTTATGAGAATTGTTAAAAAAAATCCTTATTTTACTCATCTTCCTTTACATCATGACATTGATTATCTTCCTCATAATTTTCAAAAAAATTTACATCAAAAGAATAAAAAATTATTTATATTTAATTATTAAACCGTATCTATGATCTTCCTTCCAGATCATAGCTAAGAAAAATTACATATTCACCCCTCTTTTCAAACGTCCCAAGGTTTCCACCTTTCTTCTTCAGGACACAAGGACTCCCAAAAACTCTTAAGTGATTCGAACTTGGATTTTTTGCATAAAAAATTTATTATGGTGTCATATATAATCTTGGCATATAGAAACATCTATTTTGAAGATACAAAATATTGATCTTGTTTTGCATCCAAGTAATGAGAAAGGCCATGGTCAAGTAACATACTTCTTCCCAGTTCAACTAAACTTTTGTTTTTCCCTTTCAGCAACACCATTTTTTTAAGGAGTATAAGATATTTAAATTATGTCTATGATAGTTATGCTTGGGAATTTTGGATGGATATAGTACCCCAATACCACATGTTGTCTGAATTTTGGCTAATGAACATTGTTCATCAAACACAACAAAATGTACAATGTTCAGCCTATGTAGTTTTAGTTAGAACAATGGAATCAAAGAGATATAGTGAATGGATAACATTCAATAGATATGGATGAACAAGAATAGTTTATCAGACAAAAAATCATGGTTGTGGTCAAGTGTGAGAATATGAAAGAGGGTTTTATGAAAGACGCATTTAGTGGAATATATCATGATATAAATGGAGAAATAATGAAAATAGAATGGATGTCTCCCAGATAAGGAATTTAGTTTAAAATACAATGATATAAGTGTAGAAATGGTGTGTCCACTTCATAGTAGTATGTAAGGTTGAGGAAGTGATTCCATTGACTGACCAGATAGAGTGCCACAAATATTAGAGCACAATGTCAATTCTACCCTGATGATCAGTTGATTTTGAGGTCCAAATTTACCCGCTAAGATCCACTATAAACAGTGGATCCATATCATTGCATAAATTATGAATAATAACATCCCACATTAGAGGATTGATTATTGGGTCATCACTATATGGTAGAGAGGCCTTAACACCAATGGATGATGGTCATTGTCCAGAAATCATACCTAGATGACCAGAGGAAGGTGCTACTATGTGGATCACATTACCACACTCATGGGACATTATGGCGGGAGTGATAGAAATAGAAAAGTCTTCATGGGAAGGTGTTGGTATGCTTTGTTTCAGGAGTTTTTATTGGTTATGGTATTATAATTGTAACATAGATGGATGCAAGTCTAGATCAACAAAGATATTTTGGGTTTTCCCATAGTTGTAGGACACAATGTCTAAACTAAATAACCCCTAAGGTCCTTTTTTTCATGTTATTTTCATATCATGTTATTTTTTTCTTGTTCATTGTACTAAATTAAAATAAAAAAATTCAAAAATTAGAGAGATCTATACCAAGATTTTGGTGACTCAGTGTTGTGGCTGAGGTGCCTAGTCTTCCTAGTTTTGGACATTGTGGCCACATGGTATCATCTAATTATTTGAGGTGTCAGCTCTATGTTATATAGTTTTAGTGTCTTAATGATGCCTTATGATTTCCAGAGGTTATAATTCATTATTTTGATGTTGGATCTAATTCCCAACTACTACATTTCATAAAACAAGAATAGACCCAATCCCATTATACATGCTTCCTTCATTTAATGAAGGAATTATATCATCATCTACCAATGATAGGAAGTCAACATGAATTGTCATAATGAAAAACCCTTGGTATATATAATTTATTGAATGTTTAAAATGATTATAACTTTTTTTACAATCCATTAATAAATCATCTTTGAGATTCAAAAATTAAATAAACCATTTTCGATGATGTGTTAGAATCCATGCACTTGATATCATATATTGCAAGCCTATTATTAAATACAATGGAGATATCTCATTCACTTAATAACACAAACAAACAATATCCTATTATAATGAATCATTTGTATATATAGGACTATGATTTAAATCAATCATAAAACTCAATTGATTGGTTTTAGTTCATATTCAACAATTATAAAAAGTAACTAATAAATCAATAATCATTATACTAAATTTTCACAATAATATATGGTCATTTGCTTGATTAGAATTTTTTATAAATGTTTATAAAATGTAAAATACTTTTAATTAATATAAAAAATAATTTAGATCTTTATTTTCATATCATATGTCAAGTTAACATGTGTTTTTTTCTATATATGACAAAATGGTCAATGATCACTCTCATAATTTTTTTTGACAATCTAAGTTTGTTTATTTTTTAATGAACCTTTTATACATATTTATAAAACTATAAATTATTTAATATTTTAAAAAAATTTGTATCATTTTAAAAAAATAAAAATTTAGATTGACATGATAATTGATAAATGAATCAATGATTATTTTCCAAAATTTTTACTATAATCTAAGAAAAGTTTCTTGGTTTTTCTCATTTTACACATGATTATAGAACTTAAAAAAATTATAATAATTCTAGACACATAACATGTAAAATTGATGTGTAAATTTTTCATACAATCCAAAAATAAATCTAAGATCTTTTTTTAGAATTTTCATAAATTTTTTTTCTTGTTTGCTGTGTTTTTATTATTGGGTGTATGTTCATAGAGCTATAAATAATTTTAGTTATTTAAATGTAGTTTAAACCATTTTGGGAAAATATTAGGTTTTATTGACATGTGGTTTGTTTTAAAAAGTCATTAATTAATCAATAATAATTTTCTTATTTTTTCATGACAATCTAAGCTTTTCTACTCAGTTTTGACTATTTAATGGTCATTTATGAAAAGAAAAGCAATTTTAATTTTGAAAAATCACATCAGTTCATTAATATCACATCACACATTTTATTTATGTGTGTTCTGTATTATTATATCTTAATTTAATTTATTTTTTATTAATATGTTGTTTTTTCTTAATTTTTAGTAATTTTAATGTTTAATGTAAGATATAACATTATTTTTTTATATTTATAAAATTTAGAAAGAAAAGGAAAATGAAAGGAAAATGAAATCTAATATGAATTAGAGTAAAATCATAAAATCTTATCTACATAAGATTATGTCACACATGGGAGTATATATGTGTAATAAATTAGAGTTATCATGAAGGATAAGAATCTTAGCTATCTACATAGAACTATCATGAGTTTTTAAAGGGTTTGTAGGAATTAAAAGTGGCTTGTATATGAATAAAATGGTAGGAGTGATAGATACATAAGAATAATGTTCTAAAAAAAGTGAAGGAGTGTGTCACCATAGAAGAATAAAAGAGATATTTTAGTGGACATGTTAGATTAAATTGTCATTATGTGAGATCAACTCATAATTAATTGAATTTACATAATATTATCCCAAAGAAGTTAAAGATGTCACCACGTGATATTAACTGAGAAATATGTCTATAGAAAAATTGAATAACCTTATTGAACCATGATTTGTAACCCCTAAATCATGAAGATTTTTCATGTATGGGAAGCTTTCTAGGTACGATGAAAAACATGTATCTTGATGATGTGGTCGTACCATAATAGAGAATAAGATGTAAGATAGTGGAAAACATAATAATCACAAGCTTTGTTGTTGTGTCAGAAGATGGATTTACTACTATGAGTGGTAAGTTTGTTGCACCATGTTTAGTTTGGAAGCATATGGTGCCTTGAATGGGAGGAGGTTTGTTATAGTGTGAAGTGTTGTACCATGAAACATGTGATGATCAGGGAAAGAAATTCATGAGTGATATATAGTTGTTCCATGAACTACTCTATTGTGATATGAGAGATATATCTATATAAAATATTAAACCCCCACCTCTCATATTTTTACATATCTTGGAGATATGTTCTGGGAGATAATTGATGATGCATAAACTAGTTTTTAAGGGGTTTTAAGGCAATTAGAGTGAGGGATAAATAAGGGAAAATATATGGAAGATATGTGTAGATCTTAAATCGGGTTTTCTTGCCTATAAATAAAGGTTAAATTTAAACACTTAAGATCACTCTTCCATTTAGGATCACTACTAGAGGCTCAAATGCATGTTTTAAGGCTAGAGGATCTAGTCAATTTAGATAGATTTTATGTTCTCTCTCATGGATAACATGATGGGGTTATTTTCTCTAGATCATGTTTCATAATAAAGAGGGATTGAATTTTGAAGTTTATTTTATTTTTAATTGCAGGTTTACTATTTTTTTACAATTATATTGTTTTCTATATCCTTTTAACTTTCTTTAAATCATGAAAATTATTCATTGATTGAGGGTATGCATTTTAATGAATAAATTAATTAATTTAATTCATGAATGACCATTGGTGGGTTAGGGTGATTATGTTTAAACATGGTTTTGGATCCTTTGATTTCTAAATAAACCAAAGTACATGATCATAATTAAAAGGGAGTTTTGTAATTAGTGAGTTAATGCTAGACCATGGGTTTAATTAAATCCAATTCTGTCAACAAATTTTCTACACATTATATATTTTTATAATTTTATATATCATATCATTTTATTTATAAAATCTTGATGTGCTTATCATTAAAAAGTTATTCAATTTAATTTTTTATTCATATTAATTCATTCATATTAACTTTTGAATTATGACTTTTTCTAGGGATCCGTATATCAATGGATTAAACCTCATATGTCTCCAATATTACACCCCTATAGATTTAGTTTTAAGTAAGAGTAATAAGACATGAATTCCCAGAGGGAATCATTAATTCCCATGGGTTATCAAGTTTATAAATTTATAAAATTATTCCCTAAAACTAAGACTACAAGTGCATAGTATAGATCATGTCTAATGTCAAACCCATGGAGATATGGATCCCTAGAACCAAATCATAATAAAAATGTTAATAAAAATGAACTAAAACAATTAAAAATAATCTAAAACTAACATGAAGAACATAATAATGATATACAAACAAACATTTTATAAATCTAGGGTCATAAAATATTAATACCTAAAAAGATGTATTGGATAGTCAAGTAATTATTATAACTGGTTCTAAGAAAACCTATACTCATAAATGTACTCTTTAATTACTAAACTCCACTATTCTTATGGTAAATTATTTTTGTTAATTTAGTAATTAAGTGATTTAAAACCATATTTAAATATGATCACCCCAACCCACAAATTGTCATGTGTAATACCCCAACTATTTACTACAGTATTGTCTGATTAATTTTTTGTTTAGAATCATATAACTTTCCTTAATAAAAGAATTTATAGTGTATGAGGTGTGTTAAAGACATCTGGGAGGAGTCCTCAAGGAGCTAGGGCTACAACACCACTAACTAGCTGATAAAGAGAGACTAGTTATCCAGTGGCCATGGACAATTACCCTATATGGGGATTGGGATCACCGACTAGAAAGTGGAATCATGAGTAGAAATTTTATTATGGGAAACCCTATAATTTTACCATGGACACCCCCTTAAAACCTTGGGGTTTTCCCCTCCCACAACCAGTAGCAACACCCAAAAGGAACATCCTCCTTCATCCAACATGGTCGATATTTTTCATATGTTGTCTAATTTCACATCAGTATGACGCATTGGTGAGCCTAAGGTAAGGATAGGACTCCGTTGCATCCTCCTACTCATTTTTTTTCTATCTTGATGCCTCTCAGTATTTATGTAAAATATTACTTATTTTCAAGGTAGTTTTTTTCTTCTTCATTTTCTCCCATTTTGGATTGAACTAGAGGATGGTATTGAATGAATAGACTTCTATAAGGACAAGGTAGGTGGTCCCTCAAATTAACCCATAGTATTAATTAATATTAATGTGAATATTTTGTGTGGTCTCATTGGGATTCCAGGAGACGACATCAAAAAATTATTTGGATTCTTTCATTATGTTCTTGCTGCTATTAAATACCCATTTAAATGTGATATAGACCTATTGTGTAAGTATGTTACAATGGGATATTATAATTGGAAAATGAAATTATTTTTTAGTAATTAAATTCCACATCTTTTAATAATGGAAATGTGATAATATTGAATGTGTTGTATTATTATTGTAAAATGGGCATGCCCTGTTTAAAGGTTGAAAAGGAAATAATGTTTTTGATATATGTTAGTGAAATGAAATTTCAAAATCATCAACGACTTTGGTTTAGAATTTAATCTTGACTTGGGTCTTGAAATGAAATGTGTAATTTATAATTTTATGTTTCCCTAACTTAAATAATCGGTATAATGTTCCATGAAGAGGACCCAAGATGTTTTGTTTGAAAATGGAAATTCTTGAATTAGAAACGTGGGATTAATTAGTAAACTAGTATGTCCATATTATTTAAATGGTATTGAAGTAGACATTTTAAAGTGTACAAATTAATAACAAGATGAACTTGATATTAAAGTGTAAAATGGTAGTAGTGGGACTTAGTTTCATTATGAATGGAGTGTTGTGAGTCAAGTGGTGATTACTTGGAAAGTAAAAATGAATTAAATGTCTGGGTGGCATGATTTTATTTTATATAATAGAGATTTTATAATAATTCCTTAGACAAATTACATAGATTATATATGGAATTTAATGGAGTGGAATTCCATGATCGAGCCCTAGACTTTAGTAAGGGACTCTGATGAATGTTAGGGAGTGATGAAACCATTTGATTTATTGAGTACCAATGCTACAGAATTCTTTGATTAATCTAATGTATTCCTCTTAGATTCATTACCATGAATTACTTGTGGTGTATCTCCCTTGGATTCAGGTAATATCTTACTTGTTTAATTCCATAGATTTAGGTTGAGGATTCTTGCAGGGTACCCTTGTTGAATTTTATAGGACGAGCTCCTCAAATTCATCTTAATATATTTTGGTAGATCCCCTTGGGTGTGAGTTCTGCATTCTAATCAAGTTTTCCTTTTGAATATCAATGATAGTTCCTTGAGTTCATACCGATATACTAAATTAGTGGAATTTAAATGATTACCCCCTTGTATTCTGTCACATACATGACATATTTTAAAGGTATTTTTCATTTAATTTACATCCTTGCTTGGTTTTGGTGGGTTTTCATCCATTTTGAAGGAAATAGTGGGTTTCAAAAATTTGGGCCAACCTGAGAGCATGTTTCCAGTTTTGAAAGTAAATTGTGTTTCTTTAATAACTCCTTCATTTTTCAACATTTTTCACCCATTAAACTTCCAAACTGACCTTCATTTAAATATTAAAACCACAAAAGAATTTTGGTCCCCTTAAAAATTCATTAGCATTTTGGATTTGGGTGATCAAATTAGGTATTGGGCCAACCCGAAATCCCATTTCTAGTTTTAAATTTTTTTTGTAATTATTTCATAAAATATTTATTTGTTATCCTTTCTCGGTGATTCCACATCTCACACGTTCCCACTGAACCCAGACACACCCCCATATTCGTTTTTTCCTCTTTGGAGATCATATTCCTCGCAATTTATGGCCGAGATTCTGATTCTCCAAAAAACGTCCAGATTTCTCAAGTAAGTTCGTTCTCTTCCATATTCCTCCCTTCTTGTTAGGGTTTATTCTTTTTTTATTGAATCCCCAAATGTCCAGAAGATGGGGTTTCGTACCTAGGGTTTTATTTTTGAGTTTCTTGGTCCAATCCTCTGGTTTTAGGTCAATCTTACTCCTTTGTGGTGCGGCGGAGGTGTGGTTGAAGTGACGCACAAGGATTTGGGGGTTTTGACTCTTTTGGTAGGTGATTTCATATGTAGGTATTGTAAAATGAGTTGTGTTTCTGTATTTCTATTTATATTATGTTCCTCATTCAGTATTTTGATTGCAAAAATTGATTTGGGTAGCATTTTAAAAGTGGTTGATTTTTAAGTGGAAACTTTGTGTGAAAATGGGTGTTTTACATGTGCAACCCATGGTGTGCCTCTTGGTGTTGTTTTATAATTCAGGGATTAGATTTATAAAAATGTTTTGATGATGAAATTTCTGTTTTGGTATAATATTGGTCTCCATTTGGTTTTAAATGTGGGATTTTAGATGAATTTAATGTGCAAAATTTGATTACTTTTCTTGAAATTGTTTTATGGAAATTATAAGTGGTTTATTGAGTTATATGAAATGTGCAAAGAAGTTGTAGCTAATATTTTGAATTTGTGTGACCAGAACTAATATTTATATGTAAAAATACATTTTTGTAGCATGTGGTGACTATTTGAGTACAATACGGGAAACCCGGGTATCTAGGTGGGCTAACGTGTACTAGTACGCTAGTGAACTGAGGGGTTTTGACCATGGTTCACTTAGCAAGTCTGAAATGGATAACACTAACAAAACAATAATGGAGATGATTGGAGACCACTAGGTTATGGGTATGCTCCCTACTAGTGGCTCGCACATGAGAACGAATTTCATCATGGTTACTTTCACCGAGGTACGAGGTACTTGGGGCTCACAACAAACTAGTACCTAGGGGTGTTCCTATGGTTGGTGCTCGTGGCCTTTTTGGCATTTATACTTTCATTATGGTATTTTGTAATGTTAAAACAAGTAGCTTGAATGTTTTATTCATATTCACTCATTCTTTAATTTTATCTCCATTGAAAGTTATTTTCTTTTCAAAGTTTCACTTTTAGAAATAAATGCTACCGTTATCTATTTATAACTCTTGCAAGCATTTTATTTTATAATGCCTATCACTTGAAATCTTTGGGTGATATACTATTGGGATTAGTCTCACACCCTACTTACACCTTTGGGTGTAAGTAGACTTGATCATGTTTGACACAGGCAAAGGCAAGGCCTTGGGCGATGGCGGTTCGGGTTGCTAGTTTCTCTCGATGGTGCGGTGTTGTGGAGACGGCTTGTGGGTGATGACCCCTTGTCGTGTGGAGTCTCATGGGATGTTTTCTGCTACTTTTATGTACCTTTGGACCTCTTGCGTCTTGTTTAAACCCATATAATCAGTTCTGAATTTTTATTAAGTCTTTCTTGGCATAATTTTTTCAGATTTGGTTTGTTGGCTGTTTTTGGTTATTTTATGAACCCAAACTCGGGTAAATCATTCCCAAATGAATTTTTATGATACCCGGGCACTTGTTCCAGCCCGTGGGGATAGGGAACACCCTTCGGGTTTTGCCATGTGTCGGGTTTGGTGCCGGTTTGATGGCAGCGAGATTCGGTTCGTGACAAAATGGTATCAGAGGCAGGTTAAAGTTTTTGGGTTATATTGTTATTTTGGGATGAGTCGGGATAGACAGGAGCTTGGACTGTCGGGGCTCAGCGTTTTGGTTGTGAGTAGGGTGTCTGGCCCGCACCACTCATGGTAGACCCTGAGTCACCAGGGAATGTTGTAATTTAAAGATTGACTTCACTTCCAGGTGAGACGTGTGGGCTGCAGACCACATGTGGACATCTTGAAGATGTGTTGTAGTTGTTTATTTTATTACTGAAATGTGTTTAGATTATTTATATTTGATGTATTTGATTGAAATTTTCAGAATTTTGGTATTGATTATTGTTTTGTGACTGTTACATTTTGTAGCAACATGCCTCCCCGAATAGCTCTCACGCACCCACGGGAGGAGCCGGAGAGAGTTCTCCCACACCAATTGATCAGAGGCTAGTCGAGGCCGTGGTCTATGCTGTCCAGGATCTAGGATATGGACCAGCTCCAGTTCCATCTCTTATTAGAGAGGATGAGACTGGTCCTATAAAAGACAAGGCCTAAGAGTTCCTGAAAAATAAGCCTCCAACCTTCCGAGGCAGCTCAGAACCCCAAGAAGCAGAGGAATGGCTCGAGAAGATTGAGCGTATGTTTGAGTTCTTGGAAACACTCGAGGAGCTCAGGGTGAAGTGTGACTCCTTTCTGTTGGAGGGTCCCAGCCATAAATGGTGGGAGTCAGTGCTTCATGCTTGGAAGAATGAGCAGATGCACTGGGGAGATTTCAAGGCTGTCTTCAATGAAAAATACTGCCCTGAGGTGTTGGCTTATGCCAGGTCTAGAGAGTTCACGGAACTTGTTCAGGGAAATCTACCTGTGATGGAGTATGCCAACCGTTTCGCTGAGTTGGTTTGGTATGCTCCAGAAATTGTCTCTAATGAGCAAGTGAAGGCCCAGAGGTTTGTGAAAGGCTTGAGACCAGAGATATACTCCCAGGTGTTCTTGTTTAAGCTGAGGACCTATGCTGAGATCGTTGATCGGGCGTGCATGGTGGAGATTTATAGAAAAGGCAGGGCTGGTTTCTATGGTTCTATATCAGTAGTGGGAAGTGTAAGCTCCTAAGAAAAGAAAAGGAAGCGGGAGGATCATGTGAAGAAAGGAGGAGGCAGTTCAGGGAACTCTTCCAGGCAGTTTTCATCAGTAGTTTCTGATGCGAGATCGGTCGTGTGCCACCAGTGTGGGAAGCCTGGGCACATCCATCCAGCATGCCCTCATCCTTCGAAGACCTGTTTCCAGTGTGGAGGTATGGGACACGTGCAACACTTTTGCGGGATAGCGCGTCCACTTCAAAGTGGGGTAGGATCCATGGCTCCCAGAGGAGTGCCAGCACAGTCTGAGCCGTCGAGGACTAGGGGATATTGATTTGGAAGCCGTGGTGGTAGGGCTGGGTCATCTTCTGGGCAGATCCAGTTTAGGGCACAGCCACAGACTAGCGGTCGTCTTCAGGAAGATACTGGACATCTCCATGCGGTGGATCAGGCACCAGTAGGATCAGAGGTGGGACCGTCGACTGTTCGAGGTACCGTTTTGATTTCATATTCTATAGCTGCTGCTCTTTTTGATACTGGTGCCTCGGTTTCATTCATTTCTGCTCGTTTTGTGGAAATTCTGAATTTTCCAACTGATTTGATGTCATTATCAATGGAGTTGGTGACACCGCTGGGAAAGAAGAAGGAGCAGGGTCTCAGGTGCCCATCATGTGCGCTTTCTGTGTCAGGGGTCGAGATGGAGTGGGACCTCTTGGTCTTAGATATAAACCTTTTTGATGTCATACTCAGTATGGATTGGCTAGTACACTTCCAAGTACACATCAATTGCTACAGACGTCATGTGAATTTCACGGTACCTGATGGGAGTCGTCAGGTTTTTCATGGAGAATTGGATCCTTGTTCAGGTCGCGCAGGGCCTCCACTCCCAGAGTTGGGAAGTTTTATCTTCCAGTTATCTTCTCTCATGCTAAAGGATGGTCTTTCCCCTGAAGTTTCACTACCTCATGTAGTGAATGAGTTTCTGGAGGTATTCCCAGATCATTTTTCAGGCTTTCCCCTGGAGTGGGATGTGGAGTTTTCTATTGATCTGGCACCAGTAACACAGCCTATATCTCTTCCCTCTTATCGCTTGGCCCCCACCGAGTTGAGGGAATTAAAGATACAGTTGGACGACTTAGAATCCAAAGGATTCATTCGCCCGAGCGTCTCTCCTTGGGCCGCTCCTGTGTTGTTTGCAGAAAAGGCTGATGGATCCCTCCGGTTGTGCATTGACTACCGGAAGCTGAATAAGGTAACAATTAAAAACAAATACCCTTTGCCCAGAATAGATGATTTGTTTGATCAGTTGAAGGGGGAAGAGTGGTTCTCAAAGATAGACCTATGTTCAGGGAATCATCAACTCAGGGTGAAGGAGTTAGATATCCCTAAGACAGCCTTCCGAAAAAGGTATGGCCACTATGAGTATTTGGTCATGCCCTTCAGATTGAAGAATGCTCCAGTGGTATTTATGGCACTTATGAATAGGGTGTTCCATCAGTATCTCGATTCCTTTGTTGTGGTGTTTGTGGATGACATTCTGGTATACTCTTTCTCTGAGGAAGAACACGAACATCACTTGAGGATCGTTTTGGGTACATTACGAGATCACTGCCCCTATGAAAAGTTGTCAAAGTGCACTTTCTGGATCAGAGAGGTGATATTTCTGGGGCATGTGATCTCAGAGCATGGAGTTTCAGTGGACCCGGAGAAATTTAGTTCAGTCATGTCATGGGAGAAACTGAAGAATGTGTTCGAGATCAGGAGTTTTCTTGGCTTGGCTGGTTATTACAGGCGATTCATTCGGGATTTCTCTCAGCTTGCTTCACTGATGACTTCCCTCACCCGGAAAGGGGTGAAGTTTGTATGGGGTCCAGAATGTCAGGCGTCGTTCGAGGAGCTGAAGAGGCGGCTGACTACCGCCCCCGTGCTGATTTTTCCAGAGGCTGTAAAGGGATATGTGGTCTATTATGATGCTTCAGGTATGGGTCTTGGGTGCCTGCTTATGCAGGATGATCACGTGGTGGCGTATGGATCTCTCCAACTCCGGCCACAAGAAAAGAACTACCCAACCCATGAATTGTAGTTGGCAGCAGTGATGCATTCTTTGAAGACGTGGCGTCACTACCTCTTTGGGGAGAAGTTTGTGGTCTATTCTGATAACAAAATCTTGGCTTATATCTTCTCATAGAAGGACCTCAACTTGAGGTAGCGTCGCTGGATCGAGTACTTGCAGGGGTTTGACTTTGACATTGTCTATACCCCAGTTAAGGGTAATGTAGTGGCCGACGCCTTGAGCAGAAGGGTTCTAGTGCAGGCTTTGAGGAAGTCCAGTGATGAGTGGACATTGATGGGGATATTTTCTCAGATGCATGTGCAGACCAAGGAACACGGTGGAGGGGAATTCTTAGCGAGCGTCCAGTTGACTCCTTCTATGTTAGAGTTGATTCAGCGAGAACATCCCAGTGATGAGCTTTGTCACCGGTCGAAGTAGTTTCTTCATGGTGGGGAGACATCCTCTGATTGGTCATCATCTCCCGATGGCATCTTGTGCTTCAAGGGCCGTTCAGTAGTGCCGTTATCTCTACAAAAGGTGGTGATGCAGGATAGCCACCAGTCTCAGTGGGCTGTCCATATAGGTGCCACTAAGAAGTATTATGATGTTCGTCGGCAGTTTTGGTGGCCTGGTATGAGACGGGACATAGCGGACATTGTGTCGAGATGCTACACATGCCAGCAGGTGAATCAGAGCACCAAAGGCCCTCCGGTTTGCTCCAACCACTACCCATTCCTACCTGGAAGTGGGACGAGGTTTCCATGGACATCATTGTTGTATTACCTCGTACACCTCGAGGTAAGAATTCCATTTGGGTGGTGGTTGATTGTCTAACCAAATCAGCCCACTTCATTCCGATCAGAGATACATCTAAAGTGGATGAGTTGGGCCGTTTGTATCTTCAGGAGGTGGTGAGACTCCATGGTGTGCCATCAGCAGTTGTCTCAAATAGAGACCCTCGTTTCACATCTCGGTTCTGGGAAGGACTTCAGAAGGCCTTGGGGTCCCAGATTAAGATGAGCACAACATACCATCCACAGACGGATGGTCAGACAGAGCGGGCGAATCAGATTTTGGGGGACATGCTTTGTGCATGTGTCCTAGACTTTGGAGGTTCTTGGGATACCCATTTGGGATTGGTTGAGTTTTCTTATAATAACAGTTACCAATCCTCAATTCAAATGGCTCCTTTTGAGGCGCTCTATGGTCGGCCTTGTCGGTCCCCCCTGTGTTGGGCTGAGGTAGGTGAGACCTCACTACTGGGGCCGAGTATGGTGCAGGAGACATCTGAGAAGGTAAAATTAATCAGGCAACGTTTATTGACAGCTCAGAGTCATCATAAATCATATGCTGACCAGAGGCGTCGAGACCTAGAGTTTTCAGTGGGTGATAGAGTATTCTTGAAGGTGGCCCCTCGTCTGGGCCATCATCGATTGGGGAAGCAAGGTAAGCTGACTCAGCGGTATGTCGGGCCATTTGAGATCATCGAGCGTATTGGAAAGGTCTCATACAGGTTGGGCTTACCTTCTCGGCTGACATCCATCCATGATGTCTTCCATGTTTCTCAGTTGAAGAAATACTACCCGGATCCGTCCCATGTGTTGAGTTGGGAAGAACTGGAGATAGAGCCTGACTTGTCTATTGTTGAGAGGCCAGTGAAAATAGTGAACTCCCAAGAGAAGATACTTCGAGGGAAGTCTATTCCATTAGTCTGGGTTCTATGGCAGCATGGAAATGATACACATGAGACATGGGAGCGAAAGTCGTGGGTCGAGGAAGAGTACCCGTTCTTGTTTTCCAATCAAGCCTCATGTTGACTTTCCGGGGCGGAAAGTCCTTCATGGGGGGGATAATTATCACATACATGATATATTTTAAAGGTATTTTTCATTTAATTTACATCCTTGCTTGGTTTTGGTGGGTTTTCATGCATTTTTTAAGGAAATTGTGGGTTTCCAAAATTTGGGCGAACCTGAGAGCCCGTTTCCAGTTTTGAAAGTAAATTTTTTTTTCATTAATAACTCCTTCATTTTTCAACATTTTTCACCCATTAAACTTGAAAAATGACCTTAATTTAAATATTAAAACTGAAAAATAATTTTGGTCCCCTTAAAAAGTCATTATCATGTTGGATTTGGGTGATCAAATTCGGGATTGGGCAAACCCGAAAGCGCATTTCCAGTTTTAAAATTGTTTTGTAATGATTTCATAAAATATTTATTTGTTATCCTTTTTCAGTGATTACACCTCTAACACATTACCACTGAACCCAGACGAACCCCCATATTCGTTTTTCCCTCTTTAGAGCTCAGATTCATTGCGATTTAGGGCCGAACTTCTGAATCTCCAAAAAACGTCCAGATTTCTCAAGTAAGTTGGTTATCTTCCTTATTCCTCCCATCTTTTTAGGGTTTATTACTTTTTTATTGAATCCCCAAATGTCCAGTAGATGTGGTTTAGTACCTAGGGTTTTAGTTTTGAGTTTCTCTGTCCAATCCTCTGGTTTTAGGTTCAATCGTAATCCTTTGTGGTGCGGTGGAGGTGCGGTTGAAGTGACGCACAAGGATTTGGGGGTTTTGACTCTTTTGGTAGGTGATTTCATATGTAGGTATTGTAGAATGAGTTGTCTTTCTGTATTTTTGTTTCTATTATGTTCCTAATTCAGTATTTTGATTGCAAAAATTGATTTGGGTAGAATTTTAAAAGCGGTTGATTTTTAAGTGCCAATTTTGTGTGAAAATGGGTGTTTTACATGTGCAACCCAGGTTGTGCCTCTTGGTGTTGTTTTATAATTCAGGGATTAGATTTATAAAAATGTTTTGATGCTGAAATTTCTGTTTTGGTATAATATTGGTCTGCATTTGTATTTAAATGTGGGATTTTAGATGAATTTAATGTGCAAAATTTGATTACTTTTCTTGAATTTGTTTTATGGAAATTATAAGTGGTTTATTGAGTTATAAGAAAGGTGAAAAGAAGGTGTAGCTACTATTTTGAATGTGTGTGACCAGAACTGATATTTATATGTAAAAATTTATTTTGGTAGCATGTGGTGACTATTTGATCACAATACGGGAAACCTGGGTATCTAGGTGGGCTAACATGTACTAGTACGCTAGTGAACGGAGGGGTTTTGACCATGGTTCACTTAGCAAGTCTGACATGGATAACACTAACAAAACTATAATGGAGATGATTGGATACCACTAGGTTATGGGTATGCTCCCTACTAGTGGCTCGTGCACGAGAACAAATTTCATCATGGTTACTTTCACCAAGGTACGAGGTACTTGGGGCTCACAACAAACTAGTACCTAGGGGTGTTCCTATGCTTGGTGCTTGTGGCCTTTTTGTCATTTATAATTTATTTATGGTATTTTGTAATGTGAAAACAAGTAGCTTGAATGTTTTATTCAAATTCACTCATTCATTAATGTTATCCCCATTGAAAGTTATTTTCTTTTCAAAGTTTCACATTTAGAAATAAATGTTACCCTTATCTATTTATAACTCTTGCAAGCCTTTTATTTTATAATGCCTATCAATTGAAATATTTGGGTGATATCCTATTGGGCTTAGTCTCACACTCTACTTACACCTTTGGGTGTAAGTATACTTGATCATGTTTGAAACAGGCAAAGGCAAGGCCTTGGGCGATGGCAGTTTGGGTTGCTACTTTCTCTCGACGGTGCGGTGTTGTGGAGACGACTTGTGGGTGATGACCCCTTGTCGTGTGGAGTCTCATGGGATGTTTTCTTCTACTTTTATGTACATTTGGACCTCTTGTGTCTTGTTTAAACCCATATAATCAGTTCTGAATTTTTATTAAGTCTTTCTTGGCATAATTTTTTCAGATTTGGTTTGTTGGCTGGTTTTGGTTATTTTATGAACCCAAACTCAGGTAAATCGTTCCCAAATTAATTTTTATGATAACCGAGCACTTGTTCCAGCCCGTGGGGATAGGGGATGCCCTTCGGGACTTTCCATGATCCGGGTTTGGTGCCGGTTTGATGGCAGCCAGATTTGGTTCGTGACATATTCTTTATGGTATTTGTTGGTAGCGAATTCCTTGTTGAGCCACATGGATTCCCTCAAATTATTATGACTATAGTTTCCCTAGTTTTATACCTTGTAATTAGTTGACCATAATTTCTACCATGATCATAGAATCACTATAAATGGATGATGTAGGTATAGAATAATGTTGAGGGTCACCACAGAATATGAGAATATGTGGTTATTTTACTATTTTTTATTTTTTAAATTTATAAACTATAAATGGTCAAATATTTAAATTAATAAACTATATAAATTTTTATTTATATAATTATACATACACTTTACTATAGAGAAGTTATTTTAGGGACATTATTCGTAGTGCCCAACTAATTTTTACCCACACCTTACTCAGGATACCAAGACACATGGGTACTTGAGAAACTATCATAGTTATATTGTAGGTTTGGGTTTTGGGAAAGTTTCTATTGTTGTTGACCTCTTGGTTTATAGGATAGAGCATGGGAATTTGGGACCTTTCCCTGACCCATGGCCATTTGTGGGTTTTTACTAGTTTTTATTTTGGTCTTTAGGGCCCTAATGTATATAGTTCATTTTTATGTTTTTTTGACATTTATTATACATATTATTATGATGACATAGTTTATTTTGATTATTTATTGACATTTGATTTGATATATTTCATTGTTTAATTATTTATCATTTTATTTTATGAGATTGCCTTTATTTCAATTGTTTCCTTTATCATATATGTGGGTATAGTCTCTCCATCATACTACCTTAGACCCATGGTTTTGGTCGGTAGCCTCTAGCATATGGGGTGACATGCCTGAGGCCATGTGGAAAATTAGTTTTGAGAACCATTTCTATGGCTTCTAGGTAAAGGAAATAATAAATAGTTATATCACTATTTTTCTTTTGTCTTACTATTTGGGAGTGGTAGATAGGATAATAAGAGTATTTCGGGGCATGGTATGGAAATTTTTCCTAAGACTGGTTACCCCACATATAAAGGAAGTTTGTTATTAGGGATGGGATTTCTATTCATGATATTCATTGTCACAGTTGTTTTGATTTCAGAACTAGTGATGCATTTGATTTATGAGGTGTTGATTTATGGGATTTTATCTCTTAGGTGGAATGAAAAGAGAGCATGTGTTCATGAATCATATCAAGCATGCATGATTTATATTTCATTTGTTTTATTGCATGTGATTGATTATTTAATTACCTAGACTGTGACATGGATCAATTATTTAATGAGTTAATAACCATTTATATAGTGATTTTCTATATGTCTTTATGATGACATATTACTTAAAAAATATTTTAAATAGATTAAATATGTGTTATATTAAGGCTTGTCTTGATTATTATGAGGTATATACTAAATAAAATTCCAATTATAACATATAGAGTGTACATATATATAACATGCAATTATCTTCAAATTTAATGAATCTTCAATTGTGAAAATATTTGGTTAAATTAAATGGTTAAAATTGTTTTACATGATCACTTAACATGATTGTTATACAATCTCATCTAAATAAAATTAAAAGTAGAACTTATAAAGAGTTTTACCCTATAAAAAATTCATTTAACTAAGTAATAGTCCAAATAATGGGCCATTCTAACTAATGATAATATTAGGAGATAGGGAATCCATATGGAATCACGATGTATGAGTTTTGAGAGGCCAAAATTTGAGTCGATATGGAACTTATTTTGAGGAAAAATGTGTCAACATCACTTGGGAACTTGTTGGTTAGTAGAAGGGTATTCCAGTGAAGGGGATTTCATTTCATACTTTCATTAAACCTAGTTTTTCAGGTAGTATCACTATTCCTATGAGTTTAAATTACTTATCATAGTGTTTTTTGTGAGGTTCTAGGTGATTTGGTTGATAAGGAACAAGGGACATGAAGAGAAGCACAATTCTCATATCCACCTCTAGTTTCAAATTTTTCTCTTATGTCTGAACTCAGTGAACTCCTTTCCAATGGAGGGATCATGACCATGAGAAGGGGAATCCTCCCAAGGTATTCAATTAAAAATGAAGGTTGTGGAAGAGTTCCCTAAGGGAGGTGAGTCTTGTGAATTCCTCCTCATGCTATGATGAATCTTAATGTGGATGGGTCCTAAAACCAGGGATTTATGAGGGGATTAGGGCTTGTGAATGATTCCAAGGATTTAATTATATTTAAATAAAATTCCCTTTATGGTTTGGGAAACACCATTCGAAAAATGACAAGATCGTTGTCTAATGGCCTTTCCTTATGTAGGATCTACAACATCCAAATTTCCCTGGTTGAGTCAGAATCCAAGATCTTGGTCCATTTTCTCCATAAAAATTCCAACGTTCTGTGGTATTTAGTCTGTTATATTTGGAAGTGTAGGATACTATATGGTCACAACATAGAGGTCACTCATACTTGGAGGAAGGGGAATATGCGACATGGGCTCAATTAAAGATGTTATTTATAGTAATATGGTGACTCTCACAATGATTTTATTAGTATTTACTTATTATGAATAAAGAATATGTGACATAGGCTCAATTAAATGACATGGAAGACATGATAGATCTTATGTATAATTAATAAGGAATCTTTTCAATCCTTTATGAATCCTTAGAATGATATTGAATATTCCTAATATTCATACCATGAAACATTGGTAAACACCTCTTCTTGGAGTACTTCATGCTAAATCTATTTATATATTTACCAATATATGTATCCTGACTCAATCCAAGAAACCTCTTTGATTTATCTTTATTGATATCTAAATCCAGTGTGTAGGATTTTTCACCCTTGCCTTTCATTGTGAGGAATTTTCCCAACCACACATTTCAAAAATTTATAGTTGATATTTCATTTCCAAAACGATTATATAATCCACATTCAATATTAGAAATATCACAATGATCCCACTAATATAGTTTTATACACAAGATTCATCTATAACCCTTGGATTATATCATCAAACTAGATGTTTCAAATTTGAGAAGCATTATTTAAACCATAAATTGACCATTACTATTTTTAAACCTTAACAGATTCATTTGGAAAATCGAAACCTTCTAGTTGTATCATTTAAAAATCCTCTACTAAATTACCATTAATGAAAGTGGTTTTGACATCCAAAAAATATATATCATAGTCATAATGAGATAATATGGACAAAATTATCCCAATGGAAATTATCATCATAACTATAGAAAAGGTTTTCCATAGTCAATACCATGAATTTGTTCTAACCCTTTTCCACTAGATAGGATTTATCGGTATAAATTATCCTATCCAATTTAGTTTTATTTGGTAAAAACCACTTTCACCATATGGGTATAACTCCTTCATGTCTATCCACTATGTTCCAAACTTGGTTAGTGTACGTGGAGTCAATATCAGATTTCTTAACATCTAACCACTTCCCAAAATCAGAACTATTAATGGTTTCTCGATAGTTAGTAGGTTCTTAATCTATGAACATTACTTCATTATCATTTTATTTAAGAAATAAATATCTCTCAAGATCCTAATAAATCCCCTAGACCTTTGGGATCTTATGTAACTTGAGTCAGTTCTTCTTTAATAACTCTTTATGGAACTGACTCAACTTCCATCTCATGAATAATTCATTTTTTTATCCTTGAGCTTATCTAAGTAAAAATTTCCTCCCATTGAATCCTCTATTTATATATTTATTCTCATGGAATGTATAAAATCAAGCCTCAAAAACATTTTAATCCTTAGGATTATAGAAATCATTCCTCTTAGTTTCCTTAAGACAACAAAAAAATAAATATTAATTATACATAGGGTCAAGTTTTTTAGAATATACACATTATATGTATTATTCAGAACCAATAATCTTCATAAAAAATAAATTGAGATATTTTCTAGTTCATATCTCATAGGACGTCTCTATAATTACTTTATATGGAATATAGTTATGTTGGAATGTGGAAATTTATAAAGTATATCCCTAGATTTAAATAGGAATGTAACATTTACTTTTCATTGATTGAACCATGTAACACATGGTATGATTTCTCATCTCAAACACACTATTTCATTGTGGTGTTCCAGGAGGATTGAGTATTGAAATAATTTCACAGTCTCTCAAATAATTAGTGAATTTATGGATTAAGTATTCAGTACCCCAATCTAATCATACAAATATTAATACTTTTACTTAGTTGATTCTATAATTCATTTTGAATCACATTAAACTTTTCAATAGATTCAAACTTTTTTCACATAAAAAACACATAACATTACTGAATAAAGTCATAAATAAATGGTTTGAAGTATTTATAACCACCACTTGTTTGATTACTCATTTATCTATATACATCCCTATATATTAGATATAATAGTATACTAACTCTTTCACATTTTCTACTATAATATGGTTTGGTCATATTTCATGATTAATAAGATTTGTAGTTATCAAATGATTCATTATTGAATGATTCCAACAATACATATTTATAGAGTAGATGTGTTTTTAATTTATATATCTAAAGTGAGAATTCTAATAGTATGTTGGATTAAAATAAACCTTAGACTTATTATTTTTAATGTTTTAGATTGGATTGTACGTCTCAAAAATATATAAACCATTCACTATTTTTCCAATGCTATAAAACATTTCATTCATGTATATAGAGGTACACTTATTATTGATAGTTAATGAAAACCACCTTTTCAAAAAAAATACAAAAATAAAATTCCTATTTATGAAATGTAACAACCTAGTAAAAAGGTAAGATCTATTTTAATGTTTTAGATCCAATTTTTGGGTTTAGAGGGTGTCTTGGGAGTTCTTGGATTCTCAACAGAACTTGGGTTGGGCGCTACCTATAGGAAACATTCAATCCATAAATATGATTCGAGAAATGAATCTTTCACTAGACATAAGACATGAATACTATTCAGAGCTTCAAAATGGTTCAATCCATGAATCACGTTCACATCATGAAATCATCACTTCCGATTTTTTTTTAACCTGAGGCGATTCCTTTTTAGCGCACATGAAATATTTAGGATTCAAATCATGATTTTGGGATTCCTAATGTTAATCATTCCTATCTGATAATTTTTTATATACTACAATACTGAATACTAATTCATTCCCTAAGAAGTATCAACACTCAAACCATTGGTCTCTCCTAAGAAATTCTGGGCAATTCCATCCCTTATGAATCACTTCATTTGGCACCTTGATATCTAGTGTGGATAGATGGTTTTCCTTTGGTAATATTTCTATTATCTCTTATGTTTCTTCATTGCTCTTGGGTTTTGGGAGTGGTGTTAGGATATGTTTGTGGGATTAGTGATCAAGTGATGATGGTTGTTTGATCCTTCCTAGATCCATCATGTGACCATATTCAATTGTGTGGATCCCATTGTAGCTAGTGTGTGATCCAAGTTTGAGGTAGATGGTTCTATCTCTTGACTATATTGGATAAACATTGAACATAACTTGGCTCTATAAATTTTCTTATAAATTAATTTTCATGATTGATTGAATTGAGTTTATAAATGGTATTTTGAGAAAATATGATTTTTTGCTTGTTTTGGTGAAAGAATGTATTTTTCCAAGAATTATGGATTTTTGAAATGGTTTTAGAAGCATATTTTTATAAGAAGTTCTCTTTGAAACTATAGTGTGAAATGTGATATGAACTTTTCTAATGACTTGATAAATTCATCACATGGGAAGCCTTGGGTACTTAAGTGGAAGGTGTTGTATTGGTCCACATCTGCTAGTATTATTTGGGGGGGGGGTTCACTCATGGAATGCTTGTATCTTTATTATGACTAGTGTTCCAGGGACTTGATTACACACTAGTCTTGTTCATGGTATGAGTAGTCTAGCTAGCCTACCCTGTTGTGATCCTTTTCATGTCTACAATTTCACTTTGGATTGTACTATTTTGGATTTGATATTATTGGTTTGATAAATGTGACAGGTTATTTAAAATTATTTTAGCTAGATTGTTTTAGAACTATGGAAAATGGGGAATTTTTTACCTTGATTTTGATATAAAAATATTTAAATACTTATCATGTATTATTTTATTTAAATTGAGAATATTGATATTATTATAAAAAGATGTGATATTGAACACCTGGGTGGGATCCTACCATTCTTATTTAACTTCTAACATGAACATTATATTGGGAATATGAATACCTTGTATTGTATTTTGAAGAAGGAAAGGGAAAGGTTTTGTAGTGAGGTGTTGAGGTTTCTGCTAGCTTGGTATGGGTAGTTGGTGGTGAGATGGTGGGACATTTCTCACATATCACATGGAGTAGTTATTTAATATTTTAGTTTTCCATTTTGGTTGTTGGATTGGTACCTTGAGTTTTATATTTCAGTTTTTGTCCATTCAAGTTGTATCACTACCACTATTTTGCTCTATCTATAACATATATCTTCAATTTTTTCTTCATGCTACCTCTTTTAGATGAGTATATATTCCATGTATCTTTTTTCAATTCGTATTAAATTGTTCCATCTATTTGAATTTTGATGCCCAAGTTCCAGTCTCCAGCCTGTGGGGATCGGGAATGCCCTTCAGGATGGTGGCGAATCATTTTGGGTACCAAAGGAGGGTTTCCTAGGCCGTTTCATTTTATAATAAGTACATAATAATAGTTTCATAAATATACAACAAATATAATTGATAGACTTATATCATAAGTTTCAACCTCTAATCTAGTAACTCTTACCCCATTGCCAACATAAAGATATACTTCTCTTTTATTCAATTCTCTCTTATTTTCAATTTTGTGTTTATCAGCACAAATGTGTGAAGCAAACCCAAAATCTAATACCCATGAGTTAGAATTGGAGAAATTGATTTCTATAACACTCACACCCAAATTCTCATAATTCTTATTTTTGTGAACACTTCTCAACCTTATATACCAATTTGGTATTATTTTATAAGGTATACCTACTAGAGACCCTAAAATGATAATCATGATGAGTGATATAATCTATAATATATACATATCTACAGGTGTGTATTATGTTTTATATATTTTAATCAATTAATTTTAATGAATTTATTTTTTCTAAAAATATGACCCCATATATCATTACCATTAGTAAGACAAGATCAATATGTTATTATATAATGATTCAACTTTGGTGTTCCTCTAACCACTTAGTTATTTACAATGTCCATCATGCCAATCACATAAAATATGAATCTTGGATAATTGGGTGGAAACAGTTTTTCCCAAATCTATCATATGGATATATTATAACTATATTCCTGTGGTATTCAAACTCTTAGATATTCTCAGTGAAGTGTCACCCAATTCTCATAATGGTATTTGGTTACCTAACACTTAGTGTTATGCAATTACACTATTGCTTATATATGATAATCCATGGGCACCCTAATTTGAAAAAAACCTATCTATTTTAATGTTCATGATCTTGAATTGTGTTTAATTTGGATATAATATTATACTTAGTATTTGAGGGGTTTTATCCTAAAGTATAACTACTTTATAAACATCATATGCATATTAATCTTATAACTATTTCATCACATGTAATATTTGTTATCTTATGTTTTATTCTTTTATGTTTCAATAATTATAATGATTTATTTTGGAATCCCAATTTCTTCCACCAAATTAATATGTTCAAACTATATTAATGTGTAACTCTTTACACAACTAATATTTTGTGTTAGTCACCCAAAAATAGAAGCCAAACATATTTACACATATCCAAATTCATCTTATGTATATTATATATAAAATTATTTTCATATAATTTTTTAAGATTATATGAAACCAATAGTCCCCAAATGAGTAATCTTGGAGCCATAGATAAAACCCCAAACTTTTCTAGATAAGGAACAGTTCTCTAAAAAAAATGAGAAGTAGAACCCAAAGTCCCTTTATCCAAGGATAATTTACTCAAGATAGATTTAAATTCCTTCATAAATCTAAAACCTAATATGTATAAACAAAATTCCACCACTAAATTAAATCTAAAATTTCTTAATAACAAAAAAAAGTCAAGTAAGGTGAAATCTAAATCTTACGGTGTCATACCTCTAACAAAATGCCAATTTTATAAGAATCATTTTATCAAATAAATTTTAGTACACATAATATTCACATAATATAAACATTTGATTTATACTAATATTAAAATTAATAAATAAATAAATAAATGTTTTCATTTATTTTCCAAACATGAGATATCAATGTGAACATTTCATATTTAATTTAGGCATAAAATTTTCCATATATAATGAATATAAATTATCTGATATAAACAAATTTTAACCATATGAAATATTGTATAAAAATTTAATTCTCTCATCTTTATTCATATATCATTTTTTATAATAGATAAAAGGGTTTATCTATCATAAGACAGAATCAAAATATGACATACAACCAGCGTTGTCACTTGCATACAGTCATTATTAGAAATATATTTTATATCTTCAATATTAACCAATCCTCTATTTTTGGAAAACCATAGATTAAAGCCACAATCCTTGATATTGAATATCATATCTTATGATACAATGTGAAACTACATGATTAAAAGAATCATAATTTTAGATTCATTCATCTATACGTTATGACTAAGAAAAATAGTGAATTTCACCTTACGATATCCTATATCATAAGGAAACATATAGAAATATAACGACCATCAATTGTCCACATTATATCATACATTAAAATATCAATAAAACATCTATAAGATATACATGTTCATCATTACATCAGTAGAAGAACATATTGATTTGAAGATGAACATGGATCAGATACCACTAATGGATTTTAAATAATATTCTAATGAGTATTACAGAAAAATAAACATAAATGAATGATTGATCGTTCATTATAAAATTATCATACAATAAAAAAATGTATAAACATTCATACCTTATTTTCAGAAATTTCCATCTTGATGGAGTACGTTCAAGGGAGACCATCATGTGGAATCTTATATAATTTTGAATCCATAAGTAGTACACCAGCCACTAAAATACTCATATGATATGAGAGGATTTTATAAACTCTAATAGTCATATTGGGCACAAGAGCCTCAGCTCAGTTGTTAAGGACATGAGAAGTGCATCCAAGGTACCCATGTTCAAAACCAGGCAAAGACATATTTCCAGGTTACTGTAGTAGACACTATTTGGTACTTTAGTAGCTGGAACTATTCATTTGTTTGGGCTTTCAGGCCACTGGTTTGGGTCTCGGTTCCTTTAAGGCATTCCGGGAACCCAAGGCCTTCATGGTAGTAAGGCTTTCAAGCCACCTCAAGGCCTTTGGGCCACCTTAAGGCCTTCAGGCCACCTCAAGGAATTTGGGCCACCTGAAATTATGCTTAATGATCAGATAGACTCTACAAGGAGTAGACTCCAAATGGGGATTCAGAGTAGGCGAATTCACCAGAGAAAAAGTTAAGATGATTTTTTCAGAAAGATAGGGTATGACATTACCAATGGGACCAGCCTGTGCTTTCATGGGATGGATAGACGAACAATCCATGTGAAGGTGGAGAGATGATATCACGATGAAGAAGTTTGGGAGGAGCAGTTCCAAGTTTAGTCTGTACATTTCCTAATACCTATGGGTCATGTAATCTTTAAACCTATAGGCCTTGTAAGGGTTCCCCCTCATCCATTTAAATAGGGGGGTATCAAAATCAATAAAAAAATAAGGCCTTCAGGCTATTCATAAAATACGCATACTGGAACATTCTTTGGTAACGAAAAAAGAAGAACCAAATAGAAGGAGAAATTTAACTTTGGTAAGAATATTGTTAGGTTTTAGTGCAATAAGAGTTTTCTGATCATGTGTTAGAAGCTATAGATGTTATGTATCTGGTAGTCACACTGTAGAAATATATATGGATACAATATACTAGAACAATGGGTATTACAAATTTAGGACATTAGATGTTGTTCACTAGACTTAATTGAATGAATAAATTTTAGAAGATATAGCAATGGTCAACTCAAAAGATGTTGGGAGGTGTAGATGAATAGAAAATATTCAATATATTCTAATGAATATAAAGAGTTTAGTGGAAACATATCATATAGGTGGTCAATATTGGGAATGAATAAGATGATTTTATGAAGCATGTACTTGGTAGAAATAATCATAACCCATAGGGATGAGTGATGCATGCAGAAGGGGAATATTCTATATGAAACATGAAGATTCATAGACGGTGATAGAAGTGAAGATATGGTACATATACTTCTCCCATACATGTTCAATTTATGTGATGGTTACCCTTGACTAAATAAATATATTCCCATAAAGATCAGTTCATGGGGGAATTTGTACCATGAAGATTAGTTAGTTACGAGTACCAGGAAACCTACTAAAATGCTCTATTAATAGAGGAGCCACATCACCAATGGAGGTATTTCTGATAGCATCCTATATTATAGGATAGAGTGTTGAGTTAACACTTCATTATATAAATATGTTAGTGTTGAAGGATGATGTTCATTTTCCCCATATCAAACATATACAACTGAAAGGAGAAACAAAGAAGGAAGGTTATACTGGAGGGATCACATCTCCTAACTCATGGTACTACACAGTGGTAGTTCATGTGATATGGAATTAATCATGGTAAGGTGTTGGTATTCTCAGTTCAATGATTTTAGGTTCGATGTGGGATTATCCTTGTAACCAATATGATTGTATGTTCTGATCATTGATGATGCAATAGTCTCTCCTGTTGACGTAGGTCACAATGTCCAAACTATGTAATCCCTTATGCCCTTATGTTTCCAGGTTATTTTCATGTCAAATGTTTTATTATTATTTAAAAGTAAGGTTTTTTATATAAACTATAATAGGGATTCATAACTAGAGTTAGGCGGCTTAGTGCAGTGGTTGGGGTGCCTGGCCTTCATAATTTTGAATGCTGAGGCTTCTAGGGATCTCTTTATCTCTAGAGGTTTTGATGATATGTTCCACAATTTTAAAATCTAGTGGATACATTTTTATTATCAAAGGATGTCATAAAGTGTTTTAATTTTGTATATTATTACTAAAAAGTTGTATTAGATCATGGTTTCAATACATCTAATGGGAATTTAATCATGAAATTAGAGTAGATTCTATCTTGAACCAACCTAAATATCCTAGTACACTAATGCCCGAGTTGGCACTGGCACAAATCAAAGGGAGTTCCAGATCCCCATAGGTTAGTGACTAGTAATTTCCATCCACTAAGAGTCAAATGGAATAGTTTTCCAAAACAAAAAACTATCAAAATATTACTACAAAATATAAATAAATGAATATTTGTAATTCCAAACACTCCACTAGGAGAAAAGTATCACAAGTAGGTAGATAAACATCCTAAAGTAAAACATCATACAAAAGATGAAATAATATACATCAAAACTAAACTAAAAAACTCCTTGTAACAATTGTATCACATCTCTACCAGTCACCATCATCACAATTATTTCCCAGGAATTAGGCACACCCACCACCTATAAGTGGAACTTTATGTTTTTCTAGACTAGACATAACATAGTCTACAATTTCCTGAAGGAAAAAGTAGTGTGAGAGAAAAAATATCCTAGTAGGATTTACCTGTCTATAAGGAATTCCAATAATAATATACCATTTATGCTTCAATTTAAAGAAATACTAGGCACAACAAACCATTTTCAAATTTTATTAGTCAAAACATGTTCTCAAATAAAGTAGATGAAAAATATATCAAAAACATGAATAAATGAACATTTTCATAAATTAAGGGAATAAATAAAAATAGTTCTATAATCACTATCATAAAATAATCAAAACATAATAATGAACTATTCTTATAATCCCGGACATAAGTTTGTTTCTGGATATATGATCCTTGCACTACTCAATCAATAATCATAGCTCAAGAGGTGTGAACTCATACTTAAGGCTTAGGCCATTGGGATAAAATAAATCATCACCCCATTAGGGAAAAATCATTCCAATATTTATTTAATTAGAGTTATAATAATCAAATCCAATTCTATAGAGTCAAATTTCTAGAATGATTTTCCTAGTCACCCACTAACTACTCAGGATCACATGTGCTTTAATAAATCAATAAATCAATCAAGGTAATTTTTGATTCAATTCATCATTCGTAGTTCAAAATCCAAATTTCATGTTCCAAAATTCCTTTTCAATTTCAAGACCAAATCTTATATTTTCATTGAATTCATACCTTTCTAAACCATCTATCATTTAAATCCATTTTTCTCAATAATCACTGTCAAATCATTTCAAGACATCTTTATTCAAAAATCACTACATATTTCCAAATCCTTTGATAATAGGTTTTATTTCAAAAATCTAATGACTTTGAAATAAATCATCAAAATCATCACAATTCAAGGTTTAGAAAAAAAAGTTGAAAATATATGTCAATTCAAGGAAGAAATCAAGGTTTCAATTTTAGGTTAAATCTTTAGGAAATCACCTACCTTTAATCACAAGATAAAAAGATCAATTAACCAAAATAAGAATTTACAATGGAGAATAAAAGTATAAGAACATAAAATAAGAATTCCTAGAATTAAAATCTATTAACAACATGAGGATTTATCACTCTCATGGAAGGGGAGAACATAGGGAAGGGAAATTCAAAATCAAGAAGAAATCACTTACCAAAGATAGATTAAACACATCCATTAGTGCTTTGATTCGATAAGGAGAGAAATTAAAGGATTCAATTCACCTCTTTAGATCCTTCAATATAGAAAGGATTAGATTAGGGTTAAATAAGAGGTGTTTAGAAGTTATAAAACAAGGTTTAGGATATCAATTAAAAAATTTATGGGGTTAAAAAACTATTTGCATTGAATTTTAGGTTAAGACGCATGATTAATAATAACTGTTCACTTAACTATGCAATCTCACTGGGGTTATGGAAAGGGTTCATGGTTTGGATGCATGGTTAGACTAACTTTTCACCAACCATGAAAATATACACTACCCAAGGTTGCATAGTTTGGACAGGAGGCCATGCGGTTTGGACTATCCATGCACCAAAAAAGTTCCACCCTCCAAAACCACTAAATAAGGCTCACAGTTTTCAAGGATGAGTCGCACGATTTTCCCTAAATGTATTCCAACCATGTACACCACAAAAATTTACCAAAATCATAAAAATTCTCCACAAATGGCCCAAAATACAAACCAAATAAAGGATGGTAAGGATAAGGGTCAAGAAGTACCTAAAATATGGTAAGGATATATTATAATCTCCACACCATAAATTATTTCTACTCCCCAAAAAATCCTATAAATAATTATCCATTCTAAAGAGATGAGGCCAATGCTCTCTCATGAGTTACACATGCTCCCAAGTATCATGAAAATGAGAACCATGCTACCATAAAACATGAACCAAAGGTATATAATTTCAATGAAGAACCTATATATCATAATCAACAATCCAAACTAGCTACTCAGTCATGGATAAATAAAGTTTAACATCAAGTTACTTCTAGCTAAAAATATGAGATGGGTTAGAGAGATACTTTATAAGCCGTGACATGTGAAACCTATTATGAATTGACATAAAATGTGGTGGAAAATATAAATGGTAACCCACCTTTAAAAACTTCTCACCAACTTCAAATGGTCCCATATATCTTGGTGTATTTTTTCCCTATTTTCCAAGCCTTCAGTGACCCAACCAAGGTCAAACTCTTAAAAAACATAGTCACCAACTAAAAACTCTAAAGGGTGCCAAAGATGATCATCTTAAGATTTATACTCGCACTAATCCATTACCATTATCTAACAAATAAAATTAATCTTTATCATCATCTCATATACCAAACTAGGCCTAATCAAGGAAGTTTCACTAATATCCAAAAAACACAATATATTTTTACATGTTTGACCATTCAAGGCCTCAAAATATTCCATCATGATGGACAACTGATAATTGTTGTTACTGGAAAACACAACCTATCCCAAGTGGTTATTTCAAGATCCACCAAAATCATGAATGAAAACATGAATAATTTATTTGATATTACGTATGGATAATTATATTTGGACATCTATATAAGGTTGATATTTAATTCTCAAACCAACATGGGATCCCATTTCCTGCTGGAGGAACCTCAAAAAATTAGAAGTGAAATGAAGATCCCTATCAGAAACTATAATAGATGTAACTCCATGGAATCTGAAAATCTCTTATACCTAGAGGCTTTTTAAGACCTCAATTATG
Organism: Viscum album; assembly: GCA_963277665.1. Lineage (NCBI taxonomy): Eukaryota > Viridiplantae > Streptophyta > Magnoliopsida > Santalales > Viscaceae > Viscum > Viscum album. The sequence continues at coordinate 740,212,136 of OY728127.1, read as the reverse complement.
GTTGAATCATGAATGGGGATAAAGTGTGCCGATTTAGTCAATTTATCGATCAATATCCATATCTCATTCTTCCAATGAGGGGTGCAAGGTAACCTAACCCTGAAATCAATCAAAATATCATCCCACTTCTAAGTTAGTTTAGGAATGGGATGAAGTAAACATGAGGTTTTCCAATATAATAAATTGAACTATTATAAAGTATAAAAATTAAAATCCAAATCATTAATGGATCATCTCATACCCAGCCACTAGAATCATCATCGTATGTCATATAGAATCTTTGTAGTGCCAGGGTGCACTACCCACTAGAAACTATGATTGTCCCTAATCATATCATTTCTCATGGAAAAAGGTGAAATGTACTAGTTATGGAAACATAGGATACCCTCATAAGATAATAAGCACTCAACGATGGTATCCCCACCATAAAGATATTTTGTAATTCCATGAAATTCATAATCAAGATGCATTTCTTGAAGAATAATATTGATAAGTGAGGTGGTCAACTGGAAACTTGTTAAAACAATATCAGTCTCATCCTTGTATACTCTAAAATATATACAAGCAAAGATAACCATAAGATCCCACTCTTCTGATGATTATTTCATGGATTGAGTCATAACTTCCTTACTCAAATCATCAAAAATGACACTCCCCTTACCAGGGGTGTAGATAATGTCTAAATCTAAATATTTCATATACTCTACCCATAAACTTATATAGAGATTAAAATATTTTTATGAGAAGATATAAATAAGGTTTTTTTTATTAATATAAATATTAAACCTTTATCTAAAAAGGTAATTCCACCAAATCTTAAAATCATGCATCGTGGATGCATATTTAAGATCATGAGAAGGATAGTTCTTCTCATGTGGTATATGTTTTTGGGAACCATAGGATGCTACAAGATCACCCCTCATGAGAACATATCCCAAACCCAAACCTGATGCGTCACAAAAGTCTACATAGCCCTATGTATCCTCTCTAAGAGTCAAAACTAGCATAAAAGTCAAAAGGTTCTTTAGATCATCAAAATAGTTCTGATATTTTGAATCCAAAAACAACTTCACTCTGTTTTGAGTGGAAGCTATCACTAGAGAAGGTAAGTATGATAAATATTTGATGAACCAGTGGTAATATCCCACTAAACCCAAGGAGATAGAAATATTGAAACCATTTCATGGTTTCTCCCATGTAATAATAGCCTTCACCTTCTCAGGATCTACTATAACCCCATGTTTTGAAACCATGTGTCCCAAGAAATTCAATTTTTGAATATATAAATTGCATTATGTAACCTTGGAATAAAGTTAGAAATATAAAAAAAATTCAAGAATTGCTCTCATATGATGTACCTGATCAACCTCATTTTTAGAGTAAACCAAGATATAATCCACAAAGACTAACACAAATGAGTTGAGGTACTCATGGATGATCTTGTTAATAAAAACCATTAATACAATAGGATCTTTTCTTATACCAAAAATAATCACAAGGTACTTATAATGGACATACAAACTTCAAAAGGAAGTCTTTGGGATGTATGATTATTTGATTCTCAAATTATGGTTACTAGAACAAAGATCAATCTCTGAGAACCAATTCAACCCATTCAATTGGGAAAATAGTTCATCAATCTAAGGCAATGAATTTTTTTTCTTTATCACAACTTGATTGAGTTTTTTTAAATCAAGATAAAGTAGAATTTTCCAATTATTTTTCTTTTCAAAAATAAAAGACACACCCAAGAAGACACACTCAAGAAAATGAATCCTTTATCCAAAATATCATCCAATATAGTCTTCAACTCTTTCAATTCAGCAAGTTCCATATGATAAACATGAATAGAGATAGGTTGGGTACCTTGTACCAAGACAAGAGAAAATCCACTTCCATTACTAGTGTAAATCTAGAAAATTTAGAGGATAACTGTAGGATCGAAATAGTGATGTAGATGCTCAATATACAAGTGGGGGGTGAATTGTATACTTTAAAAATTCATTTAGAACCTTTATATTTAGTTACAAATAACAACGTTTTCCTCAAGTAAAAGAAAGGGCCAAGTTTAACAAAGTTAAACTCACAACACCTCTAATACCAAATGAAAACTTGGAAAGAGATTCCAAAAGTGGGTTCCAGAAATATGGTTCCGGAAATTGAAACTTAACAAAAGATTACAATATGAGATTATACCTTAAAGCGTATATAATCTAAATGAAATAGAGTTCAAGTAAGGAAGTATAAGAAAGTTATACTTTCCTTATAATACAAAATGCAGTGGAAATAAACAAGTATTAAAACTACAAATAACAAGATATAAGTCTTTTAACCCAAAGAGAAGGGTATCCAACAACCCTGGATAAAGGTCCCTTGATTTATACTTTCAAGAAAGTCTGTCTTACCCACACCAGGGTAATCCCTTGATACGAAGATCAGAGTGTCTCTATCTTCCTATCCCCGCATGCCCTCAACTTCACGGTAGTTGGTAACCTCTGTCTTCCTCAGCAAGGAAGCCCTCGAACTTCAAGGTAGTCGGTACCTCTGTATTCCTATCCCCGGATGTCCTCGAATGTAATCACCAACATTCGGAGTCGCATGAAGCTTTGAGAGTTAATAAGAGCCTCTCTCTAGAAATCACTTCAAGCATGTAATCACATGAGTCGAAGATCAGTCAACCTTTCAGCACACCAGCAGCTACGAGTTCTTTCAAATGAGCTCCTATTTATAGGTAAGGCCTGCCTCCTTTCCAACGGTCATATTTTCCTTAAAAAATGGAGGGACCTGTACACGTGTAACTTAACCAACGGTTAGTTCATAACAGAATATACGACATAGTTTTATAACAAAACAAGTGTAACAAAATATACGACACCGTTTTAAATCTTAACTAAAAAGATTCGGAGTGAAGGTTCGGAGTTAAAGTTCGGAGTGTAAGGAAAATAATAAAGAGTAGAAAAAATATAAAGGCATAAGCAAAATGAATGTTCGGAGTGAAAATTTGGAGTCTGAATAAATTCAGAGTGTATAGAACAAGGATGATCAGATTCTATTTAATAGATGAATTCGGAATGAGAATTCGAAATGAGAATTCGTCATCAGAATTCGTAGTGAGGATTACTCATCAGAATTCATAATGGGAATTCATCATCAGAATTCATAAAGAGATTTCATCTTAAGAATTCCTAATTAGAATCCGTATCCAGAATTCGGAATGAGAATTCATCATCATAAATCTTAATGAAAATTCATTATCAGAATTTGTAATGAGAATTCATCATTAAAATTCATAATGAGAATTCAATGTCAAACTTCATAAGGATTCATATCCTGAATTTGGAATAAAACTTAGTCAGAGTTCGTATCCAGAATTCAGAATGATACTTTATTACAGTTCTCATCCGGAATTTGGAGTGAAACTTCCTTACAGTTCCTATCCAGAATTCAGATCCTAAAGCAGAATACTTTATATCAAAGTTTCAAAAAAATCCGAGAGAACAGAAATGAATCCAAATTTTATACTTAGGAAAAATATGAATGAAAATATGATAAGAATAATTTTTCTTACAAAAGCGATTTTCCTTATAAAAGCGATTTTCCTTATAAAAGCAATTTTCCTTATAAAATAAATTTTCCTTATAAAAGAAATTTTCTTAAAGATAAGGTGTTTGTGATTTTCAAAACAAGAAGGAATGGAAAAGTCATATGGAAAACTTTATTGACTCAACAATCTCCCCCTTTTTGGAAAGCACAAACATCCTTGAAAAAGAAATTCTAAGAAGAGAGAAAAACATTAAGGCTTATCTCCCTTTTCTTTAAGGATATTGATGAATACGACTAACTCCCCCTTAGACTTTGAAACTCTAAGGATCGTATTCTAGATTTCCGGAGTGACACTTCATTACAAATAAGAAAGTCTTCTTTAATGAAAAACTCCCCCTTAGATAAACTCTTATTAGAGTTTGTTTTCTTTCTCACCCTTTGTTAGGATTCTTTTTCCCTTTCATTAGAGTTATTTTCCTTCTCTGCCTTTGTGATTTTCAAAAAGAATATAAGGGAATGTAAAATATAACAAAGTACGTGAAAGATTAGTAGTAACAACAAAAAGAAACGAGCAAGAACAAAAATTTTATTAGGATTGAAAATTTAAACAACAAAAGAGTTAAAGTACAACAAAAGATCGGATCTGTCTATTTGGGATCTTTTTCCTTTGCCATGAGAGCCTTTAGAATAGTATTTATCTTCTTTAAGTATTTATGATCTTCTTCAGCTTGCTTCTCTAAGAGCACTATTCTTGCAGATTGAGCTTCAATCTTTTCTTCATGGGCTTGAAGCTTTTCTTCCTGAGCTTTGATCTTTTCTTCCTGAGACTTCATCTTTTCTTGAAACTCAATCTGATGATCTCTTTCAAACTTCCAGTTTTGAGAGACAGAATTTATCTTCCCATTCAGATCTTTGACTTCTTGAATCCGGAAGTTCTTTTCATCTGTCAGCTTCTCTTCAAAGGAAGAATTCATCTCATTTATCTTCCTGTCCTCAGTCTCAAAATCATCTTTAACATTGTCTTGAAATTCGTCAAATAGACTCACCTCTTCTACAGTCTTCTTTGACCAGTTTGTCATCCTCTTGCAAGATTTTCTATGAGCTTTGTAGCCAGCAAAAAAGGTTTTGAACTGAGCCTCAATCTCAACACACTTGTCCATAACCATAGACACAGAGTCTATTTTCTGATTCAAAGCATGTAGGAGCATCTGGCATCTTGAATCAATACTTGAGAAGGTCGGAATGGTTCCCACAAACTTCTTTAAAGGCTGAACAACAAAGTCATGCCCCACCAAAGATGACTCTGAATCAGAAACTTTGCTTGGAGAATTTTCTTCTTCAACAAGGTCAAGATTTCTCTTAGAAGAACTAAGAACTTCTTTTCTCTTCACCACTACCGAACTCAGAGTATCAGCAAGAATTTTCTTTCCCTTTTCTTTTTTCGGAATAAAATCCTACTCCGGAGTTTTCTTTTCACTATCAGAGACTTGGACAACATTATCTTCCTCATCAGCGACTTCCTAAACACCAACCTCTACGTTTTCCATCTGAGCAATATCATGTAAAACTTGTTCTTCTTGTCCATGATAAGCTACTTCTTCTTCTCCTTTCTCTTCATCCATTGCTGGAGTAACTAGCTTAGAAGATTCAGCTTCTGAAGTTCGGAGCGATAAGTGTTCCGAAGGTGTCCCCTTATAATCATCTACTTGTTTCAACACATCTCCGGTTTCACCACTTCCTTCAGCAACATCTTCTTCTTCTTCCACTGCCTCTTCCGGAGCAACAAACTCTCTTCCTGGAGTCTCAGGTAGAGATTCCAATGAAAAGGATCTCGGAATAGGAATGTTCGAAGAAACCATCTCATTGAATTTTAAAAAATCCCGAGCTACCTCAGCCTCAGACATCTTCTTCTTGAGCTTCTTTTCTTTTGCTTGTTTTTCGAGCTCATCCGCAGTTCTTTCCTTCAAGGCCATAGCCTCCGCGGGGTCTAAGCCAAACTGAGGCTCCCCTTGCACTCTCTTTTCTTTCATCTCCCTCCATTTAGCAACAAACTCATATGGGTAAGATTTATTCTTCTTTGGTTTTGGAGGTGCAGAATGAACTTCCTTAGACTTGGGATCCTTGGCTTCTACTTCCACATCCTTTATATTTCTCTTCCTTACCGGCTTAGAGGATTCCGGATCAGCAGCTTTCGGAACTGATTCTTTTTGAGCAGGTAGATCAATAAACTGTCCAGACTTCTTGTCAAAGGCTACATCCATTCTTTTGAGTGTACCATCACTCACCATCATAATCTTGCAAACTCTTGGCTTAGATTTCCAAGCCTCCTTGAAAGACTCAAGGCACCGAACTATCAACTTGGAGAGGATTGCTGGATACATAATAATCTGAGCTCTTAGATTTCCTTTCATCAAATTCTCAAGAGTGATAAGAATGTGCTTCATCAAATTAAACTTCCTCAGATTTATCAGAAAATCTAGGATGTAGATCTCACTCTTCTTCAAGCTATCTTTGTCACCTTTCCTTGGTATGATAAGACCCTGTACCCATAACTCTAGAATCCAGAAATTTGTAGATAAACTAGAAATCTTGATAGCCTTGTCATCTGCAAGTCCGAGAGTTTCTAAAGCTTTTTCCTTGTCGAAGCTACCCTTAGAATCCGGCAACACATGAGAAATAAAATCAGCTTCGCCTTCATTATTCAGCCCTACCAAGCTATCTTCCTTGGAATATGAAAGTTTATAAGTCTTACCATAAGACTTAAAAGACAACTTCTCCTTTACATATTCCTTGAGAAAAGAAATAGTCTCATAGAACTCTACAAGAAAATCTGAATACACTTCATCTTGATTCCTGGGTTTTGACACTACAACATCTTCCCAACCATTAAGCTTGATATTATTAGAAATAAGAGAATCATACTTGTTGAAGAAATCTGGATGAACCAGCCTCTCTCTATATATTAACCACATCGAGATCGGCTTTGATGAAGAGATGTCTTGAGAAGATACTTCCACAGACATTCGGATTTAAAGACCTCTGAGAAGATTGGAACTGAGAAAACTGAAGTTCGGAATGACCTTAAAATAGAGAGGCAGAGCTTGAAGATGCTGGAGCTTGAAAACCGATGTGGGACAATCATTTGGGGTCCCCTTTATATATGCAACAAAAAAATGGTTCAACTTCCACGATTGATCAAACGGTTGTGATAAGCTGAGATCAGATCTGACGGTCAAAAACCAATTCTCTTGAATCCGATCTTTTGAGGTTTTTATTAAAACAATGAATTAAGAAAACTGCAATCTGAAAATAAAATATAAGAAAATACCAGAAAGTAAAATATGATTACAAAAACTTGGGTAAGGAAATCATACTTTTTGGATTGGATTAAGAGGATTATTCGTAATGGGTAATATTCTTATGAAAACCAAAAAAACATTATTACGAAAAAACAAAATTCGGAAAAATGACTACGAAAAACAAACTTAGTAAGGAAAACTGAGTATGAAAATTTCATTACAAAATTTTGAAAACGAAAATCTTATTATGAAAGAATCGGTACGAAAATCCCATTATGAAAATATCAGTATGAAATTTTCCATTCCGGATGTTTTCAAAATGAACACTTACATTCCAGAAGTATTCTGTACGAAAGTACCCATTCTGGAAAATTTTAGTTCCGGAAATTCCATTCCGGAATTTTAGTTCCGAAAAGTTTGAAAACAAATTTTGAAAAACTTTGTTAAACTAACAATCAAATGTACTCCCCCTATGAAAATGAGTTTATTGCTGTTAGGAGACTATTTCAATAGAAAGTTAATTAAGAAGGATTACCTTATGGTTATCATTCCTAACTTATGTTTAATGTATTCAAATCTATCAGAAGGTAATGATTTTGTGAAAATATCAGCAAGTTGATCTTGCATTCCGATAAACTGAAGAATAATATCTCCTTTCAGTGTGTGATCCCTAAGAAAGTGATGCCTAATATCTATGTGTTTTGCATGGGAGTGATGTGCATGGTTCTTACTAAGGGCAATGGAACTAGTGTTATCACACAAAATTTGAGTTTTAGTAAAACTCAAGCCATAGTCTGTGAGTGTGTATTGCATCCACAAAACTTGAGCACAACAACTTCCAGCTGCTACATATTCAGCTTCAGCAGTGGAGAGTGCTACAGAATGTTGTTTCTTGCAGGACCAAGAAACTAATGAATCTCCTAAGAAATGACAAGTTCCGGATGTACTTTTTCTATCCATTATACATCCACCAAAGTCAGCATCAGAAAATCTTTTTAGGATAAAATCATTTCAGAAGTATAAAATAATCCTAGATCCATGGTTCCCTTAAGATAGCAAAAAATTCTTTTTACTGCCTTTAAGTGAGATTCCTTAGGATTGTATTGATATCTTGCACATAAGCATACTGAAAACATTAAGTCTGGTCGACTAGCTGTTAAGTATAGTAGACTTCCTATCATACCTCTAAAAGATGTTTGATCTACTGGTTTCCCAGCTTCATCAAGATCTCAAGAGTTTGAGGTACCAATAGGAGTACTTATACTCATAGTATTATCATAACCATACTTTTTAAGAAGATCTTTAATATACTTATGTTGAGATATGTAGGTTCCTTTTGGTTTTTGAGAAATTTGAAAACCAATGAAAAATGTTAACTCACCCATCATACTCATTTCAAACTCAGATTTCATTAGACTTGCAAAAGAGTCAGTCAAAGATTGCTGAGTTGAACCAAATATGATGTCATCAACATAAATTTGAACAATCAAAACATTTTTCTTATCTTTATTTATAAAAAGGGTTGGATCTTCATTTCCCTTAACATAGTTATTTTGAATAAAAAATCCAGTGAGTCTATCATACCATGCTCGTGGGGCTTCTTTAAGACCATACAGAGCTTTGGTAAGTCTAAAAACATAATCAGGATGTTTTGTATCTTCAAAGCCATGAGCTTGTTCAACCAAAACTTCCTCTTGAACATAACCGTTAAGAAAAGCACATTTTACATCCATTTGGAAAAGTTTGAAATTAAAGAATGCTTCAAAGGCAAGTAGAATACAGATAGATTCCTGTCTAGCTACTGGAGCATAGGTTTCTTCATAGTCTATTCCCTCTTGTTGATTATATCCTTTAGCAACAAGTCTAGCTTTATTTCTTACTATGACTCCATTTTCATCACATTTATTTCTGAAAAATCATTTGACTCCAATAATAAAAGTTTCCTTAGGTCTTTCAACCAAGGTCCAGACTTTATTCCTTTTGAATTCATTTAGTTCATCTTGCATGGCTTTAATCCAATCATCATCACCTAAAGCTTCATCAGTAATTTTAGGTTATAATTGGGAAATAAATGCTAGATGTTCTAATTCATTTCTTAAGGAACTTCTAGTCCTTACAGGTTGATTTACATCACCAATGATACTTTCACTGGGATGATTCTTAAGAAATGCCGGATTTGGGTTTTGAAAAGCCTGTTCATCAACATAGGGTAGAAAATCTTCTAGGGTAAATTTTTCAGGAATATCTTATTGAAAATTATCTTTATCAGAAGGTTCTTCTATCAAAGGTTGATAATCAGTTTTTGAAAACACATCTGAGGATGTAGGCTGAGATGTTTTAAAAACAAAAGGATCTGACTCATCAAATTTTACATGTACTGTTTCTTCAACAGTACAAGTGTTTTTATTAAAAACTCTATAAGCCTTAGATGTTGTGGAATAACCTAAGAAAATTCCTTCATCAGATTTTGGTGTGAATTTATGTAAGTCATATTTAGTATTTAGAATGAATACTTTGCAACCAAAAACCTTGAAGTAGGATAGTCTTGGTTTTCTACCATTCCATAACTCATAAGGAGATTTTATTAAGAAAAGGTCTAATCAAAACTCGCTTTATAGTATAACAAGCAGTACTTACAGCTTCAGCCCAGAAATGTCTAGCTATAGAATATTCACTCAACATGGTTCTAGTTATTTCTTGAATAATTCCTTTTCTTCTTTCAACTACACCATTTTTTTGAGGAGTTCTAGGTGCTGAAAAATTGTGAGTAATACCTTTTTTACTACAAAAAGTTTCAAAATCAGAATTTTGAAATTCTCCACCATGATCACTATGAATAGTTTTCAATGGAAGGATTTTCTCATTTTTAACTTGAGCTCTAAAACTTTTGAAATAAGAAAAAGCTTCAGATTTCTTTGCTAGAAAATAAACCCAAGTAAATCTAGTGTAATCATCAACTAGAACAAACACATAGTATTTGCCTCCAATACTTCCAGTTTGTGTTGGGCCAAAAAGATCCATGTGCACTAACTGTAATGAATCGGTTGTTGAGACTTCACCGATTGATTTAAAACTATATTTATATTGCTTTCCATATTGACAAGGATCACAAACTTTAGAAGAATCAAATCTAAGCTCTGGTAGATCCTTAACTAGTTTCTTCTTAGAGAGTTTACATAGGTTTCTAAGGTTACAGTGACCTAGTATTCTATTCCATAACCAGGAATGATCTTCCATTGCATTAAGGCAAGGTAAATCTTGGCTTCTAAGATCTTCTAAGTTTAAGGTGTAAACATTCTCTTGCCTATTGGCTGAGAGAATAAATACTTCCTTGGAATTGTGAACTAAGCACTTATCATTCCTAAAATTCACAAGGTAACCATCATAACATAACTGACTTATGTTAATGAGGTTGTTCTTAAGACCCTTAACAAAAAGAACATTTGAAATCAATGTTTTACCAAGAAAAACAATATTACCAATACCAACAATCTCACCCTTAGCATTATCTCCGAAAGTTACCTTTCCTCCTTTCATTTTGATAATCTTTTCAAAATATCTTTTGTTACCAGTCATGTGTCGGGAACATCCACTATCCATGTACCATGTATTGTTGTTGGTACTCTCTTTATTTTCCTGAAATCAAGAAGAAAATTAGACTTTTGGAATCCAAACTTGTTTGGATCCGAGATTTCTAGACAATAAAATTTTAGGTACCCACATCTTCTTAGAAAAGTAAGATTTTTGAAATCCTAGAGATTGGGTTTTGTTTAAGGAACAATCCTTTTCCCAGTGACCACCACATTGACACTTGGTACAAAATGGGGCACTTTGAGGAACAAAATAATTGTTACTGAAAATTGGTTTTGCATGGGTATAACCAAATCCGGATTTATTTCTTAAAGGTCGAATTTGGGAATACATTTTATCAAAATTTTCTTTCCGATGGGTAAATTTTGATAAACACTTCATTAAGGAAAAAATTTCAGACTTGAGTTTTATAACCAAGTTTTTATCCTCAAAATCATTAGTTTTAGAACTAGAGCTAGGCTCGAAAACATTTTTATTAGAAATTACTTTTTCTAATTCTTCAGAAAGTTTGTTCTTCTCAGAACTTAATTCCTCAAGATTTTTTGAAATACATTCAAAATCAGCATTTTTCTTATCAAGATCTTTAGAAAGATCTGATATCTCTTTTGTAAGAATAGAATTCCTAGATTTTTCCTTATCAAGTTTTTTATTGAGTTTAGAATTCTCAATCTCGAGAAGATCAGAAAACCTAGAGACTTCTTCATAAGTAGGTAAAGTATTTTCTTCATCAGAAGAAGATTCTTCATCAGAAGAGTCATAATACATATTATCATTAGAATTTAAAGAAACATTGGTCAGTGATTCAGCATTTTGTACCTTAACCATAAAAAAATGATTATCAATAAGTAATCTGGCTATAAGACCAAGATTCTTCTGTCCTGAAGATTCATAATCAGAAGATTCATCTGAAGAGTCACCACCACTGGCACTCTAGGTGTCACTAGCTTTCAAAACCTTCTTAGCTTTTTCTTTATAATACTTCTTTCTGTTTCTGTGTGAATGTATTTCTTTCTTTTCTTTCTTTTTGAGCATAGGGAAATCTGGTCTAATATGTCCAGATCTCTTGCATTCATAACAAGTAACTTCTCCATCTTTATTATCTTTCCTTTCCCTTTTTTTATACTTGGATTTGAAATTTCTCTGGCCAGATATCTTGTTCATCCTTCGAGCAAGATTTGCTAATTCATTTTCAGAGATTTCACTCTCACTAGAATCTGATTGAACTATCATATTCTTAGACTTGGATTTGTTTACTCTCTCAGGAGTCTTAACTTTCATATGATTTGATGTAGTTGTAAAAGCAACAGTACCATTTCCATTTTTCTTTTTGATGTTGTCAGCATCTCTCTTCATTCTGGTTTCATGTTGGAGAAGAGTTCCAAATAACTCATCAAGCGAAATCTGAGTCACTTTCCTGTTCTCATCTATAGCTATTATTTTATATTCCCACTCATTAGGCATGATATCAATTATCTTATCCACAAGAGCTTCATCATCTAAACCTTTCTCTCCCATAGACTGTAGGCTATTTACGATAGTCATAAATCTCTGTTGAACTTTACAAATTGGTTCTCCATAAGGAAAATTGAAGCCATGATATTCATCTCTAAGCATATCTCTCCTAGTCTCAATCACTTTAGAAGTTCCAAAGTGTGTAACCTCTAACTGCTTCCAGATACAGTTGGCTGCTTCACAAGAAGAAATTTGGTTGTATATATTCCTGGTCATTGAACAAAGTAGAGTATTGCGTACCTTATAGTTGAGTTGATACTCTTTCTTTTCCTGGTTAGTGAAAGTTCTAACTTCCTTGTCAGGAATTTTATAATCACCAGTAAGCATAACAAAATTGTCTACTCGAGTATTGATAACAAAAGTATTCATTCGATCTCTCCAGTACTCATAGTCATTACCATCAAAGATTGGTGGTCTTGTAGGATTTAGATTATCAATTGAACCGACATTAATTCCTGCCATACTAAAAATAATCTTCGGCACACAAACTTGTTAGTAGAAAAGATTCGTAATAACAAAGTTCGGTAATGGAAAAGTTCGGAATGGAAACGTTCAGAATGGAAAAGTGAGCAAGAAAAACTTATACGTGAGTACAAGTATTTCAGAGACCTCCTCTGATACCAATTGTAGGATCGAAATAGTGATGTAGATGCTCAATATACAAGAGGGGGGTGAATTGTATACTTAAAAAATTCCTTTGGAACCTTTAAAGTTAGTTACAAATAACTATGTTTTCCTCGAGTAAAATAAAAGGGCTATGTTTAACAAAGTTAAACTCACAAAACCTCTAATACCAAATGAAAACATGGAAAGAGATTCCGAAAGTGGGTTCTGGAAATATTTTTCCGGAAATTGAAACTTAACAAAAGATTACAATATGAGATTCTACCTTAAAGCGTATAGAATCTAAATGAAGTAGAGTACAAGTAAGGAAGTATAAGAAAGTTATAATTTCCTTATAATACAAAATGCAGTGGAAATAAACAAGTAGTAAAACTACAAGTAACAAGATATAAGTCTTTTAACCCAAAGAGAAGGGTATCCAACAACCTTGGATAAAGGTCCCTTGATTTATACTTTCAAGCAAGTCTGCCTTACCCACACCAGGGTAAGCCCTCGATATGAAGATTGGAGTGTCTCTGTCTTGCTATCCCCGCAAGCCCTCAACTTCAAGGTAGTTGGCAACCTCTGTCTTCCTCAGCAAGGAACCCCTCAAACTTCAAGGTAGTCGGCACCTCTATCTTCCTATCTCTGGAATTCCTCGAATGTAATCACCAACATTCGGAGTCGCACAAATCTTTGAGAGTTAATAAGAGCCTCTCTCTCTAGAAATCACTTCAAGCATGTAATCACATGAGTCGAAGATCAGTCAGCCTTTCAGCACACCAGCTGCTACGAGTTCTTTCAAATGAGATCCTATTTATAGGTAAGGTCGGCCTCCTTTCCAACGGTCATATTTTCCTTAAAAAACAGAGGGACCTGTACACGCGTAACTTAACCAACGGTTAGTTCATAACAAAATATACGACATCGTTTTATAATAAAACAATTGTAACAAAATATACGACACCATTTTAAATCTTAACTAAAAAGATTCGGAGTGAAGGTTCGGAGTTAAAGTTCGGAGTGTAAGGAAAATAATAAAGAGTAGACAAAATATAAAGGCATAAGCAAAATGAAAGTTTGGAGTGAAAATTCGGAGTCTGAATAAATTTAGAGTGTATAGAACAAGGATGATCAGATTCTGTTTAATAGATGAATTCGGAATGAGAATTCGGAATGAGAATTCGTCATCAGAATTCGTAGTGAGGATTCCTCATCAGAATTCGTAATGGGAATTCATCATCATAATTCGTAATGAGATTTCATCTTAAGAATTCATAATGAGAATCCATATCCAGAATTCAGAATGAGAATTCATCATCAGAATTCGTAATGAGAATTCATCATCATAAATCTTAATGAAAATTCATTATCAGAATTCGTAATGAGAATTCGTCATTAAAATTATTAATGAGAATTCAATGTCGAACTTCATAAGGATTTGTATCCTGAATCTGGAATAGAACTTAGTCAGAGTTCGTAATCGGAATTCGGAATGATACTTTATTACAGTTCTCATCTGGAATTCGGAGTGAAACTTCCTTACAGTTCTTATCCAGAATTCGGATCCTAAAACAGAATACTTTATATCAAAGTTTCAAACAAATCCGAGAAAACAGAAATGAATCCGAATTTTATACTTAGGAAAAATATGAATGAAAATATGATAAGAATAATTTTTCTTACATAAGCAATTTTCCTTATAAAAGTGATTTTCCTTATAAAAGCAATTTTCCTTATAAAAGCAATTTTCTTTATAAAAGAAATTTTCATAAAGATAAGGTGTTTGTGATTTTCAAAACAAGAAGGAATGTAACAGTCATAAGGAAAACCTTATTGACTCAACAGTAAAAAAAATGGGAAACTCATTGACTACTAGAGGAAGATCATCACTCGAGTATTCATGTTCTAGATCAAAAGAAAAAACAAATATCATCATACCTGACTCCAAAAAATGTGTTCCAACTCTGCTCAATACCATATCACATTTTCCTTAGAAAACATGGAATACCCCATCAGGGGCAGTAAAGGAGACTCACCAAGAATATTATCCAATATAAGATTTCTAGGAAATTACCAAATCCATCCCAAGAATGACATAAAAAAGTTTCATGTCAAGAACTATAAAATCCTTGGTCATATTTATCTTTAATAAAGAAAATACAGAAGAAGGGTGTCAGAGACCCTACTCTATATTCATTTCAAGGGAAATAAAAATATCAATCACATATGATATAATCTCCATAGGAATCTTTAAAAAAAATTAAAACATGAGTCGACATGAACGAATTAGATGCACATGTATCAAATAAAGTAGTCACTAAAGATGAAGATATAGATATTGTACCTATAAATATCACTATATCTGAATCAACATCCTCTAGAGACTATTCCATTGCATGAAGAATATTCATTTTGGTTACCTAAGGCCATAATTTCATATCTATTGAATCATATCCTTGAAGCTTAGTATCATTAGGTTTTGATGAGAATTTTACACTATGTGGGGAAGAAAATAAATCAAAACAACTTTTATAGGTTTCCTAAATGAATGCATGAACAAAAAATATTTGGTGAATCTATACAAACTTGTTTCAGAGGCCCAACCATTCCAAACTAAAAGAAATTCAACCTATCTCCACCTGATACCACATATAGTTTGGAAGATTCTTTCTATCAAGATCACCCATGAGACACATCACACTTCCTCTTCACTTTAGAAGAACCAATAAAACATCCAATGGGAATAAAAGGAACTATTTTCAACCTTAACTTACCTATCAGGTCATGATCATCCATCTATGGGTTTCCATTTTGTATATATAAGAAGTTATATTTATCATTAAAACCTTAGATCAAATATTATATTAGATAACCATATCAAATATTCATTCCATTAGATTCTCATTCGTTACTTCCTCACGATTAAACTAAATTATTTTGTTAAAGAAGTTTTCATTCTGATTCATGGTCCTATCACCTTGTTGAAGGTTGAGAAACTCTATGTAATATTACAAAACCATCAAATATGGATAGAAATATTCTGTGAAAATATATCTAATGTATTTCCAATACAAGCCCTCATGTTTCTTCACTATAACTAATGAATCCCACCACCTCTTGACATTCCCTTCCATCTTGAAGGTAACATATTTTACCTTTATTGAGTCTAGAATTTCCAAGATCTAAAAAATAAACGTGATCTTTTCATCCAATATTATAACTCTTGAGGATCATTTGATCCTTGGAAAGATGATGGTTTCTACTAAAGAATCTCCTGAACATGATATCTAGATTCATCCTTTCAAGGTTCCACTACTGGATCCAAGATGAGAATGAGTCAAGCTACCAATACCAGAGCATGGACAACATAAAACACTATAATAATAATATTATGATCAACTAGAGGGTTCTCTTACAATGGTTCATCAAAATCTCCCACTCAAGGAAAATTAAAATGTCTTATTGGGGGAATGGTACAATAGAACATCAACCGAAAACACTAAAACATCAAAAGGATACTCAGATCATCTATTCAATCAATAGATACAAGGATATCAATTACCTCAATATAATTCAATTTTTCTAGGATTTCAAAACACTCATATCATGTTTATAAAGATACAATAATCAAATAAATTCATTCATAAAGGATCCTTTTCCCAAACACCCATGGTGAATTAATGCTAGATACAATAAGAGATGGCCAACCACTAGCTTGTAACTACCCTTAAGGTCCCGATAATCCTACCTCATATCTACCAAGACCCCCCAAACTGCATAATGACATCATTAAAAGAATCTAAAAACATATTTGATACCATTTTTTCATTAAACAACCTGAATACCCTAGTACACCGATACCTGATCTGGCCCTGACATACCCGAAGTGAATTCCCAATCCCCATGGGCAGTGAATTGAAACCGACATCAACTAAGATTAAATTAGAATAGTTTTCTATAAGAAAATGGAATTAAAATATAATACTGTTATATAAATCAAATTATAGTAAGTATGCGAAACACACCTCAAGGGGAAAAGTGCCAAGAGTTGACAAATAAACATCCCAAAGTAAAATATCATCTAAAAGATGGTGCAACATCCATGAAGACTAAAATCAAAAACTCTATGAAATAAGTGGATCACATATCCGCTAGTAACCACTATCACTCCAAGGTTCCATGAATCAATCATACTCACCACGTCTAAGTGTCACTTTCCCCTTTCTTGGACCTTACATAACATAGTCTATAAACACCTGAAGGTAAAATTATGGTGTGAGCAACAACATCCCAATACAAATAAACCATTTATTAATTAATTTAAATAAATATAAGGTATGGAAAATCATATTCACAATTTATCTATCAAAAAATTCTCTCAAATCAAGTATATGGAAAATATATCAAAAATAAGAATTATTGAACATTTTCATAAATTAAGGGCATGAATAAAAATATTTATATAATAACTCTAATGTAATAATAAAAACATTACAAAATACCATGATCATAAGCTGTGAGAAAAGTTAGTTTCTGGCTGTTGGATCCTCACACTACTTAATCAATCATCACATCTCAAGAATTGTAAACACATACCTAAGGCTCATGCCATCAGGAAAAAACCAATCAACACCTATTTGGGGAAAATAATGGTGAACTTGGTTTATTTATATTTTTCACAGTCAAATCCAATGCTATGGATTTAGAGTTATAGTGTGATTATCCTATTCAAAAACTAACTACTTAGGATCAAATGTGTTTCAATCAATTTATCAATCAATAACGAGTAATTTGAATTAAATTCATCATTAATAGTTAAAATTCCTAATTTTAAGTTTCTACATGAATTTTCAATTTCAAAACAAAATAATTGGTTTTCATAAAATTCATTCCTTTAAATATTATTTTTCAATTAAATCCATTTTCCTCAAGTTTCAATATCAAATCATTTAGAACCATCTATTTTCAAAATCAAAACATATTTCAAAATCCATTAAAAATAGGATTTATTTCACAAATATTATTACTTTGAAATCAGTCATCAAAATAATTACAATTTACGGTTTTTAAAAAAATTAAAAAAATATTTAAATTCATGGAATCAATCATGGTTTTAATTATAGGGAAAATCCTTATGGAAACACATACCTTTTATAACATGATCAAATGATCGATCACCTGAAATGGGAATCACCAATGAAGAATTATAGGCAAGGATGATCAAATAGGCATTCCAAGAATTACAATCCATAAAAAAATGAGGATACGTCACTATCAAGGTAGGATTAAAGATACGAAAGCAAAATTCAAATTCAATAATAAATCACTTAATATAAAGAGATCAAAAAAATCCTCTAGCTCTTAGATCCATGAAGAAGAGATGTCGGAGGAGTTAATTATTCTCTTGAGAGAATAAAAAATACTAAGGATTGGTTTAGGGTCAAATGGGTGGTTTTTATAAGTTATAACTAGGGGCCAAATAATTTAATTAAAAATTTACAGGTGGTAAAAACTCATTATCATGATTTACTGGGAAAGGATGTACAGTTTTTAATAATCATGGACCTAAATGTGCACCCACACCAAGATTCTAGAAAGGGAAATTGATTTGGTCACATGGTTAGACAAACCATGTTTCAACCATGAAAACCACTGCTTCCAAAGGTCAGATGATTTGGAGGAGAGGCCTCACTGTTTGAAATAACTGTGTGCCAAAGATGTGTAACCCTCTAGAACCACAAATAGGGTGCACATTTTTTTGGGTTAATCCAATTGGTTTTTCTTAAATATGTTTTAATAGTGCATAACCCAAGTTTTTTTTAATAAATTTAAAAAAGTTTTAAAAAATAATCTATAACATGATCTAATAAAAGGATGGTCAAAATAGGGGTCAGAAAGTACCAAAAACCTGGTAATGGGATGTTTGAGTTTAACTCAGATAGTATATATGGTACTCAAGATGTTTCTTCTTTATCAAATGTTCTTATAACCAAAATTTTACTTGAGAAATATTCCATTTATAAATCTATATTAAGAGCTTATTTGGAAGACTTATTGATTCCCCTGGTGAATCAGTTGATGAGTTTCCATAAGGAGGTGTTACCAGTGTAGATTGTGGTGGTTCCATAGAGTCTGGGTTGGATAGAATGATGTTTAGTACCATTGAGATTTTAATGATTTGTTCTATTCATCAAGGTTCTATTTTATATATTAGTGTAAATAATTATTAATACTTCCATGAATGGTTATAATCCTTTTGGGATTTGGATTCAGTGAGTTCAATGTTAAGAGGATAGTGTTGCATGGGTGAGTTCCATTTTGAAGATTCGGTGGAAGGAAGCTTCAGACTTTATAGGATTAGGGTTTTTTACATTACGGAGTTTTAAATTTTCTTTACATGGTTATTTATCCATAAGTAAGGTGTTTAGTAGATTGAAAGGCCACAATGATAAAAAAAATTATTGTTTTAGGAGGTTATAGTTATGTGAATTGGAAAATTATCTTTGAAGGAGGATTCAATAATAATGTAAAAGGTAGGTTTCTTAGGGTTGATTTGATGGGTGTTCAGTTCGTTACCTTATTTCCATGATCGTCATTGTGGTAATTAAGAAAGTGATATTGTAGTAGGATTTTTGGGAAATGAATTTTATGTATGAAAGGTAATTTCTAGAATATTTTCAAATACCATAGTCAAAGGGGGTGGTTTTTATCACCACCAAGTGTATTCCAAACAATGTATAAGTCTAGAGAAGCAACTCAGGGTTTTATTGATCAAAATACAAGAGGGATCATGTGGTATGTTATAGATAAATCTAGGTTGTGGTGGTTCATAATAAAGGAGGGGGAGGAAGGTGTGAAACCCAATCCCAATTTATCAGAAGAAATTTTTAATGATTAGTAAATGGGGAAAGTTTATATATTGAATTTGTGGATCGAATGGGATTCATTTCTGGGTCTCATGGTTGTGGTAAATGTTTAAAGAAATTACTAGATAGATACTTTATGGAAGGATTTCATGTTAGGAAATAGTGGTAATTGAGATTATCCAATTAGGATCTAAGTATCACTTAGAGGGGGATGCAGTGATTCAGTGATATCTTTTTATTTTATGTTTCCTTAATTTTGAAACAACCTTTTAATTCTATTAAATATTTATTCCCTTTATGAAAACCAAACATGCATAGATCCATTGGAACATAAGAATTTACATGTTTCACAACTCAATAATAGTAACTATGTACTCGGTATGGTTTGAAAACAATCCAATACCACATAATCCACTAGAAAATGGTCCTTTTGGGTGGATACAACAAGTAGGATATACCCTTACACATGTGTATCACTGTTTTCAATACCAAGTACATGTGCTTTAATTATCATGAAATAATGTAACACAATTATTTTTCTTCCTGATCAACTTTCACAAAAACATCAACTTCCAAAACAATTCTTTACTTTCTTACCCAAGAGCAGGTGAGAACCTCCTAGACTTCATAATGATACTTAGTTTGATTCCCCTATCCAATTTATACTTTGATAAATCAATAAAAAAAATATTACTTCATCATATTACTACTAAAAAAATATGTACTTCTTTTTCCTCATTCCAAAAAACCTAATACGATTTCCCAGTCTAATGATTCAGCCCAAAATGATGATCTGTTGAATACTAACTTCTTCTCTTCTTCTCCTTCTATCCGACTAATTTCTTCAGTAAAATACAATATGAAAAATTATTCCATTTCCAGAAATTGGGATATTATCTCTCCTATTCTGTGAAAAATTTAAGTCATAGAATACAAGAAGTATTCTCCTCTATTTATAGGTGATCCAAAAAGGTTTAAGCAAGATTTTGAAAAGTCTTTCCCACTTAACTAAATCACCCAAATTTTCAACATTCCTTTAATTATAGACCTATCATTAACTAGTTCAATTTCTTTCAATTTTGGATATATATTTTAGTTCTTAATCTCTTATTGAAACTTATCATGACTTCAACTCCCTTTATAATTTCTAACAAATCTCTAGGCCAAATCTCTAGTATGCTTCTAATTTTGATTTCTTCATTATGATGAAGACATCAGATTCTTCATTACATTTATCCATAATAATTTAAACATATAGACAAAAAATTACTGCTCATTATTATTCTCAGAACCACATGACAGAAAACTGACCATTACAATGCTCCGTACCAACTGATTAAAAACATAAGACTTGAAAACCATTCTTCCATGGAAGCACTTCTAGCATTGACTCTGTACTTCTTTGAAAATCAATTCTTCAATAATTAAGACTTCATTGGTCAATTATTCAAATATAACAAATCAATTTCATATTCAATACGACGGACTTTACCAATTATTGTTTGATGACTCTTGAACCAAATTTAAAACACATAAGAGTTCTTCTTTAATTCTTGAACCTAGTGACACAAAGATGGAAAACAATTCATATTGATGAGAATGGTTGACTACATTTTTTATAAATTATTTTTCTTTTTTATTGGTCCCATAAAAATACCTATAAAAATAATTCTGCCTCTGATTTCATAAATATTTGAAACAAACATAATGTATGAATGGTGTCAGACCTTCTTTGATGATCTGTGGCATAACAGATCTGATGTCTGGTGTCACTAATATCTTCTTCTTTTCCTGAATATGATACCAATGGACTATCAGTGGCCATAAAATTATTTCATTTAAGGCTCATATCATTTGATTAATTGATCTGACTAAAAACCAGCATCTTCGTATCATCACATTTCCAGCAAACCTTCCTAACCTTCAAATAATTCCATATTCGATGTTCTCAAACGGATGTGATGGGACCATAAATATTTATTTTCACAAACTTCCTTATCCTAAAAAAATAATCTTGAAATCATTACTTACTTCATGAATTTTATTATATTTACGATGAAAATATCATCATATGAATTTCATTGGAATTTATTATAACCTCCCATTCTTCCAACAACTTCTTTATTTCCAACCAACCCCCAATACGATTGGAAGCAACTATTATCCCATTACTTTATAAGGATCACATAAAATTATACTTAAAAGAGTATGATTTTTGAGAATTATAAAATTTTAAAACATAGTAATATTTTCATCCAAGCCATGAAGACATTAGTTACCTTTCTTATTAAAATATTTCTTCTATTATGGACTCAGGATGGGTCCGATGATCCTTTTTTTCAGCAAACTTCTTCTCAATACTATGAATTTTATTAAGCTATGTGAGTCCAATTTTATAAATATGATTGTGTGTTTGATCACTAGGTTTTAAAAGGTGGGGATATTCTTCTAATCTACAAAAGACAACTATTTCAAGAACAATCTTCTTTTAGCTTCAAAAAAGAACCTTTTTTTTCAACTTAGTCCCAAAAACTCTCCCTTTAGATTTTTATTTTAACCAAGGTTCATAAATCATTGAACTAGTTATCCTCAAGAAATGGATTACATATCAAT
This sequence comes from Viscum album, assembly GCA_963277665.1. Taxonomy (NCBI): domain Eukaryota; kingdom Viridiplantae; phylum Streptophyta; class Magnoliopsida; order Santalales; family Viscaceae; genus Viscum; species Viscum album. The sequence goes on along the minus strand of OY728127.1, from coordinate 740,190,106 downwards.
AATTATAATCCTACATGAGATAAATCATTGTAGGAAACAATAATTATTAACAGAAAAACCATGATGTACAAAAGTAGTGAATCATGAAACATCTTCAACACCCTATTATTTTCTTCACATCATTCTTCACTTTCTTGTCAACAAAACTTTCCTTTTCCTGTTAAAAAAACTTTTTCCCTAAAAAAACTCCAAAAAATATTTATAATCACTCCAAAAAATATTTAGAATTGTTTACACACTAACATTTTGACATCATAACTTACCCAAAACTCCCCCATAATACATGCTTCCTTAAAAAGGGTTAGCACATTTAAATAGATATATTTATGAAAAAATTATCCCCATTTGAAAAAAATATACAATAACTAGATGATATAGGGGAAAACATACCACAACATTGATGAGAATGTGGTTAGACACCCATGTTCAACTTCATTTTGAAAAATATTTCCTTTGTTAAAGGTTTTGTGAATTTGTCAGCAACCTGTTCCGATGCAGGAACCTACTCCTACTTCAATTCATTCCTGTCCACATAATCATTGATTAATTAGTACATGATGAAAATATTTTTCTAATGAGAGTGTTATACCCAATTAATTGTATGGTTGATGGAAATTTTATTATCACTTTCCAAGAGAATGGGTAACTTTCCTTCAACAAGTCTTCCAACTGGGGTTTCATCCACATTTGTTGGGTAGCATCTTGAGTAAAAGAAACAAAAACAAATTATTCCATGCTAAGAGTCACTAAATTGTCATTCTTATTATAAAAACTAACAAAAATTTTTCCAATAAAAAAACTCCATCATATGTGGATCTTCTATTATCAATATTTCGTTCCCAATCAACATCTGAATACCCAAAAAAGTCAACACTTTTTGATCTATCTTACCTGATTTTGAAATTTTTTTTACATTTGACATATCCTTTGAATTATTTTCCTAGATAATAAATGTGATTTTTTTTGGAGAACCATGAAATCTTTTACATAAGGTAAACACATAAAAAATGTCAAGTCTTGAGGCTGTAATATACCAAAAACAACCAATCATCTTCTAAAACTCTTTAGAGTCAACTTCTTTTCCTTATCCATCAATAGAAAACATGGTTCCCACTAAAATTGGTGTAGAAACTTGTTTCAAATTTCCCATGATGAACTTTTTAAGAATTTATTAGCATACTTTTCTTGAGAAAGAATTATTTTTCTTATCTTGTGAAATTTTGAACCCAATAAAGTATTTCATTTCACCTAGCATTGTCATTTCAAATAATTTTTTCATTTCTTTAAAAAAACTTTCACAAGTTCTTTCATCATTCCCAAAAAATATAATTTCATCGACATAAAAAATTATGATGGGGTGAAAGTCCTGAATTTCTTTTATATAAATATTATTGTCAAATATTCCTTTCTTGAAACTTGTCTTTCTTATGCAGGTATCCAATTTTGAATACCATTCCCTTATAGCTTGTTTTAGTCCATAAAATTTTTTCTTCAATTTACACACATAAGATTCATATTTCAAAATAAAAAATCCTAATGGTTCTTAAATACAAACTTCCTCATCAAGGTATCCATTCAGAAATTATGATTTAACATCCATTTGAGAAAAAAATATATCTTTATTGTGTAACAATAAAAATAAAAATCTTTATTGTTTCTAATCTTGTCACCTAAGAAAAGTCTCATCAAAATAAATACATTCAATCTATGAGTAACATTTTCAAACTAATAGTTCCTTGGTTATTATCACATCACCATATTCATTCATCTAATTCCAAAAACCAACTTTTTACTAATAATATTTTTGTTATTTGGCTTGGGTACGTGTTCCCATGTATCATTATTTTCTATCTAATCCAAATATTTATTTATATCTTGAACCCATTCTGAATTCACAAAATCTTCATTCACATCTTTTGGTTCGACTTTTAAATATAAGGAAGTATGTGTAATACCTTTTGATGTTATTCTTGTTTGAACCTTTTGATGTTGAAAGCTAATAATTTTTTGTGCTTTCACGTACTTCCTCAGCCTAGGATGATATTTTTGAGTTTCATCCACATCACTAGATAGAGTTAAGTCTGATTCTTCTTCTTGAATAGGATTAAAATTTTCTGTATCCTTAAGAGAATTGTTAAACAAATTCCTTGTCTTACTCATCTTCCTTTACATCATGACATTGATTATCTTCCTCATAATTTTCAATAACTTTTACATCAAAATAATAAAAAATTCATCATATTTAATTATTAAACCATATCTATGATCTTCCTTCCAGATCATAGCTAAGAAAAATTACATATTCACCCCTCTTCTCAAACATCCCAAGGTTTCCACCTTTCTTCTTCAGGACACAAGGACTCCCAAGAACTCTTAAGTGATTCGAACTTGGATTTTTTTCATAAAACATTTATTATGGAGTCATATCTAATCTTGGCCTATATAAACATCTATTTTGATGATAAAAAATAGTGATCTTGTTTTGCATCCAAGTAATGAGAAAGGCCATGGTCAAGTAACATACTTCTTCCCATTTCAACTAAACTTTTGTTTTTCCCTTTCAGCAACACCATTTTGTTAAGGAGTATAAGGTGTACTATACTGATACCAAATTCCATAAGTATCAAGATAAATATATAATTCTTCATTCTTGTATTATCCTCCTTTGTTTTTCTCAACTTTTTCACTGAATACTCACTTTCCTACTCAAGATTCCATTTAAAACTTTTAAAAAAAATAGAGCATCTAACTTAGGTTTCACATACATGAAACAAGTAGTGAAAGTAAAGTCATTAATGAGAGTAATGAAGTACTTATCTCCATTATTATATTATTTTATAATTTTCCCATATATATCATAATGAATAAGTTATATGGGTAATTTTGAAAAAAATATCAATTTTCTTATGCACTGAAATTGAAAAATTTATTTTCCAAAAAACTGTCCAACATCAATATCTTCTTCTTAACATATAAAGAATTTAATAGACCCTATTTATTTTAGTAAACTTGCTCATATTTCATTTAAACATGTGTTCTATTATTTTCTGCCATAGTTTATTCACTTCCACCACTTCAAGATAATAAGAGTTTTGAATATCACCAACATGTAACAAGTATCCTTTACTATATTGACCGATTGTAACTAACTTTCCATATTCCTATATTTTTTTTTTAAAATTAATAATTTATGAATATGGATTAGTTAAATTCACCAAATTTTTTTGAAATGATTAGGAATTTGTGTTTCATCCCACCAATAAACAAAGATTTCTTAGATTTTATCTTTTCTTCCCTAATAATTGCTGATCTAACACCTTTGATTCTGAGAGATTCATCATTTCAAAATTTCATTATTCCTTGTTTAAATTATTTTAAATTATTCATCAATTTCATGTCTCCTTCCATATGAGAAGAACACCCACTTTACAAGATCTATGGTCATTCTCCTTTTGTGGCTTTCAAGTTAGTTTCAACAATAAGAGACTTTTCTTTTCCTTTTTCATTCCTCACATTCAGCTTTTGAGAATTGTTAGGAAACGTTTTTTGTGTGAATAAAAAAATAACAGTACCCCAAGAAATACTAATAGGTTTTTCACATCTTTTAATAATATTTTACATAGTTTGGAACCTATTTTCATCTTTAATATCAACCTTTTCAGGTTTCATTCAAACATCCTCGTCAGAATTCTTCCATTGAGAGGATTGAATCTCCCTCAAACCTTTCCTTTAATAACTTGTGGAAAAGTAGTAATGTTTTTGATTGAACCAAAACATATTTTTTATATTTCTGAATCCATAATAATAATAGTAGTATTCATAGGAAAATATTTTCCTTCAAAATTTCCTGACTGTCCGGGGTTGTGAGCATGTTTCTCAGAAACCTTCATATCGTTCTTATCTGAACATTTTTGAAAATAAACTTTTCAATTTTAAATCATTACCTTATTATTAAGATTAATTTTATTTTGGTTCTTATTGGAACCATAAGTAATAGAAACTTTTTCAAACATTAGATATTTAGAAACTTCTAAATTCTCCACTTTGTTAATCTTGACTACATACATAACTTTCATAATTTTCATTTTTAAATAAATATTATCAACATTATTGACAAACTTTGAATATAATTTTTTTAAACCTTATTAGTTTTATGATTCCCAAAGATTTTACTAACTTTATAAATAGAATTCTTGAAACATGAAACCTTCTTTTTAGTATTAGATAGTTTTTGTTGAAAAACCTCCAATTATTATTAATTTTATTTTAGATTTACTTTCAGATGTTCATTATGATTCTTTTCTTTATCAATAGATTTCATCAAGTTATCAATTTATTCTACCAAAATTAATATCTCATCAAGACAACATTATTGATTATTTTTAAGGAACATTCAATATTTTACTTCTAGTTTTCCTTCTCTGGCCTTCAAATATTTCTCAAATATTCTTTTGACTCTTCTTGAAAATGAAATTCATGTTGATTTTATTCTTTTACCAAACTATTACTTTCAAAATATTTATTATTCACTATTGAAATAAAATTATTCTATCCAAAATTCTCAGTATAATTTTTGGATTCATACTCACTATATTATTATTCATCCTCTTTATATAATAAGCTTTCCTTTTGGATTTATAGAATTTTTTATCTTTCCATTTTGAAAAAGATTTATCCTTCTCACACTATTTCTTCCATGATCTTATTTGTTTTCTTTCTTATTAAACACTATCCTCTTTAATATTTTATCAATGAAAATTAGTCACCAAATTCCCAATGAATCCACACTCAAAACATTTCAAGTGAAGTTTTCCCTTTTATTTTCCTGTACTTATTTTGATTTTTATTTGAAAACGAGGATAAAAATTCAACATGTTTTTTACATACCTCATTTTTGGATTTAGAGTCAGAAAAATAATCTTCATCAACATTATTCTTGTAAATTCCATACTTATTAGATTTGAATGAAATTTCATGATTAGATTTGGTTTTTACTTTCTCATTTAATATGAAATTAGAGTACTATGAAGAACATCTAGTGATAGAGTTTTAGGATATCTATTATCCAATGGGAAAGCTTTTACGTAAAACTTTTCAGGATTTATTCTCATGATCTTCTCAACAATATTTGAGTCATTAAACTTTTCATCATGACATATGATGGTGGTAAAAATATCATTTACGCTGGTAAAGAAGTCACTAATAGATTCATTCTCACCAAATTTCAGATCTCCAATCTTATGCCTCTATATTTGCTTCTTCTCTTTCTTCACTTTTTCATTACCTTCATAAATTCATTCAGCTTATCCTAAATACCTTTAGACGTAAGAATGCCATTCAATCTTCAAAATTAACATTAAAAAAGTAATGATATTATTATTTTTGGATATTCCATTATTTTCATGATTCTTATTGTTGATAGTTGTATGAGGAACCTTATCATTAATAAGAAGAAATCCATCCATTTAAGATTCATGAAAATCATAACCAAGAGACATAAGATAAGGTAATATTTTATCTTTATAAATATGATAGTTATTCCCATCAATGACTGGAAATACTTTAATGTTCACACAATTCAGGATATACACCACAAATTCTCTTTCAAAAACATCAATAAAGAGTAAATGAAGGGGACCTTCACTATGATACCAATATAGATTTCCCAACCACGATCTAACTATCACCGAGAGGGAGAGGGTTGAATCAGTGAAATATTTTTCTTTTATCTTTCCTTACTTTTGAAATAACATTTTCTTCCTATTAAATATTTATTTAATTGATGAAAAATACATTCACACATCCATAGGAACACAATAATTTACATGTTTCACTACTCAACAAGAGTATCTACGTCCATGGTATGTTTTGGAAACAATTCAATACCAAACAAGTCACTAGAAATTAATCCTTTCATGTGGATAAATAATGTAGGATATACCCATTCACTTGTTTAACACTTTTCTCAATAAAAAAGGGCATGTTCTTTAAGTATAATGACATGATGTAATAAAATTTATGTGCTTCTTGATCTAATTTCAAAAAGAGATAAACATTCAATTCAATTATTCACTTTATTACCCAGGAGCAAGTAGGAAATTCCTAGATTTCTTAACAATTATTAGTCAGATTTACCAATCCAATCATTATTCATATTTCCCAAAATGGAAATATAGAATCATTAGAATACCATTGATAAAAAACATAATTTATTCTTCCTCATTCTATAAAACCCAATATGTTTTCCTAGTGTGATGATTTATCCTAAAATAATGATCAACCAAATAAGAACATCTTCTCTTCTTCCCTTTCCATCTGACTAATTTCTTCAAGAAAATACAATATGAAAACTTACTCACTTTCCATAAATGTGGAGCTTCTCTCTTCTCTTTCATGAAAAATACAAGTCACATAATACATGAAGTACTCTCCTCCTTTTATAGGCACTCCAGAAAGGTTTAAGAAGGATTCTAAAAAGGTTTTCCCACTCAACCAAATCTCTCGAATCAACAAACTTCCATGAATTTTAGATCAATATTTGACTAGTTCCATCCCCTTTAGTTTAAGATCTATATTTTACCTCTTCATAATATCTCAAAATTTCTCACAAATTCATATCCCTATATACTTTTTAACAAATCTCTAGTCTGAATCTCCAGTCTGATTCAATTTATGATTTCTCCACTATGATGAAGACATCAAATTATTATTTACTTTTTTGTACACCAATTGAAACATATGGACAACCAATGACTTCTCATTATTAAGATCATAACCAAATGATATCAAACATCCCATTATTATGTTTCATACTAACTACTTAAAAACATAATACTTGAAAATCGTTCTTCCTTGTTAGGACTCATACCATCAACTTCACCTTCTTTGATAAACACATATTCATGCATCAAGAATCCATTTTTCATTTATTCAAATCAAATGAGTCGATGTAAACTTTAATATGATGGTTGGTACCGCTTATCCTCCAATGAATCTTGACTCAAATTTAAATCTAATCAGAGTTCTTATTTCATTCTTGATCTAAGTGATACCAAGACCATCAACACTTCATCTTGATGAAAATGGTTGACTACATTTTTGATATTTTATTTTCCTTGTTTATTGGTACCATAAACTAACAAATAAAAATAATTCTTCATATAATTCCATAAGGATTCCAAAAAATAGTAATGTATAATCGGTTTTAGTCCTTCTTCAATGATTGATGGTATACTAGATCTGATGTCCAGTTCTTGCAGCAACTTATTATTTTCATGAATATAATACAAATAGACTATCAAAAACCATAAGATTCTTTCTCTGAAGACTCATATCTTTTTCCTTATTAATATGACTGAAAATTTTCATCTTCGTATTGTCATGTTTCCAGAAAAGCTTCCTATCCTTCAAATAATTCTATATCCAATTTTCTCACATCGATTTATTGGGATCATAAATCACCAGTTTCCTAAACTTCCCTCTCCTAAAAAATTCAGCTTCAAAGAATGACATCATTCATGAATTTTATTTTATTTAAGATCAATATAGAATCATCTGAATTTTATTGGAAATTATTGTAACTTCCCAGTTTTCTAGAATCTTCTTTCTTTCCAACCAATCCTCAATATGATTCTCACAACCTATTCTCCCTTTCCTTTATAAGGCCATGATCATAGGTTTCTCAAACACATATGATTTTTGATAATTAAAAAATAGAGAATCATCCTCATATTAGAATTAGAGCCATGAAGACTCTGATTCCCTTTCTTATTACAATATTCCTTCTATTTCAGACTCTGGATGATTCTGATGATCCTTTTCTTCATGTAAACATCTTCTCAATTAGATGTAATTTCTAAAGATTTTTGTGTCAAATTTTTTGAATATGATTGTGAGTCTGATCACTAGGATTTTAAAAGTGAGGTGATTATGTTCATCTTGACAAACAATACAACTCTTTCAAGAATAATATTCTTTTAGCTTCTAGAAACAAATTTTTTACCACTTGGTACCAATAGTAACTAAGGGATACATCTTGATCGTTGAAGTGAGAAGGTCGTAAAAATACTTTGTGGCATGAAATCGTGTTGGAACTTGGATACAATTAATACAATACTTATAAAGAGTAAAATAATCAAAGGAAGCTAGATGTTTTCATATTTCAAGACTAGGAGTCATCTTTGATCCAAAAATGGCTCGTTCTAGTTAGTTTTCTCACTAGTTCTATTGGTACTTAAAATTAACTTCCTTGATAAAGAAGAATTAATGTGTGACTATTGGTCCCCAATATCACATTTTTGAGGAATATTTTGATCCTTTTATCATGGAGAACCATCTTATGTTACAATTATATGAATATTGTAGTGGGATGAGAGATATAGTGAAAGAAGTTGTTTTGGAAGGACTACAAGTAGTCAGAACCAAAAGTTTGAGGAGACCAAACTAGAAAATTAGAAGGTGTCATGGAGAAGAATATTTCTTCATCAGGGGAAGTTTCTTTAAAAGGTACTTCAAATCAATAAATTGGGTGGGTTTTCAATCTCTTTCTTGACAAAGACTTCGATGTAATTGACCGCATTCACATTTATGCCTAAGTTGTAAAATCCAAAGTCCATGCATATTTCTTTACTATGGGTGTTGATAAATACATTGGTTTTTTATATATATGTGGAAATGATCATTGGATTATCAAAAATGTTTCAAAAAGACCATTGTCATTTATTTTGGATATTGAAGATTCAAAATCAGACTGGAGGACAATGTGAGAAAAGAACCCTATTTTACCACAGTTGTAATGGGAAATAGTGATATAAAGGTGATGTGTTGTTTACTGGGAGTTAATTAGTTTGATGATGCCTACATTTTTAGATATTTCATTCTAGATTATGGTTATTTCTAGATGGATTCTTGGATTATTTTACTAGATAGGAGTCATATGTTGTATAATCTTAGTGGTAAAGCCTTTGTAAGTACATGTCAGGATGGAGTGGGTCTATAGACACGGTAAGTGAATAATGATCATTTATATAAATTTAATAAAATTTAATAGATATAATACATTTTTTCTTTGGGAGGTAACTCTCAAGGATTCATTTAGATGATATATTGGTTCTAGAGAAATTGATTTGGTACTTATTTAGTGGTATCCCGAATGATCATAAATCAACATGTTAGAGAACCGTGTAGATAATTAAAGGGAAAATATAATCTAAGAGTTTGAGACATTAGTGAAAGCATGATAATATTTTTTGAGTGGGTTATAGTTGGACTTAACCAATGAAAAAAACTTCCCAAGTGAGATATTTTTAGTTTTTAGTTTGATATTTATTTTTTTGTTAAGTTTTGGAAGATCTTTAAATTATGTCTATGATAGTTATTCTTGGGAGTTTTGGATGGATATAGTACCCCAATACCACATGTTGTATGAATTTTGGCTAATGTACATTGTTCATAAAACATAGAAAAATGTACAATGTTCAGCCTATGTAGATTTAGTTGGAACAATGGAATCAAAGAGACTTAGTGAATGGATGACATTCAATAGATATGGATGAACAAGAATAGTTTATCAGACACAATATCATGGTTGTGGCCAAGTGTGAGAATATGAAAGAGGGTTTTATGAAAGATGCATTTAGTAGAATATATCATGATATAGATGGATAAATAATGAAAATAGAATGGATGTCTCCCAGATAAGGAATTTAGTTTAAAATACAATGATATAAGTGTAGAAATGGTGTGTCCACTTAATAGTAGTATGTAAGGTTGAGGAAGTGATTCCATTGACTGACTAGATATAATTCCATAAATATTAGAGAACAATGTCAATTTTACCATGATTATTAGTTGATTTTGAGGACCAAATTTACCCTCTAAGATCCACTATAAATAGTGGATCCATATCATTGCATAAATTATGAATAATAACATCCCACATTAGAGGATTGATTATTGGGTCATCACTATATGGTAGAGAGGCCTTAACACCAATGGATGATGGTCATTGTCCGGACATCATACCTAGATGACCAGAGGAAGGTGCTACCATGTGGATCACATTACCACACTCATGGGACATTATGGCAGGAGTGATAGAAATAGAAAAGTCTTCATGGGAAGGTGTTTCTATGATTTGTTTCAGGAGTTTTTATTGGTTATGATATTATACTTGTAACATAGATGGATGCAAGTCTAGATCGACAAAGATATTTTGGGTTTTCCCATAGTTTTAGGACACAATGTCTAAACTAAATAACCCCTAAGGTCCTTTTTTCATGTTATTTTCATATCATGTTATTTTTTTCTTGTTCATTGTACTAAATTAAAATAAAAAAATTCAACAATTAGAGAGATCTATACCATGATTTGGGTGACTCAGTGTTGTGGCTGAGGTGCCTAGTATTTCTAGTTTTGGACATTGTGGCCACAGGGTATCATCTAATTATTTGAGGTGTCAACTCTACGTTATATATTTTTAGTGTCTTAATGATTCCTTATGATGTCCAGAGGTTATAATTAATTATTTGGATGTTGGATCTAATTCCCAACTACTACATTTCATAAAACAAGAATAGACCCAATCCCATTATACATGCTTCCTTCATTTAATGAAGGAATTCTATCATCATCTACCAATGATAGGAAGTCAACATGCATTGTCATAATGAAAAAACCTTGGTATATTTAATTTATTGAATGTTTAAAATGATTATAACTTTTTTTACAATCCATTAATAAATCATCTCTGAGATTCAAAAATTAAATAAACCATTTTCGATGATGTGTTAGAATCCATGCACTTGATATCATATATTGCAAGACTATTATTCAATACAATGGAGATATCTCATTCACTTAATAACACAAACAAACAATATCCTATTATAATGAATAAGATGTATATATAGGCCTATGATTTAAATCAATCATAAAACTCCATTGATTGGTTTTAGTTCATATTAAACAATTATAAAAAGTCACTAATAAATCAATAATCATTATAATAAATTTTCACAATAATATATGCTCATTTTCTTGATTAGATTTTTTTATAAATGTTTATAAAATGTAAAATACTTTTAATTAATATAAAAAATAATTTAGATCTTTATTTTTATATCATATGTCAAGTTAACATGTGTTTTTTTCTATATATGACAAAATGGTCAATGATCACTCTCATAATTTTTTTTGAAAATCTAAGTTTGTTTATTTGTTAATGACCCTTTTATACATATTTATACAACTATAAATTATTTAATATTTTAAAAACAATTTGTATCATTTTAAAAAAATAACAAATTAGATTGACATGATAATTCATAAATGAATCAATGATTATTTTCCAAAATTATTACTATAATCTAAGAAAAGTTTCTTGTTTTTTCTCATTTTACACATGATTATAGAACTTAAAAAAATTTATAATAATTCTAGACACATAACATGTTAAATTGATGTGTAAATTTTTCATACAAGCCAAAAATAAATCTGAGATCATTTTTTATAATTTTCATGAAATTTTTTTCTTGTTTGCTGAGATTTTATTATTGGGTGTATGTTAACAGAGCTATAAATAATTTTAGTTATTTAAATGTAGTTTAAAACATTTTGGGAAAATATTAGGTTTGATTGATATGTGGGTTGTTTTAAAAAGTCATTAATTAATCAATAATAATTTTCTTATTTTTTCATGATAATCTAAGATTTTCTACTCAGTTTTGACTATTTAATGGTCATTTATGAAAAGAAAAGCAATTTTAATTTTGAAAAATCACATCAGTTCATTAATATCACATAACATATTTTATTAATGTGTGTTCTGTATTATTATATCTTAATTTAATTTATTTTTTATTAATATGTTGTTTTTGCTTAATTTTTAGTAATTTTAATGTTTAATGTAAGATGTAACATTATTTTTTATATTTATAAATTTTAGACAGAAAAGGAAAATGAAAGGAAAAGGAAATCTAATATGAATTAGAGTAAAATCATAAAATCTTATCTACATAATAGTAGGTCACACATGGGAGTATAGATGTGCAAGAAATTAGAGTTATCTTGAAGGATAAGAATCTTAGCTATCTACGTAGAACTATCATGAGTTTTTAAAGGGTTTGTAGGAATTAAATGCAGCTTGTATATGAATAAAATGGTAGGAGTGATAGATACATAAGAATAATGTGCCACAAAAGTGAAGGAGTGTGTCACCGTAGAAAAATAAAAGCGATATTTTAGTGGCCATGTTAGATTAAATTGTCATTATGTGAGGTCAACTCAGAATTAATTGAATTTACATAATATTATCCCAGAGATGTTAAAGATGTCACCACGTGATATTAACTGAGTAATATGTCTATTGAAAAAAGGAATAACCTTATTGAACCATGATTTGTAACCCCTAAATCATGAAGATTTTTCATGTATGGGAAGCTTTCTAGGTACGATGAGAAACTTGTATCATGATGATGTGGTTGTACCCTAATGGAGAATAAGATGTAAGATAGTGGAAAACATAATAATCACAAGCTTTGTTGTTGTGTCAGAAGATGGATTTACTACTATGAGTGGTAAGTTTGGTTCACCATGTTTAGTTTGGAAGAAGATGGTTCCTTGAATGGGAGGAGGTTTAGTGTTGTACCATGAATCATGTGATGATTAGGGAAAGAAATTCATGAGTGATATATAGTTGTTCCATGAAATAATATATTGTGATATGAGAGATATATCTATATAAAATATGAAACTCCCACCTCTCATATTTTTACATATCTTGGAGATATGTTCTGGGAGATAATTGATGATGTATGAACTAGTTTTTAAGGGGTTTTAAGGCAATTAGAGTGAGGGATAAATGAGGGGAAATATATGGAAGATATGTGTAGATCTTAAATTGGGTTTTATTTCATATAAATAAAGGTTAAATTTAAACACTTAAGATCACTATTCCATTTAGGATCACTACTAGAGGCTCAAATGGATGTTTTAAGGGTAGATGATCTAGTCAATTTAGATAGATTTTATGTTCTCTCTCATGGATAACATGATGGGGTTATTTTCTCTAGATCATGTTTCATAATAAAGAGGGATTGAATTTTGAAGTTTTTTTTATTTTTAATTGGAGTTTTACTATTTTTTTACAATTAAATTGTTTTCTATATCCTTTTAACTTTCTTTGAATCATGAAAATTATTCATTGATTGAGGGTATGAATTTTAATGAATAAATTAATTACATTAATTCATGCATGACCATTGGTGGGTTAGGGTGATTATGTTTAAACATGGTTTTAGATCCTTTGATTTCTAAAGAAACCAAAGTACATGATCATAATTTAGAGGGAGTTTTGTAATTAGTGAGTTAATGCTAGACCATGGGTTTAATTAAATCCAATTCTGTCAAAAAAATTTCTACACATTATATATCTTTATAATTTTATATATCGTATCATTTTATTTATAAAATCTTGATGTGCTTATCATTAAAAAGTTATTCAATTTAATTTTTTATTCATATTAATTCATTCATATTAACTTTTTAATTATGACTTTTTCTAGGGATCCGTATATCAGGGGATTAAACCTCATACTTTTCCAATATTACACCCCTATATATTTAGTTTTAAGTAAGAGTAATAAGACATGAATTCCCATAGGGAAACATTAATTCCCATGGGTTATGAAGTTTATAAATTTATAAAATTATTCCCTAAAACTAAGACTACAAGTGCATAGTATAAATCAGGTCTAATGTCAAACCCATGGAGATATGGATCTCTAGAACCAAATCATAATAAAAAAGTTAATAAAAATGAACTAAAACAATTAAAAATAATATAAATCTATCATGAAGAACTTAATAATGACAGACAAATAAACATTTTATAAATCTAGGGTCATAAAATATTAATACCTAAAAAGATGTATTGGATAGTCAAGTAATTATTAGAACTGGTTCTAAGAAAACCTATAGTTATAAATTTACTCTTTAATTACTAAACTCCACTATTCTTATGGTAAATTATTTTTTTAAATTTAGTAATTAAGTGATTTAAAACCATATTTAAATATGATCACCCTAACCCAAAAATTGTCATGTGTAATACCCCAACTATTTACTATAGTATTGTTTGATTAAATTTTGTTTAGAATCATATAACATTTCTTAATAAAAGAATGTATAGTGTATGAGGTGTGTTAAAGACATCTGGGAGGAGTCCTCAAGGATCTAGGGCTACAACACCACTAACTAGTTGATAAAGAGCCACTAGCTATCCAGTGGCCATGGAAAATTACCCTATATGGGGATTGGGATCACCGACTATAAAGTGGAATCATGAGTAGAAATTTTATTATGGGAAACCCTATAATTTTACCATGTACACCCCCTTAAAACCTTTTGGTTTTCCCCTCCCACAACCAGTAGCAGCACCCAAAAGGAACCTCCTCCCTCTTCATCCAACATGGTCGATCTTTTTCATATGTTGTCTAATTTCACATCAGTATGTCGCATTGGTGAGACTAAGGTAAGGATTGGACTCCATTGCATCCTCCTACTCATTTTTTTCTATATTTATGCCTCTCAGTATTTATATAAAATATTACCTATTTTCAGGGTAGTTTTTTGCTTCTTCATTTTCTCCCATTTTGGATTGAACTAGAGGATGGTATTGAATGAACAGACTTCTATAAGGACAAGGTAGGTGGTCCCTCCAATTAACCCATAGTATTAATTAATATTAATGTGAATATGTTGTGTGGTCTCATTGGGATTCTAGGTGACGACCTCGAAAAATTATTTGGATTCTTTCATTATGTTCTTGCTGCTATTAAATACCCTTTTAAATGTGATATAGACATATTGTGTTAGTATTTTACAATGTGATATTATAATTGGAAAATTAAATTATTTTTTAGTAATGAAATTCCACATCTTTTAATAATGTAAATGTGATAATATTGAATGTGTTGTATTATTATTGTAAAATGGCATGCCCTGTTTAAAGTTTGAAAAGGAAATAATGTTTTTGATATATGTTAGTGAAATGAAATTTCACAATCATCAACGACCTTGGTTTAGAATTTAATCTTGACTTGGGTCTTTAAATGAAATGTGGAATTTATAATTTTATGTTTCCCTAACTTAAATAATCGGTATAATGTTCCATGAAGAGGACCCTAGATGTTTTGTTTGAAAATGGAAATTCTTGAATTAGAAACATGGGATTAATTAGTAAACTAGTACGTCCATATTATTTAAATGGTATTGAGGTAGACATTTTAAAGTGTACAAATTAATAACAAGATGAACTTGATATTAAATTGTAAAATGGTAGTAGTGGGACTTAGTTTCCTTATGAATGGAGTGTTGTAAGTCAAGTGGTGATTACTTGGAAAGTAAAAATGAATTAAATGTCTGAGTGGCATGATTTTATTTTATATAATAGAGATTTTATAATACTTCCTTAGACAAATTACATAGATTATCTATGGAATTTAATGGTGTGGAATTCCATGATCAAGCCCTGGATTCTAGTAAGGGACTCTGATGAATGTTAGGGAGTGATGAAACCATTTGATTTATGGAGTACCAATGCTACATAATGCTTTTATTAATCTAATGTATTCCTCTTAGATTCATTACCATTAATTACTTGTGGTGTATCTCCCTTGTATTCAGGTAATGTCTTACTTGTTTAATTCCATAGATTTATGTTTTGGATTCTTTCATGGCACCCTTGTTGAATTTTATAGGACAAGCTCCTCAAATTCATCTTAATATATTTTGGTAGATCCCCTTGGGTGTGATTTATGTAGTCTAATAAGGTTTTCCTTTCGAATATCAATGATAGTTCCTTGAGTTCATACTGATATACTAGATTAGTGTAATTTCAATGATTACCCCCTTGTATTCTTTATAGTATTTATTGGTACCGAATTCCTTGTTGAGCCACATGGATTCCCTCAAATTATTATGACTATAGTTTCCCTAGTTTTATACCTTATAATTAGTTGACCAAAATTTCTACCATGATCGTAGAATCACTATAAATTGATGATGTAGGTATAGAATAATGTTGAGGGTCACCACAGAATATGAGAATATGTGGTTATTTTACTATTTTTTTTATTTAAATTTATAAACTATAAATGGTAAAATATTTAAATTAATAAACTATATAAATGTTTATTTATATAATTATACATACAATTTACTATAAATAAGTTATTTTAGGGACATTATTCGTAGTTCCCAACTAATTTTTACCCACACCTTACTCAGGCTACCAAGACACATGGGTACTTGAGAAACTATCATAGTTATATTGTAGGTTTGGGTTTTGGGAAAGTTTCTATTGTTCTTGATCTCTTGGTTTATAGGATAGAGCATGGGAATTTGGGACCTTGACCTGAAACATGGCCATTTGTGGGTTTTTACTAGTTTTTATTTTGGTCTTTAGGGCCCTAATGTATATAGTTCATTTTTATGTTTTTTTGAAATTTATTATACATATTATTATGATAACATAGTTTATTTTGATTATTTATTGACATTTGATTTGATATATTTCATTGTTTTTTTATTTATCATTTTATTTTATGAGATTGACTTTATTTCAATTGTTTCCTTTATCATATATGTGGGTATAGTCTCTCCATCATACTACCTTAGACCCATGGTTTTGGTCGGTAGCCTCTAGCATATGGGGTGACATGCCTAAGGCCATGTGGAAAATTAGTTTTGAGAACCATTTCCATGGATTCTAGGTCAAGGAATTAATAAATAGTTATATCACTATTTTTATTTTGTCTTACTATTTGGGAGTGGTAGATAGTATAATAAGAGTATTTCAGGGCATGGTATGGAATTTTTTCCTAAGACTGGTTACCCCACATATGAAGGAAGTTTTTTATTAGGGATGGTATTTCTATTCATGATATTCATTGTCACAGTTGTTTTGATTTCACAACGAGTGATGCATTTTATTTATGAGGTGTTGATTTATGGGATTTTATCTCTTATGTGGAATGAAAAGAGAGCATGTGTTCATGAATCATATCAAGCATGCAGGATTTATATTGCAATTGTTTTATTGCATGTGATTGATTATTTGATTACCTAGACTGTGACATGGATCAATTATTTAATGAGTTAATGACCATTTATATAGTGTTTTCCTATATGACTTTATGGTGACATATTACTTAAACAATATTTTAAATAGATTAAATATGTGTTATATTAAGGCTTGTCTTTATTATTATGAGGTATATACTAAATAAAATTCCAATTATAACATATAGAGTGTACATATCTATAACATGAAATTATCTTCATATTTAATGAATCTTCAATTGTGAAAATATTTGGTTAAATTAAATGGTTAAAATTGTATTACATGATCACTTAACATGATTGTTATACAATATCATCTAAATAAAATTAAAAGTAGAACTTATAATGAGTTTTACCCTATAAATTTAAATAAAAAATTCATTTAACTAAGGAATAGTCCAAAGAATTGGCCATTCTAACTGATGATAATATTAGGAGATAGGGAATCCATATAGAATCATGATGTATGAGTTGTGGGAGGCCAAAATTTGAGTCGATATGAAACTTATTATGAGGAAAAATGGGTCAACATCACTTGGGAACTTGTTGGTTAGTGGAAGGGTATTCCAGTGAAGGGGATTTCATTTCGTACTTTCATTAAACCTAGTTTTTCTGTTAGTATCACTATTCTTATGAGGTTATACTACTTAGCATAGTGTTTTTTGCGGGGTTCTAGGTGATTTGTTTGATAAGGAACAAGGGACATGAAGAGAAGCACAATTCTTATATCCACCTCTAGGTTCACATTTTTTCTCTTTTGGCTGAACTCGGTGACCTCCTTTCCAATGGAGGGATCATGACCACCAGAAGGGGAATCCTCCCAAGGTATTCAATTAAAAATAAAGGTTGTGGAAGATTTCCCTAAGGGAGGTGAGTTAGGTGAATTCCTCCTCATGCTATGATGAATCTTAATGTGGATGGGTCCTAAAACCAGGGATTTATGAGGGGATTAGGGCTTGTGAATGATTCTAGATGTTTAATTATATTTAAATAAAATTCCCTTTATGGTTTGGGAAACACCATTCAAAATATGACAAGAGAGTTGTCTAGTGTCCTTTCCTTATGTAGGATCTACAACATCCAAATTTCCCTGGTTGAATCAGAATCCAAGATCTTGGTCCATTTTCTCTATAAAAATTCCAACGTTCTGTGGTATTTAGTCTATTATATCTGGAAGTGTAGGTTACTCTATGGTCACAACATAGAGGTCACTCATACTTGGAGGAAGGGGAGAATATCTTCATGCAATCAAGCTTATAAAGGGATTCCTAATGATAGAAAAATTCCTTATAATATTATGGTATCTATACTATATTATTATTACTACATTATTAGTGGTTACACCCTAGGACTTCACTACATTAGACCTTCCTCAATTCATGTGATTTTGGAATGAAAAATTATATTTGAGTGAGTGAAATTTAATTTAATAGATCCCTTATTATGGATAATCATGTTTAATATAAAATGGAAAAGTGTAAATAGTGAATATTATGTGTATATGATGTGGATATAATGGGTAATTGGGGGTTGACCTAGGGTATTGGTGGTTGGGGATATTGAGAGTCCTTGAGTTATGATAACCCTATGATATAAATTTGGGAATAGCAGGGTGTGTTCCTATTATCATCCTCTTTGGGTTGTAATATTGAAAATTTCAAATTGAATCTTGTTCTGATATAGGCCATTATTATGTTGTCATGACATGGACAATGTTTTGGGGATGGGAAAGAGAGAGAGTCTGAGTTTTGAGACTTGTATGATGTGGGGAAAGCAATATAGAAAACTTTCATTGTTGTTGTAGTTTCGGTTTGAACTATGGCTTGTTTGAGATGTTGACTGTAGGACTAGGTCTGAGAACCTAGTGTAATTTAATATGTCACCATGTTTTAGTAAGTTAATTACTATTTAGGATCAATGGTAACCTAATAGAGTGGTGGAACTAGAAGCATAATTATTTTGGAACAAAGATCATGGTTAAGTGTTCATTTTTGAGACTAGTTCATGAGAGCTATTGTTAGTGTGTAGTAGGTGTTGTAAGGATTTCTCGAGAGTTTTTGTGGATCTAATTTCCATATGTTTTAATATAGCCTTGAATTGGGTTTGGGAACATATATTGGCTTCACTAAGGTGTGTTGCTATCAAGACCATTTTTGGTTGGTAGGATCATTTGGATTCCTAGACTTGTGGATCACTAGCGTAGTTAGTGAGATGGTCAATGGTAACACAAGGTGGTCCAATATAGGGTGAATTAAGCATGTTTAAATTCATATGGTATTGGAATGATTCTTGGGTTATGATTTTTCATGATAATAATCCATCATGTGGAGATTCTCTATATTTGAAAAGTGAGGAGGGTGATTTCTCTTGAAAAGTCTGGCATGTGGTAGAGGCATGGACAATGGAAGAAGTGCATGATCTTGGTTTTGATGAAAGATGGATTATTGAAGCTTGAGTTAGGTCATTATGATTGGTTTTAATAATATCATAAAACCATTGATCATCGACATGATTAATAAAGATAGTGTGCATCGAGGATGTGTTATGCTATTTGTATTATTGTTTTGGTGGTATGGGAGTATACATTGTGGTGATTAAGTGAACAATAATCCATGAATGTAAGATATTATTTGATGTGGAATAAATGTGGGGATTACAATATTGGAGGTTTGGGGCCTTATTTTAGATTTTTGGTTTCCTTATAGTGACCACAAGTATTTGGATGGGTCAAGGTGTGGTGGAAGGCCCTTATTATAAGCTGACATGATGAGAGAGCATGGCTTGAGTGGAGTGATATGTGTACATTGGTAATGGAACATGGTATGTATGTTCTCAAGGGGAAGATAGTGAGGCCATACGGTGGGAAATTAACTACTGGATCGATAACGGCGTGGCCCTCATTTTGAATAAAGGTTAGTGGATGTTGTGGATAATGTTCATATTAATTAATTAGTGAGTGGTGGTTGGTGATATATGTCATTGCTCATATTCAAGTAGGGTGGTCATGGGTTGTCATTATACGTGGTTATGGATAGAGGATGAACAATGGATACTAAATTTTTTTAGTAAGGGAATAATGATGAGGATACTCCTATGATGGGGTGTAGTGGAATGGTCATGAGAAAGATATTCCATGTGGGTTGGACCATGGATTTAGTGAGACCGATATGTGGATGGTTAAAATAAATCTAGGATGCTAGTATACAGATGAATATATTCTTATCTGGTCTTGTGGATAGTATCAGGTTTAGAGTTTATATGTTTAATTAGTGGGAGTACAAAAATTTTCACCCAAATTTATGTGGAGTTCAACGGTCTGAGCGGGAGTTATATTGGGGGATCATTAGTGCCCATGGTACACCAGAACGAAAAATTTAGTTGGATAGTTGTTTAATCATGGAATTAAATTGGGATTAAATTAGGTATTATAGTGTGCATGCTTGGATGGTCTTAGGATGCCTCTGGGATGTAAAGCTTCATGGATTTTCATGATGGAAACACTTATCTAAGTGTTCTTGAGGTAGGTCTTCCATAGGGGGTTCAAATTTCATTTTCACATGATGTTGGATGTGATGAGTTAACAACAATTTTGGGAATGTCATATTGGATATGATAGGTGCATTTTAGTTGGTCAAAGGGTATTCCCATCATGCCATGGGAATGTAGAAAGTGAGTTCATTGGAAAATTTTAGAGGTGGGAGGCTTTGTGCCTTGGAATTGACCATCATGGGATAAGACCTATGTTAGGGAGCACCATGGGCCCAGTAATCAATCAGTCAAGGATTACAAAGGGTCTTAATGTATATGAGCATATGTGAATGGTGTCTTGGTATTCATTGAAAACTAAAATCTTGAATTAGGGTATTGTGGATATGTACCTTTTGTTGGTTGTATTTTAGAAGCGTTTGGGTCATTTGATATTGGAACACATGTTAATGATTGTTTATGAGAGACTGATGAGTTGGTTTGATCGATAATTAATCACCAAGGGGTGTAAATTAATGAACAGATGATATGGATGGATGTGGATACTAAGGACTTCCCCATGAGGTAGTCGATTCATTAGAATTTAGTGTTATAGTGTTGAATGCTAATGTGAATGTTGAGGCAAGTCCTGATGTCAAAATAGTCTTGGGAGTGATACTGTGGATTCCTAAATGGACTTTTAGGTGATGTAATTGGGTATGTTTATATAGGGGGAGGCTAATTAATGATCCATGTCAAAGGAACTTTAGTGTTCAAGGTATCTTGTTAGCATAAATGTTTAGGAAGGTCCTCATGATGTATTATCTCAAACCAATATTGTTCTTTTAGCTATGATTTTGAGGTTGAGTTTATAGGGTTGGACCATTGGAATTAGACAATGAGGTGTCTTGTTGGTAAAATGTGAATCCTAGGATTCCATAGGATGTGGAACACCATGTTTATTTTTAATAGAGTTATCTTCCTCTCTATGAGCCAGGTGATCCATCAAAACATTAGATTCTTTCAGCATTGGACCGGGATTCTGGGTTATCAGTAGTTGGTTAGAGACTCATGGAGTGAACCTACTAAGGGGAATTATTGGCCTTCCATCCATAACAAACTGAGGAGGCTCAATATCAGGTTATAGGCTTGGGTGAAGGACATCCCCCTCAATGACAGGGAAATTGAATCAATCATGCAGGATGTTGACCATCTTACATCTAGAGTGGAGGGGACCTGGAATGACTCAATCTTTGAAGACCTTTCCACTAATAAGGACACTCTTGTAGTCATGATCCTTAAACAAGAACACCTAGAAGGGAAGGAAGCGAGGATCAAATAGATTTGTGAGGGTGATATGAAAACCACCTATTCCCATGCTTGTATCAAAGAGAGTAAGCGTTTTTTCCAGATAAATATTTTGATGAATGATGGTACTTATTTGGATGAAAGGGATGTTGTGGGGTCCCTCGCTCATTCCTTATTCAATGATATTATTTCTAGACAGAATCTATGAATGCCTAATGGTTACCCGAGAGGTGATGCAGGGTTCTTGGATTCAATTTCCAATCATGTTTCTATCCAGGATAATGAGAGGTTGAGGGACGTCCATGAGGAGAAATAAATATTCAAGGAAGTTATGAACCTAAAATCAGACATCGCGCTAGGTATGAATGGTTTTCTAGGTATTTTCTATAAATACTCTTGGTATGTGGTAAAAAATTACATATTAGAGGCCATTCATGACTTCTTCACGAGAGGTAGCTTGCCTAGAGTGGCATGTTCCACTACACTAGGGCTCATCCCCAAAACGAGGAATCTATCTTCCATTTTTCACTATAGACTAGTAATTATGTGAAACTTATTTTACCATGTTCTTTCAAGCATCATCAAATCAGGGCTTTCCATTCACCTTCTCTAGTGGGTCTCTATTGAACAACATGACTTTGTGAAGGTCCGCTCTATTCCAGGGGATATTTCATCAGACCAAGAGATGATGAGGGATATGAATACAAAGACTCATGGTTCAAACCTAGCCATAAAACTTAACATGAACAAGGCATATGATAGAATTGAATAGAGATTCATCAACAAGGTGTTCACAGGTATGGGTTTCTCCCCTCGAGCTACCGACCTCATTTTTTGATATTTTAGATCCTTGTGGTTGGATGTTACTTTTATAGGGAAGTCTCATGGTTTCATTAAGTTGACTTGTGTCCTATGAAAGGGTGATCCCTTATCAATGGGTATTTTCATCCTCACCCAGGACATCTTTAGTCACCTCATCAATAGATGGATGAGAAATGGTAAGATCCTCCTATTCTGGAGAAGGATAAATCTTTTTCCCATATCCAACCTCATTTTTGTAGATGACACATTAATCTTCATGAATTCCAATAAGAGGGTGGTCTGAGGCTTTCTTAGGGTGATTGTGGAATATTTTCATTGGAGTTGGTAGGCTATTAACTGGTCTAATAGAAACTTCATCATCTCTAGAAGATTCTCTCTCAGCCGGGTATCCTCCTTGGGATGCCTTATGGATATTCATAGAGGGACTTTTCCCATGGATTATTTCAGGGATTACTTATCTTTATGAAGAATTTGAATTTTGTGACTTTTATTAAATAACCAATAAGATCCATGACCATATCCTCAACTGGAAGAACAAATTTCTTTCCTTTGGGGGTCAGATTGCATTGGTTAATAGTGTTCTATTGGCCTATCCTATTCAGGCCATACCTTCCATAAATGTCCTAAAAAATTCATCAGTAATATTGAAAATATCTTGGGACACATCATTTGGGATGCTCTTGCTGAAGGAAAACACCATTGGGTGTCTTGGGAGAAGATGGAGAGGCCCATTTAGGAAGGTGGAATTAAGGTTCGCAGCCTTAGAGACACTCTTCACTACAGGCATGCAAAATTGTCATGGGAAATGCATGAGTGTCATACACTTTGGGGAAGGGTCATGTACAAATTTTTTGAAGATTACCCAGAGATGCAGGACAGCCACACATATCCCTTCATGTCCATTATTTCCCCACGTTTTACAGCCATGCATCCCCACACCTGTTGGATTATTAGAGAGGAGATCTTTACTTCTGGCATCAAAACTATTCTGGCATAGTAATTGGATTTCCGAGATGCCCAGACACCATCATTACATTCAGGGAGGTGAGTAATTACTCGTAATTCATCTAGGTAGTGTTGAAAAAAGGACAACAAGCCTCCTTTAACCTTATTGATCTCAAATATGATTTGGATTTGTGCATGTTTACTTCTTTCTCATGGGGGGCTTCTCTGTAAAGGAATAACACCATTTTCATTCTCTCTAGGGGAATACTTATAGTTGGAATGAGGTTTTGTGGATGAAGAGAATTCCCATGAAGTTCAACTTTCTTACATGGGTGATTAGGAAGAATGTGATCCCCACTTATGATAACATCTAAACACACGAGATCAATATAGATTACTGATGCTCTTGCTGCGCCAACCCCAAATAAGAAATGGTGGTTCACCATTTTTTTAGGGTGAATGGGAACGTGATGTTTGGTTCTTATTTGGTGAATTTACAACCTTATCATCCTGCAATCCATGTGAAGACCCATTTTTTGTTTGTTGGTTTCATAGCTCCGGTGATAGGGATCCAAAGAAAATGTCTCATTCCATAATTTTTCATACTGTCTATTGTTGCTTATGGTAGGCCAAGAACAGAGAGAGGTATGAGGGGGTCCACTCCAAAATAATAGGTATCATCGCTAGAGTCAGAAACCTCATCACGATCTTGTCAGGATCTCTAGAAAATGGCAGGATGCTCTATCCCTTCATCTGCTCCCTTCCTGTATCCATGTCTCTTAACCCGGTGGCACTGCTTTTTGAAGCCAATGGATCTGATGGCTTCCTCCTCCCATGGGTTTTAAGATTTACATAGATGGGTCCTGTATATTGGGGGTCATTAGAGATGGAAGGGTAGTCTGTTACACTAGAGGTTCAGTTATCTTGGCGTTCACTACTCACTTTGGATATGGATCTTCCCTACATGCAGAGGCTTATTCCCTCCTCACAAGACTTTCCCTTTACCTCTAGGGGAACATCTCCATTTTTGAAGTTGGTCACACAGGAAGAGATAGAATAAACTTCTAGATAATAACATGGTTCACAAAGGATAAACTATATATTTACCTTGTCTTTAGATATAAATCAAAAACAAAATGGTTAGTACAAGATCAGATGATCCCCCAAAAGTATATTCCTTTAGAGAAAGAAACACTAATCTTAACTTCTAAAATTAAACCAACAATACCCCAATGATTAATAAATACTATCCAATAAACAATTGTCCTTAAAATCCTTCAATATAATCCAAACTAATATTAAAACCCTAAACTTAGAATAATTTGGTTATGTAGTCTTCAATGTTAAATTTTATCTCCAAATGAAATCAACTACACCAAAAGTTACATACTTAAAAGTAATTAACCTAATAAGATATTCTCAATTATAGGTTAATCATTTCCATAAATAACCCAAATCCCTATAAATCCACAATAAAAACATAGATAAAAAATCCACCAGTACTCCTCAAATGAAATCCCATAGTATTCTATTTTCCTTGGGCATATAGTGTTCCCAACAAAGTGAACGTATTCCAAAATAACATTTATCAATTAATCACCAAATCATTTTCCTATAATAAGGTTATTTATTTGATAAGACATAAGATCCCAAATCAAATTATTTTTGATCAATAAAATAATTTATTTAAAAATAATTAGTCACACTAACCAGGGACTTCATGTAGTCCAGTGGTAGGTGATAAATCCCAATCGCACTCTGGTTGTGGGTTCTATTCCCACATCTTTGTCCAATGTGACGGGTTATAACACAGTCTTCATGTTGTCCTTTTTCAAAAAATATATTTCATAACATTACCAAAATGAGATAAATTCATCAGAATAACTATAACATAATTTAACCACAACTTTTATCTCATACCTTGAATTTTCATCCCAAAATATAATAACTTATAATTGCCTCAAATTCAAGGATAATATAAAACCAAATGGTTATTTATAAATATATCCATAAGAGAAAAGATAATTATTCCTCAAATATCATTTTCACATGATAAATTGTAGGGTCACACATATAAGAGAAAATTAATCCAAAGTAATCTCAACAATAAAGAGCACTAATACCTTTAAACAAATTTCCATCTATTTATTTCCACATAGGCTCTTCCTTGACTAAGATTTTATCCTATAGAATAGGGCATTGAATTGGGTGATGCCAAGGTCCCTTACATTTATGACAAATGACAGTAATTGGAATCTTAGGATCATTTTTATTTTCTTCCATAATACTCTTAATTTTTCCTCATCAATTCTTTACTTTATGCCCTTATTTCCCACACATAAATCATTTCTTTATTCCATTGAGACACTTTCTTGGGTGTCTCCTTCGACATTTCTGGAATGATGGAAATTGAGCTTTCTTCTCTCCATGGTATCCATAATTGGAGATCTTATCATTCACTGCATTTCTCTTCTTTATTGAGTCCGGGAGTTGTTCAATATATATGTTGTTGATCATATTTTTGGAAAAAGGATTTGACATGAACATGATATCTTTTACGCCTATCAACATTCCATTTTTTTTCTCATTTCCACCACCGTTCCCAAATTGTACATCATTCTCAAAGTTACTATGACTTCCTTGGAATCCATCCATTAACTAAAACCAGAAAGCATTGTGTGAGTAAAAATAGTCATAAAATTATTTAGATAATATCATGACACCATATTTTCAATTTGAAATACCTTAAGATTAACCAAGGTCATTTATTATCATCTTATATTAAAATACTTCAAATTGGTTTGTAAAGAAAATGTAAATTATCATAAGAATATCCCCTAGGAGTGTCATAACCAAGAGTGTAGCAAGGCTCGTTTTCGTGTACCAGTTCCCGTTAGAGTCTAGCTCAAAGTGGTGTTTTCAGGTTTTACCCCTAGGTATATCTGTGCCAGAGACTCCTCTACCTACTCGAATCTAGACATGGATGTATTTCTTGGAAAACTCACAAAATCTCTATAATACCAAATGTTTAGTAAGTTCTTCTATACTAATCCCCAAAGTCTATCTTAGGGCTATGTGATCTAAATAGAGTTTATCTAAATCAAGTTTCCAAGGTTTTTAATAAACTTCCTTAGATACCAAATGCAACGCCATGATTCCAAAAGATCAGATTATGTGGATTATTACATAACATTGGCATGATATAAGTAAATCATGTCCCGAAAGACCTATCCGTTTAGTATCCTTGAAAATACTAGATACATTCATAAGGTCATCATTACAACTTGAAAAGAAAAACAACAATAAATTATTTCATTAGAAACATCCAAGATTCCTAGATTATTTCTGCAAGTCACTCATAACTAACTTCTTCATATCCTGGGAAAAATAAAACATAGAAAGGGGTGTGCTCAGATTCTTAACAAGGATAACAATATTACATAAGCTTTCATAAATAAGCATAAACCATTAAGGAAATGTATAACTAAAACAAAATCCTTTTAAACTTGAACTTCAGAATAATAAGGTAAAAAAATAAAATGAAATAATTTCATTTACTTATTCACATATATATTCTACTAGTCAAATAATCACATGCAATATCAAAAACCACTTTCATAATTATGGAATGCACAATTCCAGACTATCATAACCACATAGTCAAGGCCTTGTTCCAAGACTACAAATAAGATTTTGTCAAGGCCATGTTCCAAGACAGTAGTTTGTCTCATGAGACCTACCGATGCATCGAGGAGATATAGTGGGATCCACCTGTCACTTACTAAGTCCAATTCATTCCTCATATGAACAGGTTTAAACATAACATAAACATTTTTATTAAAACTAGCATACGAAATTTCAATACTTTATCTACAAACCATGAATGGTATAAAAATAGCACATCCACAGTCAAAAATTACTCATTCAATAAAATATGGAAGATTGTTTGGTAACAGATTAACCTCAATCTAGAATAATGAAGGATATTGACATAGATGGAAATAGTCATCAAAACTATTTGAGATAAATATCCCCCTTTTTTATGAAAACATTTAAAAGTCACACTATTTATCAAGAAGCCATTTAAAATATATTTTTGAATCAAAGTGTCCCATACCACTTAGAAAATTTTAAAAGGAATTTTAATTTGAAAACTTTAATTTCCATATAAATAAATCCTTACAACCATTTTTAAATCATGGATATTAATGAGAAAGATTTAGAATAATAAATCTTTAAAACATTTTAAAATTATATTTTAGTTAGAGTTCCTAACCAAAATAGAAACACTTGAATACAAATAATTGAGGTAATAAAAACATTATAATAGCATGAGAATAATGGGATTCATGATATACTATGCCAAAGTACATTATATACACCATATAAAAGTGAATTGGTGTATAACAACAAAGGAATCTTAATGGAATGTAAATTGAGATGAAATCTCTTATAAAGACCATATCTTTAGGTTAAGGATAAATAAACGAAATAATTATGTGTGAAAAATATAAGTACAGTCAATATTATTGGATATTCAGTGTCAATCAATCAGAGGGAATTGACACATATTCTTGTAAAAACAACACTAATGAATTGGATATTTAACTTGACAGATGGAGATTGAGTTAAAATTACTCTTATCAAGTTCATATCGATAACTTGAGAATTTATCAATGGAGTGATTATGTGTATCAAATGTATATCCAAAAAAGGGGAGTGTAAATTATAACATAAGCAAATGAATAGTCATTCCACACATAATCTTGGAGTAAAATAATCAATGAAGTATGCGTAAAGCCGAATGAGTGGAAATTAAAATTTAAAATTCCCTTATCTATTTGGAAACTTACAAAACAGACACCCGTGAAAGAAGGATCATACAATGATGTTTTAAGTATCCATAAAATAAATTATATAATTCACTGAATACAATCATGGGTAGTACACACACCACATGCAACAAATAAGTGGTGAAAAATGAAAATCACGCAGAATTAAAAGTGAGATAAGAAACCCCTTAATTTGTACTTTTTCCTTGGTCGAGGGTAGGTTAACCTCCTGTATAATGGTGAAATAATTATTATTGAATTATAAAAGAATTATATACATTAATATGATATCATATATGATCTTTTAACATCGATTTTTTAATAATATCTTAGTATTATCATCGTTTTAGGTGTTAACGGATTCGTTTGCCTTTATATTCTTTGTTATGTGAGCCATATTTGTTATGGATGGGATGTATATTATTCATATCCAGAATGATATAATGTCTCTAAATGTTATTTTTAATCATAAAATGAAATTTATTCTTGAATGGATACAATGGGGAATGAATCTCATCGCGTTCGTGGAGACGGTAATCCGTACGTACGCACGAGCAACAATATCATTCTTTTGATTTTGAAATAGTATATAATTGGATGTTATATATTATATACAGAATAATTATCATGTTATATTTATCATTTAAATTAGTCAAACATCATTATTATACCCATCCAAATAATAATTTATTGAATAACAATTACACCACGACGTGGAGACGGTAATCCATACGTACACACGTATGGTGACATGTCATTCAAAGGATGGATAGAATAATGAAGATGGATGTACCATATTTATAATAACATCAAAGTATATAGATGATACTAGAGTTATTATTTTATAATGGAAATAACAAATAATTAAGAAGTGGAATAAGAAAAAAAACTTGAAAGAGGGTGGTGAAATTATTACCTCTTCTTCGGGATCTTCCTTTTGATTTGAACAAAAGGTCTCATTAAGATGGATTTCTGAACAAATTAAGGCCTCTAGGATGAATTTAGGGAAGTTGAGATGATATCTGGGCAGGTTTTTTCCCATCCAAAAGGCTTTGATGGTGTGAATTAGAGAGAAGGGGGAGTGCCCTTTTATAAGAGGGGTGAGGGGCACCTTAGGAAAGGTAGAAATATTATTTTATAAAAAAATAATTTTCGGTTTATAATGGCTCAAAAGTGGATTATTTAAAGGCTATGGTGGGGATGGGTCTAAAACTACTCATAAAATAGGTTTTAGACAGGTTTGGATCACTATATTAATCATAACATTTAGATTTAACTCTTAGTTAAATAGTTTGGCATTTGCCATGTCTCTTTGTATTTTTATATTATATAGTTAATAAAATTTCTATATACTTCTAAGAGAACCCCAAGTGGTTCATTAATGATGCAAATATCATTATAAGTCCTTTTTATGAACCTTAGATTTTTAGTAATAGAATATCAATTAATAATATAATATTTGTTTTAAAAACTCCTTTAGGTCAATTTTGACACTATTTAATAATTGATTTTTTTTAAAGTACTAAAAAATTTATTAATTCGAAATAAATTATATTAAAAAAAATCCTAAAATTTCATATTAACCTATAAAAATTATTTTATGTCATCAAAACTTTCAAAGTATATTTATTTTAACATTTATAATACCATTAACTTGATTCTTTCATTAATAATGAAAATACTTCATTATTATTGTGTCATAAATAAATTTAATTATTAAATATCTAAAAATTATAAATAAAATACCATTATGTATGAACTCGTTTTATATTTCTAATGAATATTTATTGTTTATGATATAACATGTATAACCTTATGTAAAAATTATTTTACTGAAAGATATATGCTTATGTCATTTTGGTACTTATTTTAACTTAATTAATATAAACTGTCATTATCACTTAGAAGTGGCTCAATGGGGTCCCCAAATTTACCCAAAGATTCCCATGGTCGGAAATGTATCATCCTATAGGGTTAGGAAACGTTTTAGTGTAATTTAATAATATTATAATATTATTTTGTTACACTTATTTATCGGATTTACCCTTTATCCATGGAAAATAAAATATTTACCGAAGTAATTTTTCAAAATGTCTGAAAATAAAAGTTGCCTATTTACTAAATTTGGACCTCCTTATTCTAACTATGGAATCCATTTCTATAAATTCAAAATACAGAAGTGGCAGAAATTAATTTATAATTAATTCTCATTGTCAAAACAAAGAGCGTGTTTTAAAAAAAATAATAACTATAAAAAAATAGACACTTATTTATGTCTAGTTTAAATGTGAAATTACATCCAATTACCAATATTGGATTAAATGGTAAAAATATATTATAATTATACTTTAAAACCTCTCAATAGTATAATTCATCACTATAAATTATTTGGATTAAAAAAGTTGTTTTTTATTAATGTTTAGTATTTTTCACTATTCATCAAAATTTGAATGTTTTCTAAATAATACCAAAAAACCACCTTAGGATAATTTAAATATTTCAAATCCAAAAATTAAGACCATTTTGAAAGATCAAATTTATAATATTTCAAAAGTGGGTATTACTATTCATAACGGCTACTTTGATTGGTCGTGGTGTGTTAGAATCTCGAAGTTTCTTACAATGCAAGCTATTGCATTATTCAAAGGGAAACGTACCGTGGAAGATTGGGGTGTTACACCGGATTCTTCTATACTAACCATGTCACAAATAACATTCCTATCCCTATATAAAAACCTTATCATGATGAACCCCCCCATGATTCTTAATGAGGAAACCATATGTATTTTTGATGTTTGAGTTGTATTTACTATCAATATTCAAAGTTAATGAGTGCTAACATCTAATGATAGTTGTGATGTTATAAATAAATATGACGTTTACAAATTATTCTTCTAGGAAGCACAATTTTTACAAAATAAATAATGTCAAGTGTTTCTCACTAATGAGAATTTTGAAGAATTCATATTTTCTGAATTAAAATAATGAATTTTCATTTGGATTATGTTTTGAGAAGTTAAAAAAGGGATGAGATGAATCATGAAAATTATGAGAACTTACATGGTTATATGGTCTTATTATGGTAGTTATTTTTGGATTACTTTTTTGTGAGTATTGGATAAAAATATTTTCAACCATTACCAACTAGCCAAGAATCCTAGAACCTAAGGTTCCTGACCAAGCTCAAAGCTATCCAACCATATTGGTAGTGCATGATCATATAAGAGCACATGTGTAGGGTTAGGAGTGGGAATTAAAGTGTCTGGGTTTCCATATGTAGGGGTGAAAGAAGTTTGTTATCCTTTTTATGGGTGGGAACAGAGGACCTCTAGAAAACTCCAAAATGATGTGCTTTTATTGAGTCTATATATTCCACACAATGATATATTAATTATAGTCATTTCAGAATAAGTTTTTATGTGGGATGTGTTTAACCAGCATGCCATTTATTTTAGATGCGGAATGTAAGAGTAATAAATGATGCCTTTAAGAGTGATATATCACGAGATGTATCTGATGGTGATCTGCATCTGCCTATAGTATGTGAGTGTTTTCAGTGTGTCGAGTTTATAGGTCAACCAATTAATGATAATACTAAACTTTAACATTATAATATCTTGGGATATTTGTGTCATGAAATAACTTACATGTATGAAGAGTTTTATATTTGATAATAAATTTAATAAGATAAAGTATATGAATTCTTCCATGAGAGAACATTAAATCACAAATATAGTGAATTTTTTAATTCATGAAAATAATGCATGAAGAAATTATTTAATGTATATGAGGTTCAATTTTTAACAAAGATACAATAGATTTTTTAGATAAAAAATAAATATGTCCTGAAGTTAATATAATTTAAGAGGATATTCCATATGTTTTTTAGCATTTTAAATTGTTACACAATGAAGGATAAGAGAATTAAAATTCTAAATTTGACTGAATCATGGTAGATTTAATTTTCAATTCATTGTATTTCGAGAATAATCATGTGTAGGTTAAACATAAAGTATTTTATTTTTGAAGGATACAAAAAATTAAAATGATATATGAGATACATTTGAGAACATATGAATATTATTTTTTGAAGTTTATAAGGATTTAGAGTCATCCCATGGTTTCCATAAGAATGGATAATGTTTTAGGTTGATATTGATGGTAGAACTCTCTCTATAAATTTTGAGACTTAGAGATCAAGAATGGGTTAAAAAATAAAAGTTGCAGATGTTGTGAGAAATATCTAAATTTCACAGACATTTTTTAAGGATTTATAATTAATAATAATTAACTAATATATAGTCTTTTATGATTTTATTCATGATAAATTTAAAAAATATCTCCCTAAAATGATTATATTTTCTTGATCATATTGAGAACATGTGAAACCCTCAAGATCATGTGAAGAAGATTAAGAATAAGTCCCATGCAATCTCTGTTTACACAATAAAGAAGTAATATTTCAATCTTATTCACTTAAATAATATTAAGTAATTTTCGTGTAATATATTATTACTTGAATATACTTCTATGTAAAGATTACTTAGGAACCTAAAAAAATATTTTTCACAAAGGAGTGAGTTAGAACAAGTTTGGGGAACTTGCATGCTGTACCTACATAAAAAAGAATAGGTGTGTCTGATCTATTTGTGTGAAGGTGAAGAACACATTATTAAAAGAAATCATGAATAAACAATAAACTATAAATGATTTTTTCAATACATGTACATTATTATTTTGAAATATGTGTGAATAAAACCATTTTCATTTATAGTTGATGTTAAATCAAAAAGTGAATCGAAGAAGAAGATTGAATTCTCTCAGGGAAATAAATATATGATACATATGGGAGATATAGGGTTAGATAATAACTTAAAACCAATACAAATCACCTAAAATAATAATAACAATAATTTTTTTTAAGGTTCACTCAATGTTCCTAAACCATGAATTATTGAAGTGAATAAAAAATTATGATACATTTTGTTTTAGTTTGGAAATTTCACTCTTGCATAAAATAAGATAAGAATACAGTGATTTTTTGGATGATAATATTCAATAATAGAAGAATAACATTTATTTTTGTGTATTTGAAAATTGCGAAGAATCTCATCCCTCATCGATGTCCTGAAAAAGTTGTTCAGGATAGAAAAACCTGGTCATCAGTTGTTGAAGTTCTTGAAGAAGTGCATGAGTGAGATAATTGATTTTGGGAGCTCATAAAGGAAGTTATAAATTAATTAGTGAAAAAGAAACCTAGAAAAAATAATTCATTCTTGTTTTTTCATAATAATTTGTAGTGGTAAATTGTATTCCCTAATGGGATTATGGAGTAGGTGTATAGTAAGACAATGTGTTGATGTCTTTAGGATGATATATAGATGTAACTTCTTGTATTTATAGCTTTAAATATACTATTAAGTATTTTTTTCAATAAAAACAAGGAGTAGGTTCTTCTATCAAGGTAAAACTGTTTAAAAATTGTTTATTCCTACACTATTTATTTTAGTGATATTTGGGTGAGGCTATGAGACATATAATTAAAAGGATTAAGATCTTAAAAAATCATCAAGGTTGAATTAAAATAAATAATTCATAAAAATGGATAATTTATTCTTCCCTAAAGTATATAACTATATCTAGGAAATTTAATTTGAATCAGAGGAAACATAGGCTCCCTATAACATATCTAAGATTTATTGAGAATATTGAATATGTATTTAATAAATAGAAAGTTTTTCCCCAAATTTTATGGAAAGAACTATCACAGTTTGAGAAACAATATGCTACATTATATTCTATCACTTGGTATAGATGTAAGAGATGTGGAAAGAATGTGATTTATACCAATTATTAAGGGTGATTATATGACTTTGAATGATAATATAAATATGGAAGTTGATGTAAGAACTCAAAATTACCTTCTTATATCTCATTTAAAAAAGGTTTACATAATATTCATGGGACTCCAAACTACTAATGAAACCGAGGGTAAATTTTAAAATTGTTATGAAGTTAATGTGAAAGTGAAAGAGGCCAATTAAAAATATAAATAATCAAATATAATAATGATTAAATGAATAATAGAGAAAATATTTATTATTACTTAACTATATCTAAGGAAATAATTAACTATATTTAAGGATTTTCTAAGAAGCTAGAATATTACATAATTATGAAAAAAAATTATGAGAAAATTTCCAAATAGATTTGATCCTAAAGATTCATTCTTAGAAGTTATAAAATATTTTTCATTGGAAAATTTTCATTATATAATAATATCTTATAAAATTAGGAAGGCTCCAAAATTAAAGAAGAAAATAAAATATGAGATGAACTTTGAGACTATAAGAAAGTTTAAAATAAAGGATGATAAAGTTTCATAACAAAGTGATTCTAATTATGAGGATGATGATGGAGACTTAAATAGAATTGTTTATTTTTTTATCAAAATGGTTTGAACATGGTATGTGTAAAATAAAAGGCAATAAACCACTAAGGTGAATTATTTTTAATGGAACTGAAAACATTTCTAGACATTTTCCAAAAATGAAGATGATGAATTCCAAATCAGATAAGGAGGATGATAAATCCATTAAGTAGAAAATGGGAAAAAATAATGAAAGAAAATATTAATATAATTAAGATATGTTTGAAGAGAAATATAGAACAAGATGACTCATTATGTAGCTTTCAATCAGATGATGAAGTTATTTTTATGGTTCATGTTGAAAAGGGTTCTGATACATCAATTAATTATGATGATGAAAGAGAAAAAAATAGAATAGATATTAATAAATGAGTTAGAATATTATCTTGAGTATAATACCTAAATCAATAAGGAGATGAGGAATTTGATAAAATACAAGGATAGTACGAATTATGTAATAAAGTAATATTTCAAGAAATAAGTAACTTATATTGATGAGAATAATAAGTTCAAATTGAATGTTTTAAATCATGAAAAAATGATAAAAGATCTTATGGGG
Organism: Viscum album; assembly: GCA_963277665.1. Classification (NCBI taxonomy): domain Eukaryota; kingdom Viridiplantae; phylum Streptophyta; class Magnoliopsida; order Santalales; family Viscaceae; genus Viscum; species Viscum album. The sequence continues at coordinate 740,154,624 of OY728127.1, read as the reverse complement.
ATACTATTTGTGAGAGAAGAAGAATTATTCATGACATAATAAATGTCCTTAAAGCTTATAAATATTTGAAAAATATTATACAAGGAATCAATAAGTTCCTTGAGGTTAAACCTTGGTCATTTTAAGTACAAAAAAGTGAGGTCCAAAGAAGTAGGTCCATTCCACTTCTAATAAATATCAAACTAAACCTATTACCTCAAATATAATAGGTTATAAAACCAAAATAAAACAAATTTATAATAACAATAGTTTCATGAAACCTTATTCAACATCAAAATAAGAGAGAAATAATTCAACACGATCATTAACCCCAGAGAAAATACAAAAATTGTTTATGAAAATATGATAACAACAATCATTATTGAAGAACTATTAGTAGTATAAAATATCACGGTTCAGAGAATATTGCTATAATTATTGAGTGTTTGTCCACATATCCTATTCCTTATGGTACAATATGTACCTTCCAAAAAAGTTTCATGAATTAAGGGGGGATATTCTAAGAAAATTATATATTTTTTCAAATAAATCAATATTTTACTAAGAATTCATAAAATCTTCCAACAAAAAACTAATATATATTCATATAATAAATATATGGAATATGTAAAAAAAGTTACATAGTGTTGAGATATAAAATATTATAATATCTAGATAGATTACTTATAGTGAGAAAGGGAATATAATTTAGAACATGGGGGAAGATAATTTTGGATTTAATAAATCTAAGAAAAGTGAGTAGGTCAAGAAATAATTATTGATTGTTTGGATAAGATAACTTAAAGAGGAAAAACTTGGATAAAGATCAATAGGATTCTAATGTTAAAGAAAGTAAATTTGTTAAATAAGTTTAGATCATTATTCATGAGAAACCTTCTTAAAATTAAGATGTGAAAATACAAGAAAAACTTTGTGAAAGGTTTGGACAGTGTGGGAATGAATGTTTTTTTGGAAATCTTAAAATACTAAGAAGATATCATGATGGGATGATTCAAGAAAAAGTAAATGAAGTTTCCATGACTAATGAGGTGTAGAAGAAAATTTCATTGTTAGAAGAATTTCAAGTAAATAACATAATCCAGAATCCTATAAAAGATTATAATAGGAAAGAAATCATGAAGATTCCTATACATGAGAATATCATAAGGAATGTGATCTCAAGATTTATAGAAAACTTATAAAATGAATATTTATACTATATAACAATAGGTCTCTTCTTATTCTTTATCATTCTTATTTATTTGTGCTAAAAAGTAATGAATTTAATGAGAAGGAATGAAGCTATCACATCTAGTCCACAAATGCATTCTTCATGGTTTTTTTAAATAACCATGAGGAGAAGAAATTGAGTTAATCCCTTGAGGGGGAGTAAAAAATATAAGAACCTTTCATGTAGTGAATCTAAAAAATCTGGACAATTTTATAAAACTAGAGAATTAGTTTTTCAGATCAAAATTACAACCCATATTTTTGATTATATAAGTCATATTTTAAAAGGGGGTGTTGGTTGATAAAAAGGTGAGATTAATGGTTAGTAATCTATCTTTCACATGAACTATTTTGATGGGTTTGTTAACATGTGTGTTGGTTACGTATTTTTCAAGATGAATTGGTTTGGAGAATCCAAAAAACGAGTTATCTGAGTTTGTATCTCATGTAAAAAAATTGTATACAAATTTGATGTCCAAGTTAATTCACTATTATTTTATACACCATGTTAGCCCACATAAACGTAGTGTTGAGTACTTAATAGATCATTACTATGACACGTGTGAATTTTTCCTTCTCTCAAAGTATAGGATAGGTAATATTTTTTGAACAATTAAGGGAGAAGAGGGTGTTCTTGGAACACAGGAAAAATCATGAAGATAAAACGATTAATACTATACTTCATATTCATTTTCATTTATTATCATTAATAGGGAGAATAATATTAAATTTCTGAGGATAAATTATATTAAGTGAAATGGTATTGAAAAAAAATCTATGGGGTATTAAAGGGCCCATGTAGATTAGTAAAGTTTGAGTTATATATTTTTTCAATAAGGAATGTCAATGTGTGGTAAAATTTGAAGATTGTTAAGCTTTTCTAAATGAATTTGAAATGTGTTGAAAATTCTTGGAGAAAGCATAATGTTTACAACATGAACAATATAAATTGTAACTAACTATTTAGATGTTTTAAGAATTCATCTTTGATTAACTAAAATGAATAATTATAATTTGGATGAATATTTGAGAAGTTAAAAAAAGGGATGATATGAATCATGAGAATTATGATGAATAATTTTAGAGGAATCCCATGGTTATATGACCTTTCTATGGTAGATATTTTGGGATTTGATTTTTAGTGAGTATTGGATAAAATCATGTGCAGCCACTACTATCCCGTGGAGTAGCCTAACACCTAGGGTTCTTGAATGAGCTAAAAGATAGCCATCCATGGTAGGAGTTCATGAGTACAAATGAGAACATGTGGATGGATAGGTGTGGGAATGAAACTACATGAGTTGGTGCATGTAGGAAGTGAAGTAAGTCTATATTCCTCTATACAGGTGGGAACATAGGATATTGGAGGACTCCAACACCAGGAATATTTTATTGAGCTTATGAATTTCACATAACGATATATTAAGAAGATTATTTTCTAAAGAAGTTTTTATATGGGATGTGTTTTACCCACAAAAATTTTATTTTGGTACGTGTCATGCACAGGTTATAAATGATGCCTTGTTGAGTGATATGTTTCCAAACATATTCGATGGATATAATCTTTTAACTCAAGGATTTAGTGGTTTTCTTTATGTCAGGTTTATAGGTTTAGATATTTATGATCATGATTAGATTGAATACTGTAAGATCTTAGGATATTTTTGTTGTAAATTACCTTTCATACATTATGGGGTTTACATGTGGGGATTAGTTTGAGATGATAAAGGCTATGAATTATTCCAATGAATAAATTTACACCATAGTAACAATGAGTTTTTTCATGTATGCATTGATTCTTACATGTGTAAGAATTTTTATATTTAATGATAAAACTAAAAAAAATTAGAAGAAAAATAAAGAGGCAAGGATGTTAGGATATAAAAGTGGTGATTCCATATTTTTCACCACTGAATGTTGTTACATTGAAAAGTTTAAGTGAAGTCGAAGGCTATAGAGGAGTTATGTATTTTATAATAGATTCCAAAGTAAATAAAATTTGAGTAGAAGAATGTGTATATTAGAAAATAATTTTGATTTTTTAAATATTAAGAATATCTTAGTGATATATGAGATATGTTTTAGAACACATGAATATATTTTCTGAACTTCCGAAGGATTCATAGGCATTCCACAATTTCCATAAGTAAGGAGAGAGTGATAGGTTGAGAGTGGTGGTGAAAATATATCTGTAAATACCAAGACTTATAGAAAAGTAATGGGATGGAAAATAAAATATGCAAAATTAATGAGAAATCATTGTATTCATACAGAACTTTTTAAGGATGTATTTAAAGTAATACCCCATTGATTGATAGTGTCACATGATTTTCTTGGTGATAAATTTCAAGAAGATCTCCCATTCATGAATATGATTACTTGAGCTTACTAGTATTATTTGAATACTTCTGGAATATGTTAAGAAGAATAAAAAGTTATATATAATATCTATTTACACATTGAATAACTAAGGTACCACACCTGTTCATGTGAATTAGATGGTGTTTCTGTATGATATACTATTATGTGTAGATACTTCAGTGTGAAGATAAATGAGTAACCCACACAAATTTTTTTCATGAATGGGGGATGATAACAAGGATGATGGAGTCACGTGATACATATCTGCAAAGAAAAAGAGTTGTGTCTAATCTATTTTTCAAAGGTGGAGAAACCATTCGTAAAACACATGTACAAATCAACCATAAACAGTATATTTAATCATATAGTACATGCACATGAATACAATGAAATATGTGTGAATGTGACCATTTTCATTCATTTTTTAGGATGAATAAAAAATTGAATATGATAATAATATCGATATCTCATGAAAAAATAACTAGTCGAGATAGAAAAGAATTAGAGAGAGAGAGAGAGGTGAAGATGAACTTAAACTGAATACAAATAAAAGAAAATAATGAAAAAACAAGATGTAGGGGTTTACTCAGAGTTCATGAACCATGAATAAATTATGAAAATTCAATGATATTTTATTGAGAATTTAGAGACATTGTGTTTGAGTTGTGCAAGCTTACTATTGAATAAAATAACTTTAAAAGATAGTGAAGTTTAGGATGAGATTCATCAACAGTAGAAGAATATTTATTCTTATTATTTGAAAATTGAAAAGAATATAATCACTCATAGAAGATCATAAGAATATGTGATAGAATTCCAAACCTGATCATTAACTATAGAAGTTATTAAATAAGTACACAAGTAAGCCAACTGATTTTGTGAGCACATGGAGGAATATATATGTCATGTTGAATAGAAGAAAACTAAAGAACAAGGAGGTATTTGTTGTTTTGGATCATAATTTTAGTGTGAAATTGTATTCTATAGTGATACCCTAGAGTATGAATATAGTAGAAATCTTTTTTGAAGGGGTTGGGATGATCCCCGATTATAATTGATTGTATTCAGAGTGAAACAATTGTGATTGGGGAGTTTAACCAATTAGAATAGGGAGTAGTTTTTCATATTGATTACTAAACTTATAAAAATTATTATATCCTATGATATTTAATTTTAATAATATTTTTTTGAGTTCGTGAGACTTAAAATTTTGAGTATCAAGATTTCAACTTGTCGTAGAGATTGAATTAAATGATATAATTCATAAAAAGTGATCACTGATTCCCATTAGTGGTGATCTAACCATATATGGTAATTTCACTTATTTTTTTTTATTTTCTAACATATTAATTTCCATTTTAGAGTTGCTCTATACATCTTTACACAAGATAAATTTTTTAGAGAGAATGATCTCCATTGATGAAAACTCTTCAAAGTGCAAGGGTTACTGGTTGTGGTGGAAAAATAGTTTTTTTCATCTGTATAATCTCACTCAGTTAATCTCATATAGTTAAATATTAAACTAATTTAATTTAATATTACATAGGTTTGATGAATTCCGAGATAATCTCATTTTATGAAATGTTAATATGATATAGAAACTAAAAATATTTTTCTTTTTTTATAGTGACATGTTCCTTCACTTCTTGCGACATGTTATTCCCACATAACTATTTCTCTTATCAAGTTACTCATATGCATGAGACATATTATTACTATGATACCATGAAAACTCACAATAAATCTATGTAGAAAACCATAATTCTTAACCATCATGAAAAATATAATTCCATAAGCATTTATAATCCTACACATGACCTGCTATTATTTAGATAGGATCCCATGGGTTCAGTCTTATAAAGATTTGATTTCCTTTCCTTCCAAAATTCTACAAAATGGAGAAAATGTTATTAATGCCACTAGATATTAAAATCACTCAAAAATAGGAAAAATGACCTAATAAACAATAAAATTAACTAGAAAAATAATTTATGAATTTAAGTTATCATAAGGGTAATAAATTAATTGATATTTTTTTTCCGTTTTTTTATATTCCATGTTTTTTACTCAGTTATGATTGCTAGATACATTTTTATAGAACTAGAAATACTTTTAATATTAAAATAACAACATTTATAATCCTAATAAAAGTATCTTACTATATTGATATATGGTTGTTTCCTATAATTGAAAAATTAATCAATAATGGTTTCCTTAATTTTTTATAATAACATGAGCTCGTTTTCGAGGTTTCGATATTTTTCTACATGTTTATAAAATTGGATATTTTATTCATATAAAGAAATTTGGTTATTTTTGGGAGTATCACATGTATGATTGATGTGTGGTTTATTCCCACATGTCACGTATGAATTGATGATAGTTTTTCTAATGCTTCACAACAATCAGGGTTCATTATCATATCTCTGACTATTTGATGCATACTAAGACAACAGTACTTTTAAAAAGTCAGATTGGATAAAAATAATCATAAAAAATTTAATATTTACTGTGAATAATTTATTGAAGATAAAATTTAAAAGGAAAATAATTACATAAGAGATAGATAAATACCTCTTAATTATGTTTAGAAACATTTTGACACCATGTAAGACATCCACTCATTCTGGAATAGATATCATTCACCATCTGAATATTTTTTTATTAGTATTCACATAGTATCACAAAAACATTAGAATATAAAGGATTAATAATTTGATAATAAAATTATATATAATATAAATAGATATATATTGAAAAAATATATCTTTGTATGTGCTTTTCTATATATTTTGTGGAATATTTCATAAATTTATAGATGTAATATGCACAATTGTAGTCATTTATTTTTTATGCATTTCAAAAGCATTGAAAAATATAATAAATTTTTATGATGTAGGTTTTGATAGTGAAAAATTATTTTATATACCTTAATATTTTTTCCTTTCTAGAAATCTTGGAGTATATTAGGTTTACAAAGTGTCTTCATGCCATGTACTTGTAGATACATAAACACCAGAATCTTATAAAAAATAAGTTACAAAAAAATATTATATAATATATAACTAAAATATTTTATATAAAAAATTAAATATAGTGCATCAATAATTCAAAAAGAATATTATATGTTATAAATTTTTTGGATATTAATGCGTTGGATTTATAAATATTTATTCTATAATGAAGCATATTAGAATATGATGGTGGAGATGGAGAAAATTTAGGTTATAAAAATAGTGAAACTAGGGTAATTTTGGATTTCCTGATTTGGATTGGAATTTTTTTTGAATGAATTCTTTAAATAGTCATGAAAAGTATTTTGAGATGGTAGTTTGGGTAGAAAAGACCAATTTTGTTCCATGAATTAGGTAGATGATGTGTTTGAGGTGCCTAAAACAAAAATCCATCGAAACCCATCGTAAGGACATCTGGGTTTTGGTGGCCAAGGAAGTGGCTACTAGGTTCCCCATTAGGAGGTTGGTGTAGGGAACCAAGACCCTGGTGGTGTCATCAGAGTTTCAATGGCCTTGCCTAAACTCCACTTTGTGCGGGGGATGTTTTTTTTTCATTTTGGACCCTTTATTTTGACACACTTTTAGATTTTTTTGGTTCTAGTCATTCAAGAAGATATAGGAGACACTCCACATTGGTCTCCCTTATTTCTATTTCCTTTTTCTTATTACGAGGTGATCCAATAAGGATTTATTCAATTAATTAAGGTTTGTTTCTTACTTTCTTACTCATTTATTCTCTCTCTACCATTTCATATGATTTTAAATTTTTCATATAGATATTTGAGATATTATTTAACTAGTGTTGGGAGAAATCATCCCTCTTTAGTTGGGATTTCATATGAATATACAATATGAAGTTGAAGAAGGATGAAAACATGAGTTTCTGTGGAGTTTCATTAGAGGTTTGTTAATGTGTGTATTTATTTAGGGTTTTCGGTGAAATTGGTTGGAAAATTGAGAAGGGAAATTGGGGGTTTTCTATTATAGGTTTGGATGCATGTTGGGAGTGGTTTCTACTCTGTTATATGGGGTTTCGTCCATGGGAGTTTTCCAGTTTATTTTTACCTTGATTATACCTAAGTAAATAACTACATATTGATTATTTAAATTAGTTATTAGTTAGTAATAAATAATTATGAGATATATTTCAAGTATTAGGGGTCTATGGAGGCGATTATGATTGATTTATAATAGGTGATCTTTGAATATAGTGCATGAGAATCACTAAAAAGTTGATAAAACAAGTTCAATGTAGTTGGCCTATAATTTTTCCAATTGTGTTTTATGAGTTCCATATTGAATTTGATATATGGTTAATTTTGAATGTGTGTACACCCCAAAATTGGAATCAAAATTTATTTTGTCTGGTAATTTGAGATAATTTCAGATCATTTGAGGCTTGATAGGTCACTTGTAGGGGTGTCCAGACTTGACCAAACTCGATGGACATGACCCGACCCGACCGGGTTGGGTCAGGTAGGGTCATGTTTAAAAATTTATATTCATGGGTCAGGTTGGGTCGTCTTGATCCATTTTCGGGTTGGGTCGGGTCACGAGATGGGAAAAACGACCCAACCTGACCCAACAGACCTGACATCTTCGCTCCAGCACGTGTCACCATGACTATCCCATGTCGCCTGTTTTGGTTTCTCACGGGAAATGATTGAATCCCGTTGTTTCCTTACAACTCCAGAGTCCATCTGTGTTACCCACTCTCATTGCCTCCTCAACCGACACTGTGATCCCCACCCTCGTAGCCTCACTGCGATTCCCACCCCCTATCGTCTCGCTCAGGATTCCCACCCCCATTGCCTTGTCGTGATACCCACCCCCAGTTTCCTCATCGTGATCCCCATCCCTCGTCACCTCACTGGCGATCCCCACCCCCCATCACCTCTCTGTGATCTCCACTCCATCCCTTGTCACCTCGCTGATGATCCCCTGCCCCGTCACCTCACCATGATCTCCATCACTCTCCGCCTCACCAATGATCCCCCCAATCACTAAGTCGGTGATCCCCACCCCCAGTCACCACGTTGTGATCTCCATCCCCTATTTCCTCACTGACAATCCCCACCCGCGGTCACCTCACCCGGGATCCCCACCCCTATCTAGTGATGTAAGGCGGGCCCGCAGCCCGCAAACTCTGTGGGTATGGGGCAGATGTGGGGTGGGAAGAGTTTAAAAATTTGGACCGTTTATAGTGCAGGCCAATGCAGCTTGAGCCCTCATGAGTGTGAGCCATTGCAGGTTGGCCCACGCGGGTGCAGGCTTTCCCGCAAGCCTGATTTTAAAAAAATATGTATTATTTTTACAATATATGTTTCTTTAACATTTTATTTTTTTAATAAAAAATCATGTTTAAATGGTGACATATGATTTCTCACTGTAATGGTCATACTAATTCCCCATTCATTCACATGTGAATTTTAAATAGGACTATATTTATTTTTTTAATTGGGTATTATATTATTTATATAGTAATTGTTAACTATATTTCCATGGTGTGTCAACCCATCTCCCAAAAGATGGACCTCATCACCCCTACACATGGTTTCAATTCTATAAGAGTTATTATAATCATAATATTTATTAGGTTGATTTAATTTTGTTATTATTTAATTTAAGTTTGTTGTTAAGAGAATAGGATAAGACTACATGGAAACCCTAATAGATTCCCCTGAAATTGATCCTTACCTAGAAGGACATCGTTCATTCACAGGTTTAGCTATTCAAATCACCACACAACCAACATTATCATTCATCTCCCATCACCTATCACTCACATAATTTCTATATCAATAGTTCAACACCACATCGGTGTTGCCGCATGCCACCATTAACCCACAAAAAAATGTTTCATCACATCCCTTAAAACTCTATTAATTTTTAATTCATACTTCTCCCCACAAATACCATTAAAAATGATAAAAAAATACAGTATTTAAATGATTATAAATAGTATATTTTTTTATAAATGTGGGTAAGCCCACGGGCAACCCGTGGGTTTATCCAGGGCAGGGCGGGGTTGAAATGTTTTGTTCGCATTATATGCAGGCCTTTGTGGACAAACCCACGCGGGCTCAAACCCATGCAGGCTTGGCCCGCCCCACCCCAACCCACCAGTTTTTCATTACTACCCTCATCACCTTGCTGGTGGTAGTGGCATGGAAGACCAAGCTCGTGGGAGGTAGGAGAAGTAACCACGTTGGGAAATCCAGGAGATGTTTTGATTCGTTTTATAAAGCAACGTCAGCTTATTATTATTTTTTCTAGTAACCCAATCATACTGACTCGACCCGACCTGATTTGAGATGGGTTGGGTAGGGTCAGGTCCATTCTAAAAATCATCCCACACTCAACATGACTCAACATGAGATTTTTTTATTAGGTCAGGTCAAAAAACCCCCCAACCCGACCCAACTCGACCCATGGACAACCATGGTCACTTGAGAGTAATGTTTATTGTTCATAGCCATCTATAACCATGGTTGAAATGGGTGGTTCTTTGAAAAATGAACTCGGAACACATGAAAGGGTTTTATTTATTATGTGAGAATTTAATGGACCCAAATAGCTACCCTTTGTGTCTCACAGGATAATGGAGAACTCATTAATGTGATGGTTAACATGGGGGTATCTATGGGAGTAGGGTTTTATTATTTTTGGATGGTTTAGGGATTTATTATCCCATAAAATGGGTGAGTACTATTTAAAATTAATTAAAATGGTTCTGGGGGGATAATACTTGAATAATGAAATGGGAAAAAGGTATTTTGTGTGTCTAAGACCCAATATAGAATTGAATTAAATTGGAATCATATGTTATGACAATTAGGTTTGTCATGAAAATAGAATTGGAAATCATGTTGTTTGTCTCTAATCATGGAAATTTACATAGCGTTGAATCTGGATAACATATATTATAATCCTTGAATCCCATGATCATGGTCTTTTTCTCTCAATATAATGAATAATCCCTTTCTCTCTCTTAATTTCATTAGAAAATCGATGAAAGTAATAAATGACACACACCGAATTTTATATGGTTTACTCTAACCTGGAAAGTCCAAGGAGCATGAAATCAAGGATGTGTTGATGCACCAAAAATAATATAGGTAACTACTTTGTTTGGTCTACAACAACAAGTGGTATCACTAACCCTCTAAACTTAGTATTTTAATAAGATGAGAATTCTCACTGCCTCTAAAAAAAGTGACGAACTCAATTTTCCCTTTTGTCACCTTCTTGATCTTCTTCATAAAACCTTGATTTAAATAATATACCTCAAAAAATGCATCTCATATACATCCTATTATTATGTTCCAATGAAATTATATTCCAATAATTTTCTCCTTCTTCCTTGCTAAAAACATTCTAAAAACATTTCTCTATATTTATTATAAATCTCTATATCTCCTTTTGGAACCTCACTTCACTTTTCATTTAAATACAATGGTTAAGATTAAACCTAATTTTTATAGTATTGTGAATATTTAACTCTTATAATTAATGAGATCCTTATGCACCATGAAACCCCCCAAAAGAAAATAAGAGATCTATGTAATATATGCATCTTTCAGTTTTTGGATGAAACATCCCACTGACTAGAACTATCGGGCGATGGTGTTCTGATATGCTAAGATATATAATTACAATTTTTTAATACCCTATAATGTTTACACTTTCAATATGGAGAAACCTTCAATTTAATAGGATTCAAAGTGGAATGATCAGTCATACTATGGTGTGTCAATATTTAGTTGACTAGATCTATAAAACTCATGCATTAAATCTCCCATTACTCAATGTTTTCCCATCCTCTAACTAATTGACTCACCAAACCAACCAAATCACCAAACTGAATTCAGTGTGAGAAATTCACTATAGTGTGAGATCCACTAAGAAAGTAATTCTTCAAAATCCTTGACCCTATTAAAACTTCACACTTCATGATGTAAGGTGTAGCTATGTAGTGGAAATATTATCATAAAAAAGGATTATTATGTAGTCATATGTCCACACCATGAACAACTAGAATTTTCCAGTAGCACCAAAACATATGAATAATTACTATGATTTCCCTCTATGTCATGGAAAACATAACTACAACATTTCATAAATGTTCTGAGTCCCAAAATGATACTTTCCTTTGAAAATATATCACTATAGATGTCTAGATATCTCTTAGTGGTGCTTTCGAGTCTGATTCGAACTGGTGCTCACCTATAACCTCTCGTGTCACCCCAAATGTGAGAGGATAAAACTACCTTTCAAGACATCAATTGTTCCATTTCCTTCCCTCACATGAACCCCCAACTGGCTCTCTTGGATAAAGGGATCTTGAGCTCATCCGCCATCTTTTTTGGAGGCTACATGGGTGCTGGCCTAGCTATATTTTTATTCATTACAAACAACACTACGATGTAAACAAGGAAACTAAGTTTTAGTAAAAAATTTAATTTACTTTTTATAATCTCATTTATGTAATTTTGGGTTTCACTACAACATGGTCTTCTCCAAGAAAACTTATTCTACACTATGGAGATGGGTCTCTGGTGTGGGGTCTATCTTCAAGGAAATGAACTTCATAAACAACATCCAAACTTTAAAAGAATCACTTGAGCATCCTTTTACACCTTTTAAAAAAATAATATCCACAAAAAACTATAAAGTTATTTTGGAAAACAATATCCCCCATTGGGTTTTTTGACAATTCCAAATAAAATCAATAAAATCTTCCACATCACATTTGACAGTGCACAAATTCACATGAGAACAACATGATTATTATTTACCTTTAATGAGTACATCAAATTCTCATTGATCATAAAATATAATCTCATGTGAGAAAACTATAAATGTTATAAACAAGATTAGTTAAATAATTCTAATATTATAACACATCATTTCATTTCAACCCTTATATTTTCTGCATTTCGACTCCCATATTTTCAAAAAAAGTACTGTAATCCTAAAAATATTCTCCCAGGATTCTCTCCTTTTGTTAAACATGTATTCTATTCCCTTTTAAAAGAATAAAAATATCAATTCTTTTAAGATTAAAAAAATAGAGTTAAAGAAATGTATCATGAGTGGATGAGAGAATCTATACCTTACTCATAAAGCAATTCCTATGAGTAAGTGGGGGTCCATCTCTGAGTCTATCTACTGAGATGGATTTGGTTGAAATATAAGATCCATCAAATGATGTTTGAAATCTAGTTTTAGTAAATATTTATTCATGATATAAGAAACTTGTCATGTCTGCACATACTCTATCTTAACAACTTTTTGCTCTAATTTATCCTTCAAGAAATGATACTTAATTTTGATGTGCTTTATACATGGGTGTTAAATGGGATTTTTTTCTAATGTTTATAGAACTATTGTGTCATAAATAATCAGAATTAGTGATACCACATCAATACCAATGTATTGAAGATGTTTGTATATGTATATCAACTGAGTAAAATATTGAATTTCCACCACGTATTCTTCCTCTACATTTCTTAAAGATATTCAATTATATTTCTTATGATGGTAATAAATGAAGGAGATTAAAATGTAGAAAAAAACTCATGAGGTAGATTTTTGATTATCCATCTAAATTTCCTAATTGACATCCATATATCCCACCATTTTTTGTTATAAATTTCTATAACAATATGACCCCATGTCCACTATTTGGTTGATATATTGATGTATCTATCTCACAAAATTAATGTGACATTCCTTGTCATAAATTTGATATATTGTAGCCTAACTCATCACAAACACAATGTAGGGATGAGTGGATGTCATGTAGAGTAGCATATTGATAATTTTTCTATAGAGTGTCACATCCACTTTCTCGCCTTCATCATATTTGGATAATTTCATCCAGGTCTCTATCAGAGTTTTCATTGGTTTGGAATCTCCAATTGAAACCATTTTCACACCTAATTTGAGTATTTGGTTTTGGAGATTAATTTCCCTTCTTTTGAATCATTTATAATCCATGTAAAAAAAGAAAATTCACTAATTAATGACATTTCAAATTTTCACCTCATCAAATATGAAAACTATTTGCATTTGATGTCATCTGAGCCTCTAAATATAGTGTCATCAATATATATATAATCATGATCACCCACTGACCTTGATCCTTCTTAATATAGATGTTTTAATTAACCCTCCTTGATGATAACCAAGATTTCATATGTATTGATCATACCTTGAGTACCAATACCATGGTTCTTTTTTTAGCCTGTATAACAATTTCTTCAGTAAACAAACTTTTTTTTCATCATCATCAATAAGAAACCCATTTGGTTGGTTGATGTATACTTCCTCTTAAAGGAATCCATTCAAGAATGATAATTTGACATCAATTTGATACACTTTAAAAGCCTTTTCATGGCCATTACAAAAAACAATCTAATGGTTTCAAACTAGTACACATGTGAAAATGTTTCATCAATATCAATCCCATTTATTTAGGAATATATCTTGCACACAATATGTGATCTTTTCATTATCACCATGCCATATTAACTTAGTTTTTTTAAGAAGACACACTTGGTTCTGATCATATTTTTGTTTTGTTTTCCTCAATATGATTTCCCATGTTCGATTTTTCTTAATTTGATCAAGATCAACATTCATGGGATTGATCCAATGTGCATTAATAGAAACATCATCAAAATATTTTTTTTTCAAATTTAGATAAAAATGATGTTTATTTATGCAACTTAATCATTTCTATTTCAATCTAGGATATTCGGTCACCATCAATGTTACAACCAGTGATTTTATATTTTTTGGAACCATTACTTATAATAGTTATTTTTTTCTGAATTCTATTAGGAAAAAATACATTAAGGTATCTTTGAAGAATTTTTGAGGTGATTGTGTTTATTGAAAAAGAGGGCCTCCATGTTGTGTTTATTGACAAAGCAGACCATGATGTATGAATATGTTGACAAAGGGGGTTTACATGGTGAGTTTTCAGGTTCAAGGGATGTTGTCAACAATTGATGATTTATTGAAGAACCTTGACAATGGAATGGACGATTTGGAGGCTGTACAAACAGAGCAGATAAAAGGTGGTGTTGTTTTCTATTGTTTGTAAAAAAATTTGTCCTGAAAATCAGAAAATGGAGAGATGTGTTTTTGTAAAAGGTAGGTGCATGCAAATTTAGAGTGGTGTCTGAAAGAGAAAGTGTTTCATGAAATATTGGCGTGGTGTGATAAATAGAGGAATGAAGTTTTTCGTGAAAGAGGTGTTTCAAGATTAGAATCTGGAAAATTGGAAAAGGAATGAGGTGCATAAAAAATTGGAATACGCAAGGGAGTTGCGTGTAAACCTCAAGTTTTCTTGTAAAGTGATGTTTGTGTGTAAATTTTAGTTTCTGCGTAAAGAGGAGGTTGCAGGTAAAGCTTAGCCTGTGCATAAAATAGTAGCTTGAACATAAAGAAAAGGTTGCACGTTAAAGAAGGTTGTTACACCTATAATAATTGGTTTCACATAAAAGGGGTGTTGCATGAAAAGTGGATTTCACGCAAAAGAAGAAGATTACGCACAAGGCAGTCTAGAGGATGCACGTAAAAATTAGGGTTGCACAGTACACCCGATGAAAATAGAGATTCATATGTGGGTGAAAGTTAGACATCAATAGTGCATATATCAATAGTTAAGGATCTAGGATTCATTAGAGATAATAAAGGAACCTACAAGTCATTATAATGTGAGTGGATCCTTTCTGGATCAGTGATCAAAGAAAGAGGAAGAAGGCGACCCTTTCCCCTGGTAGTGAGTCAGAGAAATAGGCAAAGGGAGTGACCCTTGGGAAAGAAATGAGCTAACCCTAAAAATTTTAAAGGCAGTGAACCTGAGCATAGAAGTGATCTAGCCCAAACATTGCAAATTTTCAGTTAGCTTTAGTGGATTTGGAATAGTGGAACATTGTCGTTGTATGCTCCTTGGATGTAGCCTAGTGAGGTGATCTAAGTAAAAATCTCTATGTATGCCTGCTTTCTTCCCTGCATTGCATCCAGATCATCATTATCAGATAAATAAGAAAATAACAAGATAAACATTATCAACATTAGAGAAAACAAAGGGACCCTTATAATATGGAGGTCAAGATCTAGTGTTGTAGGAAGAATTTTGAAATAGAATATTCATACCCTAATCCCCCCCTCAGAGTATCTAGGACCCTTTTGGTCCTAAAAAATTCTCATCATCATCAAATCTATCATCAAAATTTATTTCATCCCTATAACCCCATGATCTATAAACATCTTCATCTCTTTCAACCACACATTATGCATTGGTTATGTTAAAGTTTTACTAACTATATTTCGAAATATGATCATTTCTAGTCACACTTACATCAGAACTTTTATCCATTTTGACTAGCCATTTATTATAGCATCAATGTGCCTTACTCTTGGATAAATATCCAAATAATATCTCTTCATATCTATATTCTTTGAACTTTTTATTCTTCCCATTTTTTAGTATAAAGAACTTAATTCCAAATAAATGAAAGTATTTCATCATTGGATTATTTATAATCCATATTCAGATGAGGTCATGTATTCATTAGTAAAAGAAAAGAATGATTAGATATGTATACAACTATTAATATTGAATTCTTCAAATACATCTCTAGTAGATATTATTAATGATTATATTTTGATCCATTTTGATAATGATACAATTTATTCTTTCAATAACTCTATTTTTTGAGGAGTTATCACTGCTGAAACTTACAGTTGAATCCCATATTTCCCCATATAATCCTCTACTAGGGAATTTTTGAATTCCATACCATTTTCAATGAAATTTTTTAAATTTTCACCCCAAAGATTATTTCAGCTTATTTGGATATCTAGTGAAGAACTTGTATACTTTAGTCTTATGAGAAGTCATCATGAACTAAGAAGTCCTGTTGAAATTATCAAAAAATAAAAAATAATACTATTTTCTATCAAATGATGTAGTTTTTATTGAACCAAAAACATCCACATGAAAAAGCTGTAATACTCTTGATTACATTCCTATATTTAGACTATATGTCTTATATAATATTTTCCCCTTTTTACAAGAGTCACATGATTGTGGGTTTTCTTATGAAATCTTGGTAAAGTCATATGATCCTGTAGTCTTCACCAAGACTTCTTGAGATATCTTGAGTAAGCTCCCAAGACAATTGTTCCATATTTTTTTCATCCTCAGTAGAAAACATGAACTAGTTTTCATCACCAATAAAATATAGGTTCCCTTTAGTTCATAATCCTGGAATTTCAAGTGGTCCATCCCTTAAATTAATTGTTCACCCCTTATTACCAAATTTCATAGCATGTCCTGAGTCTCACAACTAAGTAAAACTCATGAAATTTCATCAATTTCCATCTACTAAGAGAAAATTATTCTTAAAGAGATATTTCACACAAACCTTGGCCTTCACATAGCCAATTATTTTTATTCCTTTATCCTTTCTAAAAACAACTACTCTTCCTTTTTTATATTTTATGCTAGTAATATTATTTTTATTTCTAATCATGTGTGAGGTACATCTGATGTTTAGAACCCATAAGTTGGACTTATCTGTTTCTCTCAAAGTAACATTGGGTTCATTTTCCTTTTATTTCCATTTATTTTTATTCCACGATCATTGAGAAACTACTTATAAATATTTATTCTCATGTGGACATTTTGGTTCCAAAATTTCTCTTTTATCATGAAAAAATTGTTTTCATAATTCAATGTGTTAGATGAGTTTTTTAGGTACTGATTTCCCCCTTTACAATATCATGAGTCATTTCACATCATACCTTTGAATAATAATAGACTTCTTAGTGACCATAGACTTCACACACAAAAATAACCATTCAAATCATAATAATATGATGGAAAACTGATTTCCTATTCTTGGTTTTGTTTCCCTCTATAGAATATTTTAGAATTAGAGTAAACGTATTTTATGTGTCCCAATATTCCACAACAATAACACTTATTATTTTGTGTCATTATCCCATTTCATACTACTAGGAAATTTGGAATATGAGTTTATCCCAATACCACTTTACTCCAGGGAGTTGATGCCTATTTTCTGACATGAGGAATGACTGAATTATTTGCTTGATCATCATCTATGAAAATTTTCTCTTCATTTTTAAATAACAAACCTTTGGAATAGGAATATTCTCTTAAGTTATTACTCTTTATACTTCTTTAGCCTCAACAAAGAGTGATTTCCTTACACAACCCAATACTATAAGAGGTGAAATGACAAAAAATTTCTTTTTATAAAACGATAAAAGGACTAGGACAAGAAAAATACATCCCAGACACTCAAGGAGGCCAAAAGTGGTGTAACCCTATGGCATACCAAATCACAAATGACCTATACTCAACTGGAAGGGTTCCCAAGCCTCCATAAATCATGACCTTATCCCCAGGACTCCCAATCTTCGATAGCGCATCCACAACAAAATTTCCCTCCGTCAAACTATGATACATGAGCTGTCCTTGATTGGTCTCCATGGTACACCTCCTGATGATGTAAGCCATCTCCCAAGGCACATCTGACCATCCCTGAACATATTTAATCAACACTTCTGAGTCCGACTCCACCTATAACACCTGAAAGCCCCGACTCCTGCATACCATAAGCCCTATGATGATGGCCAAAGCTTCCACCTGAAATGAATTACCCATACCATAGGAAGCACTAAAGGATAGGTGAACTGAATCTCTTGAGTCATGTAAAACCCCACCACCTCTTATATTTTCATTCATGAAAGAGCCATCAACATTTAACATGAGCCCACTGGAAGGAGGATGCCATATTACCCACCTCCCTTCAAGATAGTTCGGAGCGCGAGGCATTCCCAGAAAATTGCATGTCGCAGGCGAGTGCTGATCAATCCTAAATATTGATACCAAATCATAGACAAATGATATTAATCTCAACTAGAGAAAGAAGATCATTCTCTGGGAACCCAAAAGTTCATTGTTCATGGCCTCCCAAATAACCCAGCAAACTGTAATGAGAATAGATGTCCACACCTTGCAGTCTGAGTCCCTATTTGTCACTCTGAGAAACCAAGAGGATAAGAGATCCTGAAAGGAGAAGTGCTCGAAGATAAGGAAAACCATAGGAGTGAACATGCTCTAGATAGCCACCACACATTCACTATAGAAAAATAGTTGAGTTGTTGATTCTCTCTTAGATGCCTTGTAAAAGAATTAGCAGGACACCAAGAACATCCCCCTACATTAGACGTTCTCATCCATTGGAAAAGCTTTGTTTTTGACACACAATACCAAAAATAATAATTTTGGTTGGAATGTCCTTGCACCAGATTTTCTCCGACCCATCCCCAAGGCTGGTCTCCACACTCTTCATCTCCCTGTAACCCCGAATGGAGAACTTACCCGAACTTGACCTAGTGAAGAAGCATCTATCCTCTTCTTCATTCATGCATATATTGTCAAACACCTTATTCTATTACTGGCTCATAACCGACCTGGTGAACGTTGGGTGCTCATAGGCTTCCCTCAAGGTGATATTTGGTGTAGGACATCTAGGAAAATAAAACTTCTCCCCCACCCAGTTGTCTTTCCAAAATCCAAAAGCCCCTCTCTCAATGATCCACTGATCTGAATCACGTAGCTCCACAAGGAACCCAACCATTCACTATCCTAGATGAGAGGTATGATCCCTACGATCATTTTTATTCATCTCAAGATCCCCATATTTCTCTTTGAAGAACGTTTCCCATAGAGAAGTCCCTACCACAATATTCCAAGCCAAACACGCCTGCATGCCCTGCATGGTAGTAGTGATATCACATAGCCCCACTCCCCCCCCTCAATCGGTTTGTCCAACTATGCCCATAAGGACCAATGGAACCATCCTGATTGATTGGAGTCCCAAAGAAAGGTTGTGAGAGTCTTTTCCATTTTCTCCACTATTCCCTTTGGATGCTAGATAATGGAAAAAATATGCATCGGGATAGAAGAGAGGATTTTGTTGATAAGTGTTACCCTCCTACCAAAGGAAAAAAATATGCTTTTACAATTTTAAATAATTCCCATCATATGATCAATAACCGCCTCAAAGGGTTACCTCTTGATCTACCCAATGGATAAAGGAACCCTAAGATATATCATGGGAAAATTCTTCTGTTGGCAGCCCAAAATGCTTTGTATGGCCCTACATCTATGGGAAGAACACTTGGTAAATATATACACCTGGCGCTTGATTGGATTGATGATCTGCCCGCTAATCCTACCCTAACTGGAAAAAACCCCCATGAGAGCAAGGAGGGAGCTTCGACTACCATTAGTGAAGACTAAAATATCATCTTCCAACATAAGATGAGAGATGGCCTCACTGCCCCTCTACCTAACATACGACTTTAGAATTCCATCATTTATTTTCCTATAATGTTTCCTAGAAAGCGCATCCTGCACCAATATGAAAAGACTAGGAGAAAGGGGGTCTCCTATTCTCACACACCGAACAGTCTTGAAGAATCCGAAGAACTTCCCTCTAAGGGAAATAGACAACCAATGTGAAGAGAAGCACCCGGAATCGATATTGCATGCCCATTCCTGGAAGCTGAACATGCGCATCACCCTAAGAATAAAGGGACACTCCATTTTGACATATGCCTTATCCATACCAGCCTACAAAATAACATTGGATCCAATCGAGTTCCATTTGATATCATTAACCAGCTCACTCGCAATTCCCACCTCTCCTTGGATGTTGTGAACCTTAATAACCCCATGTTGTTCCTTGGAAACAAGATTCAGAATTAGTCCACCCATTCTCCATTCAATGAGACTCGTTAGGATCTTGTAAGACACATTACACAAGAATATTGGTCTAAATTGGATGATTCTTGTGGAGTATTTGATCATCAGGATGAGCACGACCCTGGAAGCACTCACTCCCCTGCCAAAATCTCCCCCAATGAAAATCCTAGACAGCTTCCACCACCTCGAGTCCAACAATATCCCTCGCATTCACATAAAAACCTTCTAGAAATCCATCAGGGCCATGGGATCTATCACTTGTAATTTCAAACACTGTCTTATTGATTTCTTCCTCCTTCAGAATAATCACCAATAGCTCATTTTCAGACTCCCCCACCAGCCTTGGAACACACTACAAAAATGAATCAGTTTCCTCACTACCACCATAACTCCCATTTCCGGCTTGGACCGCTCTGAGCAGTAGCCATTCAAAATTATCCCACACCATACGCCCAGCAACGTCCACATCTTTGGTATTTTCACCATTATCCAAACAAATTTTGATCCTCGTGGATCCTTTCTCCTTCAATTAGGCATGGAAAAAGCCACTATAGCGGTTTCCCTCTTTAAGCCACTTAACCCAAGATCTTTTCATGAGATACCTCCAAATTTCCACCAGTTTCTCTAACAGGAAGAATCTTTTATCCCAAAGTGAAGTAAACATATCCTCATTCTAGGCCAACATCAGATCCTCCTCTAGCATATCAATGTCCCTCTGAATATTGTCCACCCATGTGCTATCATTTGGTCTGTTTCCAAGCCAAATCAGAATATCCTACTTGAGACATTTGAGGTGGTTGGATAGATCATACCAGGGACTGCCAACCTATCTATCCTCCCATGAGCTCCACACCATCAACAAGAAGTCGGAAGACTGGTGCCAGCTGCTAGAATAATGAAAGGCCTAGTTCCCATGTTGCATCCCATGCGCACGAAGCTCCACCAGTTAGGGAGAATGGTCTGAGAGAGAATGTGGAAGATGAGTAACTGAAGTGAGACCAAAAGAATCAAGGGCTTAATGGTTCCCACGGCACCTGTCCAACCTACTCCAAATGTGACTAGTACCCCTATTATTGTTTCACCAAGTAAAGAGACTCCCCTTTAACCCCAAATCAAAGATGCCTACAGAGGCAGTGAAGTCCCTGAAGTCTTGGATCCCACCAATATGCACGAATTAGCCACCCTTCATCTTAGACGATTCACTGATGATATTGAATTATCCCCACACAAACCAAGGTAGGTAACATAGATAGAATGTATTAAGAAAACTCTAGAGCTCAGGTCGTGTGCGTAACTCAGTGATCTCATAAACTAAGGACCACAACACCTTGACATTCGAATTAGATATTTTTGTTTTGACACACTACGACGAAAAGCTGATCACTTCCACCAACACATATTTCTTCAAATAAATACATATATGAGAGTTATCTGGGCACCCATGCACATACAAATGGAAACCGAGCTTCATTGATAGGCCAGGGAGTTTTTTGTGGTCTTTATTCGACTCAAGAATAACAACAATGGATGCACGAGACTTCTTGGCTTTTTTAGATAGAAGGGAATGTTTAGCCTGTTACCCCATCCTTATCATATTCCATATAACCAGAGACAACATTACACCTTAGATTTATGGTCCTTTAAACCAGGGGCACCAGGAGGGGAGAACAAGGTTCGAGCATAAGCCTCTTTCGCCTTAGACCGTGTGAGTGGGCCCACACCACCTTCTTGCATATCACTCAGAATTTGAAGGAGAATACTCTTCTGGAAGGCCCCCTCCTCATCTTTGAGAAGTACAATTGCATTGAAGAAGACGATCCTGCAAATCCTAGCTCCGTGTCCCCTTGTAATATGGAGACCAGGAATTCCCACTAGGGAAAAACATGATGAGACTCCACTTCCTTTAACACACCCTCAGGAACCAAAGCCGAATATGAAACCCTGGTGGTTTCTGATGCCAGTTTAGAATGAAGGGAAAACTGTAAAAACATCTGAGACAAATGCGAAGAAATGAAAACCTGTGCTAGAGTCAGAGATAAGGCCCTACTCGGGGAAGATAGGGAAAAGGAGAAAAGGTCAAGCTTGCTCCATAGATGAATATCGGGTTTCTTGTTGGAGGCCACCCCACTGAGAATAGTAGGAGACCCAGGGGTAGATGGGGACCATGAGATCAGATCAAAAACATAATGGTCAGAGACCAGTTCCCACATCTCTAGACCATGCCCTACGTCTGACAGATTCATAGGCTTATGGGGCCTATTATTTTAATTTGAAAAAATTTGTAAAATGGTAGCATTTCCCCTCGTCTGGGTCACTGTGGCTGGAGAAGCCACACCATGAACCTCCTGGAATTCCAAGCAAGAAAACCCCATCATCGGCGTCCTCTTACCAGACCCTCCACCAGATGACATTTTAGGTCCAAAAGACCTGAGAATCGGGGAAGAAGGATCACAACCAACATAAACCTCCCCCATCGACCCCACCTTTGAGGCATGGGAACCGGCCAATTGACCGCCCCGAAGGCCCAATCCTAAGGGTCCCAGAGTCGATCAGATCTTCCTGTAGATGTTTACTGAATTCCCTTGAAGCCCGCGTGTCATGCAGAATCTCGGGGGAGATTTTTAGAAGATCCTCTGCCACTACTAAAGGCCGCCCCTCACATGAACCAACACCCAGGGAGGAAACTTCGTCGTGAGGTCTATCTCCACGCAGATGCGAGGGCATGACACAGTCATAAGAGAAGAGGTTTTTACATATGAACAAATAAATGAGATAAAATATTCACCAAAAGATTTAAGGATCGACGAATTTTGGAGGGGGAGAGGGAGGCCTGGAAGACACACCCAAACAGCCGCAGAAGAAGAATCCCTACCATATTGATGATCCCATGACCATCGAGACAGAGAAAACTTCCAGTAGCCACATCGATGCTCCTCCCTAGACTATGCTAATGCAAAATCATCCCTGGAAGAGAAATGGATGTAGAAGGCCACTCTTGAGAGCTCCGAAACCATCACCGGAAGCTGCAGACCCCACAAATCAATGAAATCCTAAAACAGACCCAGCGATGGTTTGTTAAAACTGAAGAGGGAAACCCGATAGAGATCATGGAATGAGGTTACGCCCATGAGCTCTTCCTCCATCAAATATACTACATGAAAACCATTCGTACTACCCAGATCCTTAGGTCCAACTGCAATAGAAGGGATATGAACACTCTCCGTTAGTGCCTTACCACCGGGAGAGACTGCAGAAGATGGAGCACGACAAAGGACCTCTTTAAAGGAGGGTCCCGTGAAGCCCCCTACTAGAGAATTGCCCGCCGTCGGACAAGAGGACCAGTGAACCACACCAACATCATTCAGACTAGGAGTAGGAAATGGGAGAGTAGTAGGCTTCGGGTTGAGAGCTATTTCCCACTCCGTTTAATTTTAGGTCACACCCATAAGGGGTGAAATGAGTCTCTATTATTGCTCAAACTTCTTCCAATAAGTCATGAATTATACATTAAGTTATTTATCATTTAAAACCTTTTCTTCCAATGTATAGGTAAAAGATAAAATGTTTCAAACTTTTTTCTCCACTTTGAGATTGATCTCTACTTCATTTCCTGGGTTTCCCAAAAATCTATACTTCAATTTTCCAATCTTATCTTGTAATTATGACTTTTATTCCTTATAATTTTCATATAAAACATTGATTCATGAAAATATTTATTTTATTTCTTGCTTTTATCCTTCCATTCGTCAAGTTCTTTGAGGGATGACTCATGTTCAACTTTCAAAAAACTCTCCCAAAAACAACATTATCTTCAACAATATCAATTTTTGGTATATTGATAACAAAAACAAAATCATCTTCACCATGATCCCTATAATCATAAACTTCTTCCACTTCAGACTCATATAAACATACATCTTCATGAGATTATTTTTTTACTCTTGAATAATTTTAAATGCAATTCTCCAATGATTTTATCACCTTTAAAAACAACTTCACTTACATGTCATCATCATCATCATCTTGAATATTTTTAAGAAACTTTGTATAGAGATAACCTACCTTTGCACAACCAAAATAAGAAAGTGTATGTTGTCCTTTGATATTTTTTCCATCTTAAGATTTTAGTAAAGAAAATCCACCAAACCATCGACCTCATCTTCATCTAGATTTACTTTAATAGAGAGAGTCTTCATAGCATTGAATGTAACTTCCTGTGAATTTTACTTCACTCTGGGATCATCATCACCATTTCTCATTTTATATGAAACAAGTGTGTTGTGAGTGCTATCTAATGATAAATCCTTCATGTCCTTATATTAAACCACTAACACATTGGGATTAAACTATAGAGGCAGTCTCCTTAATATTCATTTCATGATCTTAGTATCATAAATATCTTCTCTAATACATTACATGTATACAATAAAATAAATTAGATGTTCAAGAAACACCTAAATGGTTTCGATTGAAATAATCCATAGGTTTTCATATTTATTCCATATAACACTTGATTATTTACCTCTCAAACCTTGTAATCACCTACATAAATGTTCACGAGTTTTTTCTACATGGGATGAGAATTTTATAGGACATTGCCTTGGTGAATATAGTATTGTCCAAGGATCTCCCAAAAGTATTGATCACCTTTTCATCATATCTTGTTCTTTGTAATCTATTTCTAATAATTCTCTAATTTCCATGTTCAGTTTGATTCCATGAATATCTATTATGTATTAATCAATTCCCTTAAGACCTAAAGTAGTGTTTCATACTATTATTCCATAACTAGAAATTATTACCTTAAAATATTGGTATACCTATACGATTCATCACTATCACTACTACTATAATTCAAATAGAGAAACCATAACCCAAGAAAGCTTCCCTTTGATACCATTATTGGTCTCTAATCATGGGAATTCCCCTTTGTGGGTGTGTATTTGGTTAACATAAACTTTAACCATTGATTCCCTTGATCCCGATATTATTCTATTGATGTAAGGAACAATCATTTTCTCTCCCTTACTTTATCTAGAAAAGTGATGAAGGTAATAAATGACACACATAGAATTTTACTCAGTTCTCCCTAACTGGGAAAATCTATGGGGCATGAAATCAAAAATGCATTAATGCCCCATATAAAAATAGAGCACAGTAATTCATTTGGTTTAAATAAATGATATGTACAACTAACCCTCAAAACTCACTATTATAATAACATGAGAATGATCTCTACCTCTAAAAAAAGTGATGGACTCATTATTCCATTTCCTACCTTATTGATCTTATTCATAAGAATAATCTTTTAGTAATACACCTTACATGGTTTTTCTCTTATTCATACTCTGATGTTGTTTGAGTAATATTATAATCCGATAAATTCCTCCTTCCTTTCTTAAAATCTTCCAACAAAATCTCTCAATATTTATTCAGAATTTCCATGTATCCTTTTGGACCTCTCTTAACTTTTTATTTAAATCCAGTGGTTAGGATTGAAATTAAATTTTCTTGGATTATGGAATGTTTCCCAATAAAATTAATGGGATCATTATTCACCATTAAAAATCCAAAAAATACACTTATAGATCTAAGGAATATATCCCTCTATAAGTTTCGGGACAAAAATGTTAGTTGATTAAAATAGCTTGTATGTGGTATGATTTGATGTTCTATGGTGTATTATTCCAATATTTTCATACTCTACAATATATCCACCTTTTTTATGGTTTATGATTAATTTTATTCGGCTTCAAAATGGAATGGAGAAGTATACTATGTTTTGGTCACCTATTGTTGACCAGATCCACAAAAATCATGAATTAACTATCCCATTACTCTATGTTATCCCATATCTTAATCGATTGAATCACCAAAATGACTATAGACGGATAAATTCCCTATGAAGTGGGCTCTTATAGGGTAGTAAATTATCAAAATCCTTGATTAAGTAAAAATATCACCCTACTTGATGCAAGGAATAGTTGTAGTGTAGACATATTATCTTCGAAAAGGACTACGACATAGTCATATGTCCACACTATAGAAACCTAAAATTTTCTAGTGGTATCTAAAATTACAAATCCTTCCTCTGAAGGACATATACAACAATTTATCCTAAAAAATTCATGGATAGAATGTTCTAAGTACCATATCATACATTCCTCTAGAAGTCAAGTGTTATATAAGCCTAGATGTCTCTTAGGGGAACATTCAAGTGTTACTAGCATGGATTGTTCTGTACAATATTTTTATTCCTCCAAATAATGAGAGGATAAGAACCACCTCTCATGGATTCAGGGTACTATATCCTTCTATCACAAGCACACCCCTACTGGTTATCTTGGTTAAATGATGTTTATGCCCGACCACTAGCCTGTCTGGAGGTTTCTTGGGTTCTGGCCTTGTGTGGTATAGGCTCTATATTTTCATCCGTCTAAAAAACAATTCAGTGTAACCATGGTGACTATGGCGTATTCAAAAATTGATTTTTTTCTCCATCATATCCTCTATGGTACTATTGACTACACCATGGTGTATTCTTCTCAAAGACAACTAATTCCGAATTGAAGAGATGTTCCTATGATGTGGGGTCCATCTTGTAGGTATAACTATTCATCAATAAATTATAATATTTCCAAGTATAACTTGAGAATTTATCTTCACCATTTCAACAAAAAAAATTCATACTATCCTCCAATGGGTTTTTGGACAACACATGAAAATTCATATTTGATCAATTATATGGTATGTTTTTTATATGTTTTTTAATATGATTTTGTTATGTTTTGATATTTCTTTGATAGATCCTTGATATTGTTTATAGTATGGTATGTCGTTCCCATGGATCCATTATATTTTTTATGGTAAATGATGAAATACCAATGTATTCATTGTATTATTTATGGCATTGGACAACATGTCCATAGATCCTTAATATTTTTATGGCATTGAAAAACATTCCCATGGTCCTTGATATTGTTTATGATATGGGAAAACATGAACATGGATCCATTATATTATTTATGGAATAGGATGATGTGTTAATAGATCCTTGATATTATTTATGGTACATGATGACATGCCCATAGATCCTTGATATTATTTTTGGTATGGAACACCATGCCCATGGATCCTTGATTTTGTTTATGGATCATGACTATGATTCAATAGATCCTTGATATTGTTTATGGTTCATGAAAATATGACCATAAATCATTTAATAAAATATTCCCATATCCTTGATGTTTTTATGCAAATGGATGACATTCCCATGAATCCTTGATGCTGTTTTTGGTTTGGGATGACATTATCATAGATCCATGATATTTTTTATGGTATGGTATGAAATTACCATAGATAATTGATGTATTTCATGAAAAAAATTTACATGATCATGGATCCTTTATATTTTTATGGTACAGTACGATATTCCCATAGAACCTTCATATTTTTTATGGTATGTGATTCCATTACAATGGATCCTTTATATTGTTTATGGTTTGAGACGATATGACCATGGGTTTATGGTATTATTTATGGTACAAGACGGAATGTCCATGGATCATGACATTATTTATGGTGTGGGATGACCTTTCCAATGTAACACCCTAGCCTAGGTTCCACTAGACCAGTTCCCTAATCTAGTACATCACATGACCTCAGGCACACCTCCTCATATTCCTGAGGTTGTTGAATAGTATCAAGGGTCTATATAGGAATGTGGTGATACTTTAAACTCTTTATTAGAGTAGAAACATATAAAAAATATATCAAAATATACCATAATTAGAATAAGTATTCAATGGAACAACCTACAATAAGTTCCACCAACAACCCAAACAAAAAATGATCTAACAATGAGAAGTATGGTTTATATGTTAGGCATCCATACAATAAAAACAAAAAACAATGAAACTCTGAAAAATCTTTAATGTGGTCCTAAGTCCCATCCTATTCCATAAATCCTATGCTCCAACCCATCAGCCCAGACATAAAAAAAGATCCAGGTCCCTTCTTGAACTTTTACCAGAAACAAGTAGCATATTCTTGGCACCCAAGTGCCTTGTAATTTTGAGAAGGGTGTGAGTAAAACTCAGTAGGCCACCACCCATAGTGAATAAATAAATAACCATTCTGAACAAAAATGTATATAGGTAACTAAATGTGAAAAATAAACAATATAATAAAATATTCATGTTTCACAAACTCTTAGGTTCCATAATTTTATCCAACCAAAAAATATTGCTTCGATCATACTGTAATTATAAAAAATATACTAAAGGGGTCACAAGTAGGCATACAAGGAGCATCATTCCATGTATTTAAATGATATTCATAATTCCATGTCTGACCATCCCAAACATGATATGTAACACCATGTCCATAACCTTATAGTTAGGAGAATTAGTCCATTCTATGAAAATATGGGGTATCAGGGTTCCCAGAGCATTAGTATGGCCCTCCCAAGAGAGAGGAGCATCAATCCAACATCCAAAACAACCATGGTCACCAAAATACATGTCAACCCACCCTAAACCTCAATATGGAACACCATGTGAAACAAACTCAACCATTACATTAACAATCAATTCTATCTTAATCACATCATTTATCATGGTCTCGATTGACCATTAAAACCAAAAAATGGCTCAAATTAAACCCAATCCTTTTCAAATGTCATAAAACACAAAACCTAAATAGTTTTTTAAGTCACCATGAAGAAACCCTTTAAAACATGGATCTTCCACTTTGAAAATCCAAACATCGCCCAAGACCATAATTTCCAGGAAAACAAAAAAAATATCTATCTAGGTATTTTAAAAAAAGGGAACCACGTCCTCATTTCAAACCAACATTTGAATCCCATTTGAAAACTAATTTCTAAATCCCCTTGAGGTAAATACCTTATTTTAATATTTTATCTACTTTAAAAAATATTTTTCCCTAATTTAAAACCACAACCATATCAAATTAAAATTATACCATTTAATCCATTTTAAAAAGCCTCTTAGGCATTTCACTAAATATTATCATGTAAAACATTTAAATTCAACCTCTTAACATATCATAAACACTTAACCCAAAAATTAAACCAATGAATTTCAGCATATAAAATAATAACCACAACCCATTTACTTTCATAAATTATCTATCTCACCATTTTAAATTCCATTACCCCACTTTCAAGGGATTGGAATACCACATGAGTATCCCTTGGTCCAATTTAAAATCATAAACAGGCCCTAGAAGGTCTGTTTTTGGTATCAAACCTCAATTTAATTCACAAATTTACTTTTCTTAGTCAAAGACATATAACATAGCCAGACAGCGCATAGGGACAACCACATACAAAAATTAAACATCAAAACTATTGGAAAAATCTTGTTGACGACCTACCTCATGCTCATAGATAACCAATCATCCAAATAAGACCCTTTATTCGAGATAAAAAGACCACAAATTGTAAAGATAAAAACCTCCTATAAATAGGGTTTATGAGCTTCAAAAGAAGACAAAATAACCAATAAATCATCTTCCTAAACATAGAAGGAAACAGAGTCGAATACTTACCCAGATCTTTTATTTGAACTAAATGACACAATAAATGTCTACAAATCAAAGGAGAATCATCCTTTTAGGAGGGGATGGATCATAGGTTTTTCCCTAGGATGTTAGGGATCTAATGGGGAAGAAAATTGGGTATTAAAAAAATAAGTCCAACAGGAAAAATGGGTAATTCCACATTTTAAATGGGATCATGATTTAGCCCTGTGGTTGGCCAAACTAGGAGAAAACTATGAAGTTCCCTATATCCAAGAGGATAATAGGACATATGGTTTAGATGGAGTCACAAAAATGGTTTGAAATTTTTTTGGTGCCCGTGAGCTCACTACAGTCCAAGGGGAATAAGGATACACGGTTTTCTAGACACCTCACATGATTTGTTCTAATCATGATCAATCCACACACCAAGTAAAAAATACCCCCTTTTCTAATTTTACCTACATGGAACCCCCAATACTTCCTCATACCATTCTTAATATTAAAAAAAATTAACTAACATAAAAGAAGTTTAATAAAAGTTAAACCAACACATACATCATCCAAAGTTTGGGATCTTACAACCACCCCAAATTACAATAAATCATCCTCCAGATACACTCCTAGGCATCACTAATCCCCCAAGGTAAAAAGTTTAGAAACTGAGCCCATATAGATACTCTCATCTCCTATGTTTTATTATGAACATGACCACGCTTCCTTAAAACTCTATCCACTAGAATAATCTTCTCCTAAAAAATTTTCTCAATATGATTTACCACATGAATCATAACAATAAGGTCAGTCACCACAAATGATCATACCCCTTGAAAATGGCCCCCATACCAACTATAATCACTCACTATAATTTCACAGAGAAAAACCCAAGGCATAGCCATGCCTTTTATAAAATATAAATGATACCTAACATGCATCAACTCCACCTTAGAATAATCCACCCATGCTTCACATTCTAAAGCATCACAACTCTGGGCAAACCTCACCCACAATTACCCTCTATTTCGCAATGCAACCAACTTAGAGTCAAAAAAGGTGTCACCTTCCAAAAACCACCGACACTTCCTCCTATCCCCTAGGATATAACATACACTAAGAAATACTCTTTCTATATCACTTTAAAAAGCCTAAAATATACACCAATGACTAACATACCCAAAGGTTCTCACAACACATTGACCCCTATCATAGGTCTCCATTTAAGGTTACAAGGAAACAAATCCCTAAACAATAGTTACATAAATAATATCAATAATATCTACAAATAAGCCAAGACATCATAACTCACAGAATTCACAACTCACTGAAAACACTCCTGGCCCTATTCCAAAACACATGATTTCTAACACAACAAGGAAACCACTTACCATGCTATTAGAACCAAAAACCAAGACACCCATTTCAAGATCCAATACAAAACCTACAGGGTCACAACCCACAAAGTTCACCCATTAAAAAATATCATATTACCTCTAATAACATCAACATAACAACCTAACTGAGGGCATAAAAACTAACATCCCATAACTAGAATATTCAAACCCATGAAAGAATCACAACCCATAATCAAGGATATCAAAATAGGGTGCTATGAGATCCCAAAAACCCACTCATGGGGTCAAATAACAACATGTGGGATACTCTTCACCGATGTCTCTAAATGTTACATAATTTATCACTTCTATTTAATTAACTTTTACCATTTTAACACCTAGGATTAAAATTTCAAACATTTCATTAACCATATTTTAAAATCCATAGCTTTATTTTCATGTTATGTGTTTCTGGTTATATAGAACACCATTTAAAAGTTATAATAGGAATGAAATTATAAGTTGTTTAGTAATACTTTATTTAACCAAAATAATCACCGTATAATTCATTTATACTTTTCCATTAACTATAATTCACCTAAGGAGTTAGTCAAGTAGATTTCCACTATTCAATTATATATTAATCATAT
Organism: Viscum album; assembly: GCA_963277665.1. NCBI lineage: Eukaryota > Viridiplantae > Streptophyta > Magnoliopsida > Santalales > Viscaceae > Viscum > Viscum album. The sequence continues at coordinate 740,122,697 of OY728127.1, read as the reverse complement.
AAATAGATTTAGAAACATTAAATACCAACCTGTTACACCCCGAGTTTTTAGGAACCATTTTCGAATAAATTAAAGTTATTTTATGTCTGAGGTTGCATACTACACCCTGTTAATCTTGTTCTACATGAAACATCGACTTCTCTTTCATTACACACAACACTATGTTTCAATGAAACAACTTTAAATTATTATAATTTTTTTAAACAAGGTAATTATAACAAAGTTGTTTGAATGAAAGTTATGAAAATGATTAACAGAATAATGAAAATATAGTTTAAAAATATATATATAATGAATTATTTAGTGAAAAATTATTTATAAATTAAAATAAAACCCTTTTTAAAATTAAATTAAATATTTTTCTAAAAAACTATTTAAATGCACGCAAGGTTTTTTTATACCATTAAAATAAATAAATCACAATTATTGGATTTTATTAATGACACAAACACACACACACATATATATATATTAAATATAATTTTTAAAATTCATCCTTTTTGTTTTCTACACAATATATGAAAATAAATCCAGTATTACGTTTAAAAACTGTATTTTTTCAAAAAAGTAGTTTTTATTGTCTTTTATTGGAGAACTTGTTTTAAAACTAAAATTTATCACTTTTAAATAGATTATTTGAAAAAATAAATTTAATTTTTTATGAAGAATATCAAAATTTACTTTGGTTGAATTTTTAGTATTATTTTGACAAGTTTCTCTTTTTGATGAATAGTGAAAAATACTTCATTTTAAATGAAAAATGACTTTTCATATAAATATTCTAAAATGTTAAATAACATTTTAAATTGGTTTTAAAATAATTTAACAAAAACTATATATCTATTAATCCAATTTATTTCATTTCATTCTTTTTTATATTTACATTACATATAAAAACATTTCAATATTTTGGACATTTTATCTTTTAATACCCACTTTCTCTCCATGGCTAGGATATTAATTTTAAAATAATTTTACCCACTTATGTATTTTTAATTTTGAAAAATGGATCCAATATTTGGTATCATAAGATATAAATTTAGTAAATACCCCACTTTTATTTTTGGACAATATAAATAGTAAACTTAATAATTTTTTTACCACAATTATGGGTAAATAGGGTAATTAAGGGTACCAATAATATTATAAATATTATAAAATTACCATAACACTTTTCAAAATTTGATTTTATGAGTAATTATTGACTAAAATCATCCTTGAGACGAATTTATGACCTCTGGGAGTGGATTGGAAGAATTTAAGCTCCATATAGTATTTATATAAAGAAAAGTCGAAAATATCATACTCATGTTTTTAATAACTATAAAATTTATATTATAGGGTTATTTATATGATATATTTTACATAAATAGTAATTTAATATATAGAAAAAAAATCTACATAATGATGTTTTTATATTTTTTTAGTGAAGAAATAAGTATTTTTTAAAATTACACAACGATGATGTTGTAACTATTAAATTAATGAAAAAATCAAATAAATGTTATTAAAAACGTTAAAATAAATATAATTTGAGATAATTATTTCATACAATAATTTTATATAATAGTTTTATATGTTATGTATGTATTAAAATATATTTTTTTCAAATTTATCTTGATGTTTTGAAAATTTTACAAGTCAATGTAATGAATAACATGAAAATCGACATTAGTGATATTTTAAAATAAATAATATATTATTAAATGATATAAAATTCATAAAAATAATATATTTGGTCATATGATTGAGATAAGGTTGAAAATGTTATCTTTAATTAATTTATAGGCCTTTTGAAAATTTATAGTAATAATATAAACCCTTAAAGAGTAAAAATCCAAGTGGTCACATTAGGAGTTAAAATGGTTAAATATGTTTTAAAACAAAAAGTTAAGGATTAAAAAAATATCAAAAATATAACACCATGAGATTTAGTGAATTTTTTTTTCAAATTAGTTTAATCTTTTCAAAAAAATTCATTTCATGAAACACTGAATATAGATTTTTATTTATGAAATAACTAAGTCGTAATTTCATTATATGCTACACCAAGGTAAGATTTCACTACATGAAAAATTGAATTTTTGTGCGTTACGAGAAACATTGAGTTTCTGCAAAACAGCACATTATAATTATTAATTATTTAAATGAGGTAGTTAAAACCTATCCATTAAAAATAGTAATATTAATTCTAATAACTACTTTTTTAATGTTATTTATAATGGTTTTATATAAATAAAACATATTTATAATTAATTATATAAATTTTTGGAGAAGCCTTTATATGTTTAAAAATACTACTTTCTTTAAAGGGACTTATTTTTATGTCCTCCAATGAAAAATAATAAAATTAATTCTATTCACTCATAGAAATTTAATTTGATAAAATAAACATCATTTTTTTATTAAAATTGTCAAAATTATCTTCAAGTGATTTTTTGGGATTTTTTAGACAACTTTCATTTTTTGATGAATATTGAAAAATACTCAATTTTGATTCAAAACTGCTTTTACATCTAAATTTTTGATATAATTAAATTATATTTAATGTATTATTTGAAGTATAAATAGATAAATTATAAATATATTAATCTAATTTAGTTTATTGGAATCATTTTTATTGAATTTTGATATAAAATCTTAATGAACTTTTGAATAGTCTTACTTTAAGAACTCAATTTCTCTCCATATCTGTGGGATTAGCATTAAACTTAATTTTTTCCCTTATATGAATTGAATATTGATAAATGTAAATAAACGTTTATAATTAGTAGGATATTTTTAGTCTAATATGATCAAATTAATTTTTACCAAAATGGTTAGTGAATGTGATTCAAATTAATTAAAACGATTAAGGTAAAATTAAGATAACAAGGGACTAAAACTTAACCTTAAGGAAAAAACAACCTTTCCACTTGTACAAAACATATTTTATGTCCATATATATTCAAATAAACCTATATGGTTCCATAATGATCCACTTTTACCCTTTTGGAATAAGTAATACTTGGGGAACACACAATTCTTTTCAAAAAATACCAAGTGCGTCTTTTCCCTCTACTATAACAAGGCCTCCTATCCTCCCACTTACTCACATATCTCAATAAAAATTGGATCAACCAATATATAGAAAAATGTATCCTCAAAATAAATCACATCAACCAATAAGCATCACCTTGTTCATAAATCTATTCAAGGAATCCCTTTTGTGAAAACCAAAATGAGTTGCTCAAATAAGAGGTAACATATTCCCTCAAGATCTTTAGATTATTTCCATTATACACCCCTTAAACTATTTTAATTACATCATTATATAAAAAAATAATTTTCCTCATTATACTAGTATTTTTTTATGGTAAGGGTTTGACCTACACTTACACACACTTCCATCTAATGGGTTACAAACTTGCAATTTATGTGTAAGGAGAACTCTCGCCTCAGGAAACGATGATTGTTCGTTCTTCCTTTACCGCCTCTTGTGGTGTGAATTATGATGGTAAATCTATTTATATATTATATATATAATGGATTTATTCTTTTATAACTTTTATATATAACATACCTTCATACATTTCATATTGTGTAAATACAATAACATCATTTATGGACGTGTGGACTACCGTCTCCTCAAAGCGATGTGATACATTCAAAAAATACATGGAATGTATTAAGGACGAGTTTAATTAAAAATATGTGACCTAAAAACACATATATGATATTAAAAACATAATTAAATTTCTGTAAATATAAGATATCATTTTATTTATTACCCATTCACACATTAAAATGTGGCATTGTTGATCATGGATGTGTGGACTACCACCTCCTCAACATGAGGTGATTGATTTTACCTCACAAGAATTATATATATATGTATATATTATTAACTAAAATTTTCTTTATTATAAAAGTATCAGTCTTTAAAGATAAGTTTATCTTACCATCTTTCCATAATGATCATTGAAAAATGGGAACATTACTCATGCGTACGTACGACCTATCATCTCCATAATTGTAATATTGGGTCATTTTTCATAACCACCATTCATGATTGTTTATAAAATATTAACTTTAATATATATATATATATATAAATTATGAAATTATTATTATTATTTATATGTTTATATAGTGACCCCTTTGACCATAGATGACCTACCAAAGTCATTTTTAACACATGATCCAAATTTGGTCAAAACACCTGATGTAAACCAAATTGTTTAATTAGTTTTATAAAACATGGTAATAATTTACGTAAAAGTAATAATAAACATTAAAAAGTTTCTAAAAAAGTAACTAATTAACATAAGTTTATTATTAATGGAGATAAATACACACGTGAAAATTCAGACTCAAGGTAAGGGTTTTTCTTCTCTCATTTTTATATTATGTGGGACACAAACCATGTTCACATATTATTTCTTATATTTTATGTTTATAATAACCATATATTTATTCCATGATTATTATAATTAAATTTATGTTTATATAAATATCCCTTTTATTATATTTCTTTCATGGTATTTATGTTTCAAAAGATACCAAATCGGTAAGGTAGTTTTTACTAAAAGTTCCTTCCTTAAGATAAAAGCCATCTTATGAACTTATATTTTACTATGAGATTAATATTATTACTTTTTAAATTATATATAATGAATATAATTATTTTAATTATATTTTAAGATACATGTAATTTTGTTCAATTCATTTTTTATGATTCAATATTACCAAAGTAGTAACAATTTATTTGCTACAATGTCATTGTTTATCAATATTGTTTAGGATTATGATTCCATTTATGTAGTATTATGGTCCATCTCTCAATAAATCTCATGAATTTTCCAACCCCTTGGTTATTCGTGTTATATCCAAATAATTGTAACATTTTTCTACTTTTTGGTACTTAATATAACTAAGACAATGTTTTTAGGAAAATATGACTTTATTTATCCTTTCGGTCAGAAATATGTGTTCTTTAAAAATCAATATTTCTAAAAATTATTTAAAAAATATTTTAGTGGAATCATATTATGTTAAAGTAAAACTATACCCATGTTTTAAAATTTAAAAAATTATTTAAAAAGTAATATTCTTGTCGTTTTCAATCAAAACACATTTTTAAACTTTTAAGGTACACAAGGAATGTTTAGTATATACAGACTTACCCAATATCATGAACATAATTTACATGTTTATTCCATTGAAAGTATATATCTTTTTTAAGGAAAAATGTTTTTCTTAATATTTTGCACATTTATTTTTTTTAAAATGGTTTTCAATTAAAAAGTATTGCCAAAAATGTTTTATGGTTTTCAATGATTCTTTTAAATGATTACAAACATAATTTTAAAAAATGTTTTTAAAATTTTTATGTATTTTAAATATTCTCATGATTTCTTTGGATGTTTAAAATTTATTTTCAAATAAATGGGTCTCAAAATACTTTCAAGCTTCATTTATAATTTTTCAATGAAAATGGTTTTCAAAATTATTTCCATATCCCATTATATGTTTTCAAAGGAAAAGGAATCCAAATTGTTTTCAAATATTTCATTATAAGGTTTCAAGGTTTTTTTCAAAGAAAATGGTTTTCAAAAGGTTTAATTTTTAAGAATAATTTTACAAAGGAGAAAGGATATTTTCCTCCTAAATTTTTTTCAATATATCTTTCCAAGTTATTTTCTATCTATGATGACACTCTTTGTTATTGTTTATGAATTACTATGGATAAGATCTAAGAAGACCATTATATTATTTCTTTAATCGTTCTGGTTTTTATGGAATGATGTTTATGAGACCCATATATCTTCCATGGGTTATATATATTTGATACCAACTTCTTTTCAGGGGTTATTCATTAATCAAATGATTATGAAACCTATCTTTTTTAGAAAGGTTATGATGTGGTGAATTGTTAATGATACTAATTTCATTTCATGTGTTATTATTTGACTTTTATAAAACCCATACCTTTTCATGGGTGATTATATGATGAATTCATTGTTATATTTTGACACATAAATGTATGATTTCGTTATGTGATGGGTGGGACCTATATCTCCCACCAATGAATAGGGTAATGATGGATGACTCATGAGTATAAATTTTATGTGTGAACCTAACTACATGTTAACAATGTTATACATGGACCTATTTTCATGTCCATTAGTTTATTTGTGAATTTTATTACTTGTTAAAAATGTTTTGATCGAACCTTATTATGTTTTCATAAGTTTATTCATGAACCTAATTATATGTTCATAATGTTATGTGTGAACCTGGTTTCATGTTCACATCATGATGTGTGGACCTGGTTGCATGCCCATCAGATTATGAAAGGGTATGATTTCATGTCCTTAAATTAATGTGTGAAGCCTTTTCTACTTATACATGTTCACAATGTTATAATCTGATCTGTATGCCAAAATTCCACATCTCATTCCATTTTTAAGATTATAAATACTTATACTTATGATTTCTTTATGATTTACATATTATGAACTACCAATATTTAATTCCATGTATCATGATTATGATCTATGATATATATGGTATGTTATTCAAATGTTATTACCACATTCTCATACCCTTATGTTCATGTTATTTTCACACATATCCTTTCTTTACCTTTACTAAGAATTAAAGCTCAACCATTTCTTATGTTTCCATTACCTAGGTTATGAAGGAAGGTTTTTGGGTATATGTACCAATGGAGAAGAATTTTACTAGTGACATTGAAAATATTTCCCAAATTTTCAATATTTCATTCCAAGATTCCAAAGACACTAAAATATTATGGTACTCAGGAATTTTCTTTTGTAATATGCTTAATATTCATCATAAATGATGTAATATCCATGTATGTAAATCCAGGGTCTCAATATTTGGTATCAAAAGAAATATTTAGTAAACCTTTGGAAACTAGGATGATAAAACATTAGTGAGATCCCTAAGTATATTTCAAAGGAAATTTCTAGTGATGTCTATAAGGATAAGTATAAGGATGAGTTATCGTTTAGGAAAATGTCCTAGAATTTTGGTAAAGGATAGTGTGTGTGGTTTTCTAGAAATAAATCCCAGTCTAAATAATATAAGTGTAATTGGTTCTACAATAGATATAACTAGGTGTAACAACTTCTACAATGTGTGTCGGGCCTAACTCAGTGTAACATGGTACATGAAAATAGGCCTTACTGTGCACCTAATTTTACACTCCCAAAGGATATGATTTTGGATTTCACAAACTCTTCACAAACCATCATAAAGAATTTAAAAATAAGTTCCATATGAATAACCTAGGATAATACTATGGTTTCATAGATTAAATAATTAGGTTCCATGATTTAGACATCCTATAAGTTTTTTTCATGATAATGTGGTTTTCTTCAGTGATATGTGTTTCTCATCCCGTTCTTTCTTATTTTAGTCAATGGAGACAACTAGAAGGAACATGGTTAACATTGAATGTTTTAAATTTTGAAATTAGGTTCATTATGGAAATATATTTCCCAGGTGGAAATCTCATAAATGGAATTATTAAGGTGGTATGAGTAATGGTTATAATTATTAATATAAAGAGACCCCAAACAACATGTGAAAGGTATGTGATGTTCTTCCAATATTGTTTACATGGAATGTAAAAATTATGATTAAGTTGAGTCTTAGAGACCATAAAAGATGATTCATATTAAATATTCAAGGAAAGAGATATTAAGGAATAAGACGATGAAGCCTAACACAACTACAAAATCATCCAATTACCACTATTTAAAACTATGGCAATAGGCTCAAAAACCGTGGTCATAGCCTAATCCCATGGTTTTAATGAACTATAGATGATATAGAAATTGAAATAGGGTACAAAATATAGCCATGGTTTAAACCATGTTAACAAGTGGATATAGACTCAGTTTAAACAGTGGAAAAATTGGCTATAGCTAGGGTTTAAACCATGGAAATTTGTTGTTATAGACACGGTATAAATCGTGGAAATTAGTGGTTATATCAATGGTTTAAACTATAGAAATTGGTGGATACAACCATGATTTCAAACCCTAGAAATTGGTGGATATAGATAAAATTTCGAACTGTGGCATTAGGTGGCTATGGACATGGTTTGAAACCATGTCCTTAGGTGGATATGTCCATGGTTTGAAACTGTGGTAGTAACCTTAAAAAAATGTTTCTCAAGAGGTTTGATCCTTCAACCACATTAGTATTCTTTCCAATGATTTACCACTATACTGAACACTAATACTATATATATATACATATATATACATATATATAATTATAATTATTAATCGTTAAAAAACCTATAGACATGGTTTAAATGGTGAACATAGCCACATATTTAATTAGTTTAAAAACAAGGCCTTATGTGGCTATGACCATAGTTTCAAATTGTGAAAATAGGTGGATATGTCCACAATTTAAACTATATCCATAGCCATATATTCCCATGGTTAAAACCGTGTGAATAGGTGGATATTTTCATAGTTTAAACCATAGATATAAGTGGCTATGAACATGGTTTAAACTATCACAATAGGCGGATATGACTATGGTTTAAACCATGGAAATATGTGAATATAGCCATAATTTAAACTATGACATTATGTGGTTATGGACATGGTTTAATAAACCATAGAAGTAGACTTTTACCACTAATTTATTTTTTTTTGTGTTTCCACAAAACATACCACCAAAGTTTCATATTACTATGGATATATGTTATACTATAGCCAAGATGTATAGAAACTGTGGATATAGGCTGCCTACGACCACAATTTTCTAAAGCGTTGCAATAGAAGTGGGGTCGTAGGGCCATTTACTAGTTTTGTAAGTAATGGTTCAATAATAAAGTTGGACTATTGAAGTGTATATGTTTTTTAATTCAATGATTACGTTATATGAATCATGAAATATGAATTTTCACTATATTTTTCCCATCAAGGATTGAAAAGGATATGTTAAAGGGTGATAAATTCATAGAAATGTGATATTTTGATTAATGGAAGGTAACACTTAATGGAATCAATATGTTTAGAATTTTTTTATAATGGATAAAGAGATGATTGATTTGGATAAAGTAAATTTTATAGTATCAATGACTATATAACCAATTAAGGATTTTTTTTATAAAGTAATGTATGTCATCATTGATGAAGTTTACAACTTCTTGGATTTAAGGAATATATCGAGTAATATTTGAAATAATGAAGTGTGCATTTTTTTAAAAGGATTTATGGTAATTTAGGTTATTACCATGTTTAAAGAGAATATACGATGAGGGTATTCACATGTTTGGAATGTGACAACCAAGAGATACTTTATGATATATGGGGGATCATTGTTAAAATGATTTATGACCATTTTTATAATGTTTTTGATTTTCATATTCTAGAAGAGTTACAAGGTTAAACATTTATGGAATGGTTTAAGTTAATATTTTGATGAGGTTTCAAAGATTAACGTATGACTTCACCATTTGAAGATTTATCCATATTATGTAACCATTGTCAACTTTTTACTAGAGATATAAGGAATTACTATTATAGATATTTTTATCCATGGGAAATTTTTAGGAATAACAATTCAAATTAATTTCATAGAATAAGAGATGAATTGGTAATTGATCAATTCATAATGATAGGATAACATTCATCTTATTAAATTTAATTAAATCAATTAATATTTCTTCCCATGAAAATTCTTCAACTCTAGGGAAGGATCTTGAAACCGAAATTGTTATCATAGTATATTATTTTTTGATGAATCCAACGGTCCCATAGGTTATAAAAAATTTGTGGCATTGTGACTGTTAAATTTATTTTGACCATGTTCTCTATCACTCTCCATTAAAACATGATTGTTTGTTTTCTCTTCCATGTCCTTGTGTACACATTCCACCAATTTTCTCCTATATGGAAACCTAATTATGTGTTACTTTGTGTAACCATTATGGTGCCAACATTACTTTTTTTTAAAAATGTTAATGTATTAAGTTTTATTATGAGGGTTCCTATTAATGTAAATTTCATGTATTAATTCTTTAATAACCCAGATGAATTTTTAGGGACAAATTCATTTTATGGGTGGTAGAATGTAATATCTGGAGATTTTTTGAATTATCATTTTCTGAATTAATTTAATCATTTCAATATTTTTCATTTCACGAATCCCAAAATATAGTTTTTATATAAGAATTAACTATTTTATACTTTCATTATATGATAAACTATGGTAAGTTTTTTCTACCAGAATCATCGACTTTTCTTGCGTTACACACAACTCTGACTTTCTATGAAACAAAACATAATTTTTATTGATTATATAAACAATATATTTGTAACCTACGTATTAAATATACTAATATTAATAGTATTAAATAATTTTTCAATGATATTTATAATCGTTTTTACAAATAAAACATACTTATAATTAAATATTTAATTTTTGGTAAAGTCTTTATATGTTTTAAAACACTATTTTTTTAAAGGGACTGCTTTTTATGTCCTTCTGTGAAAAATAATACAATTAATATTAGAAACTATTATAAATTTAATTTTATAAAATAAATCATTTTTATATAACAATTTCCGAATTATCTTATGTTCTTTTTGTGGGTTTTTATAGAAACTTCATTTTTTGATGAATAATGAAAAATAACAAATTTTGATTCAAAACTGCTTTTTCGTATACTTTATTTATACATTTAAATTATATATTGAGTTGGTTTTAAAGTATAAATAGTTAAATTATACATATATTAATCCAATCTAGGTTATTGGAATCACTTTTATTGAATTTAGATATAAAATCTTAACGAACATTTGAACAATCTCACTTTATGAACTCTCTTTCTCGCCACGTATGCAGGATTAGCATTAAACATATTTTTTTCGCTTCTATTATTTGAAATTAGAAAAATATACATAAAATATTTTAATAATTATTATATTTTTATTTTAATAATATCAATTTTTTTACCAATATGATTAGTTGAAGAGATTAAAATTAATTTCTACTATTACGGTAAAATTACGCTTAACAAAGGACTAAACCATAACCATATGGGTAAAAATGGAATATCAACTTGTAAAACACCTATAGGAAGGAAATATTTAGGATACTAAACCTCTAATGTTATATAATTATTCATTTTGACCCTTTCGGAATATGTAATACTTGGGGAACACACAATTATTTTCAAAAAATACCATGTGTGTCCTTTCCTTCCCCTATAAAAATAATTCATCTCGTCCCACTTCATCACACCTCTCAAGACACTTTGGATCAACCAATGTCATCCCAAATATATCCTAAAAATAAATCCCATAAACTTAGAAGCCTCACTATTGTCATAAATCTATCCAAGGAATGCCTTTGGTGCAAACCAAAAGGAGTTACCCAAATAAGAGGCAACATATTCCCTCATGCTCTTTTGTTTTATTTCCATTATCCACCACCTAAACTCTCCTAATTAAATTATTATATAACATAAATATTATCCTCAGTATTCTATTATGTTTTTATGTTATTTTTTTTACATACACTTACACACACTTCCATCTAATGGGTAACAAACTTACTGTTTACGCGTACGGTGAATTACCACCTCAGGAAACAACAATTATTCATTCTTCCTTTACCACCAATCATGGTGATAATTAGGATGGAAAATATATTTTTATATTATATATATTATATTTATAATTTTTTATTATTTTTTATTTTTTATATAGAACATAGCTTTATACTTTCCATCTTGTGTAGATAGGATAACATCATTTTTGGATGTGTGGACTACTACCTCCTCAAAGCGATGTGATACGTTCACACAATACATGGAATGTATTATGGATGATTTTAATTAAAAATATTTAACCTATAAAAAATTATATATTATATTAAAGAAATAATTAAATTTAGGTAAATTTAATATATCATTTTCTTTATTACATTTTCTACAAACTAAAAAGTGTTAACGTCGATCGCAGACGTGTGGACTACCGCCTCCTCGATGTGATGTGATTCCATTTAAATCACAAGAATTATATATATATATATATGTATTTATGATTAAATAAAATGTTATTTATGATATAAGTATTATTATGGAAATATATAGTGTAACGTACCTTATTTCTATAACGATTCCTGAAAAATAGGAATTTTGTTCATGTTTGTGTATGACCTACCGTCTCTTCCATTGTAACATTCGTTCATTTTTCATATCCATCATTCATGATTGGTTTTAAAATTATAAATGATGAATAAATATGATATTTATTTAATGGTTATTATTATTTATTTGTTTATATAGTGACCCCATTCACCATAGATGACCTAACAGAGTCGTTTTTAACACATGAACCGAATTTGGTCAAAACTACTGATGCAAACCTAATTGTTTACGCAGTTTCATAAAACATGGTAATAATTTTTGTAAAAGTGATAATAAAATTTAAAATCTTTATTAATAATGTAATTAATTAACCTAAATTTATTATTATGGGAGATAAATACACACATGAGAATTCATACTTAAGGTAAGGGTTTTTCTTATCTCGCTTTTGTTTTCTATGGGATATAAGCCATGTTCACCTCCTATTTATTATATGTTTTGTGTATACTACCCATTTATGTATTAAATTATTCTTATAAAACAATTTATGTGTATTTAAATATACATTTTATGATCTTTATTTCATGGGATATATGTTTCAGAAGATACCAAATCGGTAACGTAGTTTTGTCTCAATTTTCCTTCTTTGAGATACATGCCACATTATACACGTATATATTTCTATGAGATATATATTATGAATTTTGACATTTAATATCTTGAATATAATTCTTTTCATGATATTTTAAGCTTCATGTAATGTTATTATATCCATTTTGTTGTGATTCAATGTTACCAAAGTGGTAACATTTTATTTTCTACAATCTCATCATTTATTGAGATTATTTATGATTATGCTTCCATTCTTGAATTTTTATGATAAATATATCATTAACAATCATTAATTTTCCTACACATTGGTTATAAAGGTTTTACCCAAGTAATTGTACCATTTTTACACTATTTATTACTTAATATAACTAAGAAAATGTTTTTATGAAAATTTGACTTTATTTATCCTTTCGAATAGAAATATGCGTTATTTCAAAACCATGACTTACAAAAAAGACTTCAAAAATGTTTTAATTGTATCCAATGATGTTAGAAGACATTTATACCCATGTTTTAAAATTTAAAAAACGTATTTATAAGGATTATTATTATTGATTTCTGATAAATACACTTTTCCAAAATTTTAAGGTAGAAAAGAAATGTTCGTCATGTACAAACTTACCTGCCATCATGAACATCATTTCCTTGAACCTTCCATTGTATGTTTATATGTTTTATTAAATTAATTTTTTTTCTTAATATTATATAAATTTATTTTAAAAAAAAATGGTTTTCAATGAAAAAGGTTTTCAAAAATGTGTTAATTTTTTCAGAGCTTCTTTAAATATTTTACAAATCTATTTAAAAGAAAAATATTTTGAAAAATATTTTTTTTATTTTAATCATTTAAAATATTTATTATATTTTTTCAAATTATTTTCAATTAAATGAATTTAATTTTTTTAGGTTCATTTATATGTTTTTAAGGAAAATGGTTTTTAAAAAATTTTAAGCTATCTTTTTATGTTTTCAAATGAAAAGGTTTCTAAAATATTTTCAAAACATTATTTATAATTTTTCAAGGTTATTTACAAAGAAATTTTTTTTCAAAAGGCTTAATTTTTTAAAAATAATTTTACAAAAAATATATATTTTCCTCTTGAAATATTTTCAGAAAATCATTCCTTGTTATTTTTAATCTAAGATGACACGATTTTTTATATTTTATGAATTACTGGTGATAAGATCCAATAAGATCATTCCTACTATTTCTTGAATGGTTCATGTTTTTATGGAATCTTGAAAATGACACCCATATATCTTCCATGAGTTATATGTGTTTGAAACCCACTTATGTTAATGGGTTATTATTTAATGAAATGATTATAAAACCTATCCATTTTCTATAGATTATGATGTGATGAAATGTTAATGACACCCATTTCATTTCTTGGATTATGATTTGATGTTTATAAAAAACATCCCTTTTAATGGGTGATTATATGATGAATATTTTGTTATCCTGTGACACATGCATGTATGATTTCATTATGTGATGGGTGAGACCTATATCTCCCTCCAATGAATTGGGTGACAATGGATGATTCATGAGTATAATTGTTATGTGTGTAACCTGACTACATGATCACAATGTTATGCATGGACTTTTTTATATGTCCATAAGATTATGAGTGAATATGATTATATGTTCAAAATTTTATGTCTTAACCTTATTATGTTTTCATAATTTTATGCACTAACCCGATGAAATGTTCAAATTGTTATGTAGGAACATAATTTCATGTTTACAACATGATTCGTGGACCTAGTTTCATTTCCATAAGTTTATTCAATGTCCTTATTTCATGTCCTTTATTTAATGAGTGAACCTATTTCTAATTATACATTCTCACATTGTTATAATTTTATGTGCATGCCATAATTCCATGTCGTATTCCTTTGTTATTCATTAAAGGATTATTCTCCTAATTTTATTATGATTCATTTCTTATTAACTACCAATATTTAAGACATGTCTCAGGATTATGATCTTTGATATGAAGGGTATGATCATCAAATGTTATGCCCGCATTTTTATACCCTTATGTTCATGTTACGATTAAACATTTCCATTATTTACCCTTACTGAGCATTCGAGCTAACCCCTATATTATGTTTCCATTCCCTAGGTTATAAATGAAGGTTTGATGTAGAATTACTAAAGGGGAGATCTTTTCTAGATACATTGAATATTATTCACCACTTTATAAGATTTTGTTCAAAGTTCAAAAAATCCACTAACTATTATAATCCTCAGGCATGTACTTTTGTAATATTCTGAATATTCATCATAAATGTTGTAATATCCATGTATGTGAAGCATGGGTCTCTATTAAATATATTTATAATTTTAATTTAATGAATTTATATAGATAATAATCACTCTATACTCTAAATAATTCATTTTGGATCCCTTTTAATTAAAATATAATTTATATTAATTTAATATTTTTTTGAATACTAAGAGTGCCCCTCCCCTCACTTATAAAACAGAACCTCTTATTTTTTGTGTTAAAACTTGAAACCATATTGGTATAATCCATCAACTATCCAAATATATTCCCAATTTTATTACCTAAATCCTATAATCCTTCAATTGGGTATAAATCCAACCAATGAAGTCATTTTGTGAAAATCCAAAGGAGATACTCGAAGAAGAGGTAACATTAATTAATGAAATTTTTTGTTTTATTTCTACCTTAAAACCCTTAAATTATTTTTATATTATGTTTATATAGTAAAATAGTTTTATAAAATATATAGAGATATTTTGATGTTAAGGGTGAGACCTAAAATTTCACACACTTATATCAAATGGGATATGCAATCATTGTTTGTGTGCACAACGGACTACCACCCCATGAACATATGTCATTAGTTCTTCCATTACCACCTTTTCAAGTTAATATTAATGATTTATTAATGTTTATATATGATATATATTGTTTTTATTATGTTATTATGATTCTATAATTATTATGTCACCCATACCTTCATGTTTTCCATTTTATGGGAATACAACAATGACTTTTGTGTATACGGTGGACTACTGCTTCAAAAAGCGATGTGATTCATTCACAATTTACATGTAATATATTGGAGATAGTTTTAATATAGATATGGGATTTATATGATTTTTTTTCTATGATGATAATTTATCATATAGTTTAATTTATTCTAATCTAATTAAAAAATTAAATCAACGTTCATGCACATGTATGACCTACTATCTTGAAGAACGATGCATTTTATTTTCTTCATAAAACTTTTATGAATCACCATAATTACTTATATAATGAATATATATGATATTTATATCATTTTTTTCACTATTTATATTATCAAATCATTTTCTTAGTAAGAGGACTAAGAATAAAATTTAAATCATGTATGAAAGACAAAGAAATTATTACCCAAAACAAAACTTTCACTTGAAACTGTTATTAAATATTAATATAAAGTAATAGGTAAATCATATATGGTATTAGATATATTAATATGGTTATATGGTATATTTATAATATACTTATATTTATTATATAGTAGATTTTAAGGTGTAATAAGGATGTCACTACTTAAGGTAAGAGATATTTGTATCACTTTAATCTATGTGAGACACATGCCTTATACACTACTTATTTCTTTTTTATGGTGGATATACTACCAATGATTGTATTTTATGAGTATTATCATAAAGAATATGGTAATTACATATCCATATAATTATACTTCTTTTATGTATAATAATATGTGACTAATTATAGGGATGTAAGTGTTTATTTTATAATCATGCTATTATTCGAGATTATTTATGTTTATGTATATGTTGTGGATTATTTTTGTTCCATATACGTTTTTTCTAAAAAATTTCAATTTTCTTTTAATATTCTTCAATTATTGTTTAAATTTATCTTTTTCACTTTTTTTTTGAATTTTTAAAAAGTGTTTTGAAAAAATATTCTTATCAATTTCCCAAAAGTTATATTATGTTTTTTCTTACAAAATTGTGAAAGGAATGTTTCTTTAACTAATAAAAAATAAATGGAATTTCCCACCATCATGAAACCTTACTGCATTTAATCTTACTTTACAATCAGACATGGTTATTTTCAATGACAATTATTTCCTTTATAATCGTGCGTCTCTTTAAAAACAAATTATTTTATGTTATTCATGAATTATTTCAAGTGATATTTCAAAATCATTTTCCATATAAGTTAACATTATTTTATGTTATTTATTATTTTATAGGATTTTTACCTAAGGATATATACTTATTATTTTTATGGTTGGTTTATGTTTATTATGATATTTTGTTTATTAAACCCATTTCCTTTCAATGATTTATGTTTTTATGAAATTTCTAGGAAACTAATTTCATTATATGCTTGATGATATGTTTAATGAATTATGTTGTTATGGAAAACATATATATGGTTTTCATTATATGATGGGTTGTACCTATATATCCCCCGAATTAATTGGGTAATGATTTATATCTCACAATACAGACATAGATGAAATGAGGAGTGAACTCGGTTCAAAAAAGGACTTTGTCAACTAAGATGGTCTTGGGAGTGAACCTTGACTACTAAGATGGTCTTAGTAATGAACCTTGGATACTAAGGTGGTTTTGGGAGTGAAAATTTACTAATTATATGGTTTTGGGAGTAAAAACATTTCATTAATATGGCCTTGTAAGAAATCCTTGACTACAATGGAAATAATTTTAAATGTTTTTGTCTTCCAAAATTTCATGTCTTATTCCTATGTTATGATTTCATGGATTGTGATATAGAATCCATTATGATTTATTTCTTAGGAACTACCAATATTTATTCCATGACCCATGTATATGATCTTTGACATGAAGGGTATGATCTTCAAATGTTATGTCAATGTTCTCATACCCTTATGTTCATGTTATGTTTATGTGCCACCCTTGTTTACCCATACTAATCATTTGAGCTCACCATTTATTATTCCTCTTTTACCCTAGATTATGAAGATATTTATTGTGTATGATGTGTATAATAATGTTTCTAGTCACAGAGAACCTAGTGGGAGATTATGTATCTCAATTATGGACCCGTGTTTATTTTTCCATGTTAAAAAAGGAACTTAAATAAAATTTTAATTGGTCATGTGTTTGTGAAATATATTTACTATTCTAAAAAAATAAAGTAATGTCTATGTATGTTAAGAATAGGTTGCTATAGTCGGCATCAGAGAAAAGTTTTAGTTAACCTTTGGGAACTAGGATGATAAAACCTTAGTAAGAATCCTAAGTGTACGTTTAGGTTACAATCCTAGAGTTTAGTAATTATCATGAATAACAAAAGTTAAACCTAAAGTTTCATATATTGATGTTTTATAAGTAATTTACCTTTATTATTTGGTTTTCCCATTATTATTAGTGTTTCTCAGACAAATATTTTTGGCTTTAGGTCAATGGTTAGAACTCAAAGGATCTACGTTATTGCTAAATGTGATAGACAATGAAATGATTGTCCTCCTGAGAAACCAAATGCTATAGAAGTTGAAATGAAAATTGTTTAATTTCTTCTAAATGTTTCTCAATTTATCAATCATGATACAATTACAAATGAGTAAAGGAGGGAATAAAATTTTATTTATTCCTTCTTTAGAAAACACCCGGATTCTTTCAATGGGTCTTTTGATCCACTTATTGTTGAACAATTGATTGGTACCACTAGAAATATATTTTCATTCATCCAATGTTTAGAACATGAAAAAATTATTTTGTTTTTTTATCTTTTATATGGTGAATCAGACTAGTGGTGGAATCTAATAATGAATACAAGCAAGAAAGATGAAATTGAATCTATGGATTGGGAACGGTTCAAGAACTTGTTCTTCAATAATTACTTTTCTTAGGTTCTTCTTATGAATATAGAGAAAGAGTTCCTTCAGTTAAAGAAAAGGTATTTTGATTCTGTTGGTACCTCAAAGGATAATTTTACCATAATTATGAGGTACACTTCCAGTATTGTAATCCAACAAGAAATTACAGTTAATTGATTCTTTAGTGGCTTAAAAAGAAGTCTTTTAATGATGTTATCCATAAGAGAATTTAGTATAAATGAATATATTTTTCGTTGATACATAAAAATGGAAATGGAGGTTGAATTTATATATCAATATCATGGTTTTGAATAGAAAAAGAATATGGATTTAAACGAAAAATTTTAAAACCATTGAGAGAAGAATATTATCTTTCATTTATGATCAAAGTGTGGGATGAATCATGGAAGAAATTGTATTAATGGGTCTAATACATGTTTTATGTGTAAAAAGAATAGTCATTGAGAATTTGATTTCCTAAGTGACAGGACTAAATTAACTAACAACATGAACAGAGATAAAGATGTACAAAATGTACCACCAATAATTCAGTGCTTCAAGTGTAAGGAGAATGTGAAATATGATGACTAGTTTCAGAACCCGAGGGTTAATGATGACTATCGACATTGGAGACATCCTAAGATGAGGGAAAATGGTAAATTTATAGTGATCACTCTTTCTTATGAGGGGTTAGATAATGATGTGGTGAAAGTTACACTTAACATTCATTAAATAACTGTTAATGTCTTATTTTTTTCTAGATCTACCCACTCTTTCATGTCTAAAGAATTTTATAAGGGTATTAAGATTCCACCAAAATGATTAGAAGTTAAATTAGTAGTTAAAACCCCTAATGGTATGTTGATTTAGTCTCAATTCTATGATTCATCTCCAGCAGACGCTGGTCAGAATTTGCATCATGAAAATCATGTAATTCTTTCTTTAGTTGAATTTTATGTCAGCACAGTCATGGATTTTCTTTCTCTACATAAATCCTATATCAATTGTTATGGAAGGTATGTTACTTTTGATATTTCAAACCAAACTATGATTTTGTATCAATATGATGATACGTATGAACTTAATATGGATATTACATCAAGTATATAGGTTCTAATTTCTATATATAAGGTGTGTTTATCTTAAATGGTTGGGGAGAAACTCAATATTGATGATTTGCCTATTGTTAAGGAATTTTTTGATGTATTTCCAAAATAATTTCTTATTCTTACACCAAAATGTGAAGTTGAGTTCTCAATAGAAATCATACCTTGTTTGAAACCAATTTCAATGACTCGCTATAGAATGTTCATGATTTATTTGTGGGAATAAAAGAAGAAACTCCAAGGAAAACTTGATAAGGGATTCATTGAGCTACGTTTGTCACTTTGGGGAGAACACTTTCTTTTTATGAAAAAGAAAGACGGATCAATGCGACTCTGCATTGATTATCAGGAGTTTAACAAGTTCATGATCAATAAAATATTTCTTATACCTCGAATTTATGACTTCTTTGATCAACTACACAGATCTTAATACTATTCCACGATTGAACTACATTTTATATATCATTAATTGAGGGTCATGAAGGAGGATATACCCAATAAGGCATTATGTCCAAGGTATGAACACTATGAATAGAAAGTGATTACTTTTAGTCTTACTAATTCATTTACTATATTTATGTATATGATGAATATAGTATTTAGTGATTACATTGATTTGGTTTTGGTAGTATTTATAAATTTTATTCTTATCAATTCAAAGAGAAAGGAAGAGCATGAA
Source organism: Viscum album (assembly GCA_963277665.1). NCBI lineage: Eukaryota > Viridiplantae > Streptophyta > Magnoliopsida > Santalales > Viscaceae > Viscum > Viscum album. The sequence goes on along the minus strand of OY728127.1, from coordinate 740,102,305 downwards.
GGAAACATGATTATTTTAATAAAGATCCTAAGGAATTAGAAAATATATGAAATTTTTTCAAAGGGTGAATTTTAGAGGAAAAAGGTTTCATTTTTGGGTTATATATTCTCAATAGAGAGCATATAAATAGATAAATCAATGATGAAGGCTATTGAATATTGACCAAGACCAGCCACCATGACTGAGATATGTAGTTTTCTGGGCTTAGCCAGATATTCTCAATAGTTTGTGGATAATTTGTCACAAATATATAATAATATATCCATGTTAACTCAAAATATATCCAAATTACAATGGATAGATGAATATGAGGAAAATTGTAAGTAACTGGAGAGAATTTTAGTCAATGCACCTATGCTTACCTTACCCTATAGTGGATAATATTTTTTAGTATATAGTGATGAATCTAACAAGGGATTGGGATGTGTTCCTATGAAAATAACATGTTTATATCCTATGCCTCATGAAAATTTAGGATTCATGAGAAAAATTTTCTAACTCGTGATTTAGAGTTAGCTGCTATAATTTTTTGATTAAAGATATAGAGGGATTGTCTTTATAGAGAAAAGTGTAATATATATATTGATCATAAAATTTATAAGTATATATTAATATAGGAGGAGTTGAATGTTCACTATATAACATGGTTAGAGATGATAATCGAAAATGATTACTTAATATATTACAACCCTGGGAAAGTGAACAAGGTGGTTGATGCTTTTAGTCAAAAGGATCATACTTGCTTATCCATGAAGAAAATCACTAAAGATCCAATATTTATGGATGTAAAAAGGATGGATCTATAAATCCTAATATATGGGGAAAAATATTATCTTTTTAATTTTAGTGTTCAACTATATATTCAATTGAATATTAAAGATGTAAAGAAGGAAGATATAGAGTCATAAAATAAGGATAAAAGTGTTACTTAGTTTAACATTGATCATGATGGAATGATAAGGTTCATAAATCGTGTATGTGTTCCCTCCATACAAGATTTAAAGGAGTTATTATTTGAATCTTTTAGTTATCAATTATCTATTTATCCTATAAGTATGAAGATATATAGTGATTTGAAAAAAAAATACTTCTGAAAATACACCAAATTTAGTAATTAGTGGCGGTTTAAGAAATCACCACTAAAAAATGTCAAAATATTGTGAACGTTTTTTAAAAACCATCTCTAATTTTTTTTACATGCAAAAATTCTTCCCATCCCCAAAGCCCCCCCCCCCCCCCCCCCCGATCATGACACCTCAACCCCCTCTTCACCAAACCCCTTCGAACCCCTCGCTCCCCGCCCCCAACCCTATCGAACCAGCCGCTGCCGGCCCCTGACCCCGTCTAGCCCCTCTCCACCACCCTTGAACCTATCAAACTCTGTCGAACCCTATACCCTCACTACTAGCGCTCAACCCCATAAAACCCTAGCCCCTCGCCACTACCCCTCACTGCTGACCCCCAACCTTGTCAAACCCTAGCCCCTCGTCGTCGGCCCCCAACCCCATTGAACCCTAGCCCCACACCACTAGACTGCCTCTCCCCCTCATCACCATACCCCTTCTCTCCTATTTTTAGGTAATTAACCCTTTTATTATATATTTTTGATTTTAAATAATATTTGGGTTCAAGCATGGGTCAGTTCTAGATATGGAAACCTTGGATTCATGTACATGTCTTGACTTTACTTGTACGATGGGATTATTATCATGAGTTTAGAATGATTCTAGTTGGATGCATGCATTTTTGGTTTGTGTTTGTGAAAATGGAATCAATACTCATAGTTTATGAAATGGATAAATTATTTAGGATGTTTATATTTAATTGAAATAAATCAGTATACTGTTTTATATTTTCTCCATATAGTTTTATTATTATTTTTAACCACGATCTAAGCTGTTTTATTCCTAGTGGCATGTGTGGTAATATTTTGGTTGGATTTCCTACTGGGTATGATTACAAACCTCATCCATATGAACATTGGTTCATATCCAGATGACGTTTTCCATGACATTAGAAAGTGTAATATTTTTTATTTCTCTATTGTTTCTCTTAATGTAGTTTTTTGGCATTAGATTCTTGGAGTTGGTCATGTCCCTACAGTTTAGATTGGTTCCAATTTCTTTTCCCGAGTCATCATTTGTTATGGTGTCTCATTTTCATGTTTAATATTTTATTACCACTCATATATTATTGGAAATTTTTCTTGTTTTTGATTTTTAATCTTTAAATTTCAGGGAACAAATAGTTTGGGTTTAGTGTTTTTTTAGTTTCTTGATAGGTTGTGTTTTTTTGGGTAAAATCATCCCACAATGATTTAGTGAGTCCTTTTAATATTTTGATTAAAATTGGTGACTTTTTTTCTCTATATTAGAAATACATATGTTAAATTACTAGGAAAGGGTTTTAATTCTAGATCTAGAGGTTGGATGAAAGATAAAAATAGATTTGGGTTATTTAACTCAATGGTTTACACATCCTATGCAAGATATGTAACATAAAACAATTTTTTATTGAATAAATATTAAAATCCATCAGATAAATAAAAAGTTATTTCTTCTTCAGATGGTTGGATAGAATATCTATGTTTTTCCCAATTTTTTTATCAAATTTTCAGATCTTGATTTGTTTCCAAAATGAAAATTTTATTATATCAAACAAATTTCTTCACATTGATTATACTTATCAAAATGTGACAATATAAAAAATTAATTTCTCTTATTATGGGTGGATGATGAAATCAAAAATTTTAAAGTGAGATTTTTAACCAAACTCCATTATTATAGTACCTTAATGGAAATTTATGATTTCATTTTATATTTATAGGAGCTTTTTATCTAGGATGATAGGTGATTAAGAAGATGTCTTATCTACCTCTATGATTAAAACATAAAAATTAGTAGGGAAGATCAAATTATTCATTACAAATAATAAATCCTCAAATACTATCTCTTATAATGTAGTAGATCTATTCATTAATTTTAAAACCACTCTAGTTGGATTGATTTAACTCCCAGAACCTATAATCCCAGAGTTGGTGCATTATTTTAATACATTGGCATGATTATAAGTAATCAATTCCTGATGAACTGATTAGTTTACTAGTCTTGGAAAAAAGATTATATACATGAACTTTTCATTACAATTTATAAAATAAAACATAACATAAATAATCATTTTATAATTCCATTATTCCCATAGATTAACCTTTCATATCAATCATAATACACTACTTAGCATCCGGGGAATACAAAACATAAGAAAGGGGTGAGGACATATGCTCTGTAAGGATAAACAATATAGTGGATACTATCACAATAAGGCATAGACATTTAAGGAAAGGTACCAAACTAAAACACAATCCTTTTAAAAAAATATCATCAGTATAATATGGAAAGAATAAATCAAATAATTCTGTTTAAACATTAACATGAATATTCTACTAGTCAAATAATCACATGTAAAATCAATAACCAATTTCATAATGAGGGAATGCAAAAAGGGGTACATCTTAAACATAATGTCAAGGCTTTGGTCAAGAAACCATACCTAATTGGGAAATAAATTAGCCAAAACCCAGAAATTATTGTCTCAAGATACTACCGATGCATCAAGGGGCTATAGTGAGCCCTGACCGACACTTAAAAAGTCCACAACATTCATCTCATCAAAGGGGTAAAACATAACCAACATAAGCATTCGTATTAAAAATACCATATGATATTTCAATACTTTAACCATAAAACATGGATGGTATCAAAATAGAATATCTATAGTAAAACATATCTTAATACTTAAATATAATATGGATTATTTTATCACAATATATTAACCTTAATTAAGTATAAAATCCAACAAATTATGTTGACATAGATGAACATAATCAGTGAAACTCTTTGAGAAAATTATCCCTTTTTCATGAAATCATTTACAAGTCACAAAACTTATAAAGGAATTCATTTAAAATAAAATTTTGAATAAAATTATACCATACCACTTTGATACTTTTGAAAGGAATTAACATTTTAAAACAATCTTGTCCCTATAAATAAACCCTTAAAATCATTTTGAAAAAATGGACATTAATTAAATAGATTTAGAAAAATAAATCTTTAGAACATTTAAAATCATGATCTAGTTAAATATTACATTCCAGAAAACCATAAAAGAAGACTTTATAAAACATTTTTATGAAAAATTTACAAGGATGATAAATATATCCCAGTAATTACTTACACATAAACAATCTCAGATAATAATGAGATTAAGGAATTAACCCTTACCTTAGGTCAGATAATCTCCATACATGTCTGAAACTCATGTATAATGTTTCTAAACATATTATTAACTTATATCAGAATCATTATAACATTTATGATATCATATAATATTATTTTATGACTTTATATTACTCATTTATTAACAATTCCAAGTTAATTCAACATTTCAGGTAACAATTGCTTTGTTTATCGTACATGTATTGACTTTTTATTCTTGATCATATTTCTAATATCATGATTTAATTACTTAAAGAATGAATAATATTATTTATATTTCATATATATTTATAATATAAATATATATGTAATATAGATATATGAAATGGAATACACCATTCATGGAGATGGTAGGCCGTACGTATGCATGAATGTTGTTTCCGTTTTCTTATTATATGGAAGTAAGTGAATGAAATATATGTACATATATATATATATATATATTATTATATTATCATTATTATGTCATATATTTAATAATTATTCATAACATATATGTTTTTTATAATCGTTCTTGGATGGTGGACGTGGAAGATTAGTTTCATCGCGTCACGGAGACGGTAAGCCGTACGTATGCACGAGCGATGGTATCATTTCCTTAATGGTTAAATGATATGGAACTGGATGATATATTAATTATACAGAATAATAATCATGTCATATTCATTATATATTTCTATTATACTCATCATTATACCCATCAAAATAATGTAACGTGGAATTACAAATTACACCACAATGTGGATACTGTAAGTCGTATGTACACATGAATGGTGTTATTATTAATAGTAGGATGGATAAAATGATCAATATAGTTTCCCCATGATTATAATAACATTTCAATGTTTAAATGATACTAAATTTATTACTTTGGTGTGGAAAAAACATTGAAAGGGGAATTAGAAAAATAAAAGATCTTTAAAAGAAGGGATAAAATGATTACCTCTTCTTCGGGTGTCTCCTTTTTATTTGTAAAAAATGTCATGACCCATCCCCCGATTCCCATGCCATGACTACCCCAAGCTCACCTTCCATTGGACAGGGGCTAGTGACTAGCACCGAAAAGGAATATCCCAAAAAAGGGAGGCATTGCCTTTAATCCCGTATACACACACACACACCCAACCACATACCAATACACTAAAAGGGGGAAACAAGTACACCAGTAAAACAAATCTGAGTGTAAGTACAAGTGAATGTAAGTTTGTCAGAATACAAACCCAAAAAGGAACTGAAAACAGTAATGTACAAAAAGGAAACTCTTATGGCCATCTGTGGAAAACCCCACCTGATCATGAGAGCAGTGGAGCAACATGAAGCTGAAGTAGTATGTCCTACCCACCCGGTCCTACCGGGACCTACTAGTTCCTCAACCACCAGGTCCACCATCATAGTGTTCGTCAGTCCCACCCCCATGAGCACCTCTGTCGAAACATCAATCGTCGACACCAGACACAACACTTGTGGGAGAAGCCCGTGCAGGGGTGAGTATAAAAATACTCAGTAGGGATCCCGAGACGCTCATAGATCTCTCTGTAATCAACGAAGGGAAACACCACAAAGAAAATACCACATATGTAATACCACCCAGAAATACCTCAACCACATAGAAAAAAGTAAAAGATGTAGCTCACACTAGGAATAACTTAATTACAGAAGTAAAGATGATTATTCATAAAGATAGATCATCTTATTCTATCGAGAGGCCCTGCTGATGACCTGCATAGGGTCACTAGGTGCCGAACCATAGAGGATATCTAAGTGCTGATCCACAGAAGATTGATAGGTGCTCACCCACTGAGGATCTCTAGGTGCTGACCCATAGAGGATCTCTAGGTGCTGACCCACAGAGGATCCCTAGGTGATGTCCAATATATGATCTTTAGGTGCTGACCCACAGAGGATTTCTAGGTGTTGACCTACAGAGGATCTCTATTCTTTTCTTCACATCACAACAATCCACTGGATTCCCACACTAAGCACATTTTATTGATGGATGATACACTCCTAAAGCCATCATTAATACCTCAACCACCAAGAATTCCCACATTGAGTAACACCAAAGGACCATGTATTCGTAAGGGTCTCAATGAAATATGTAACGCCCCGACCCCAGTTACCCAGAGTCGGTGAATTATTATATAACATTGGGATGATCACAAAAGATGAAGTCTCAGAAGAACGATTACTTTAGTAGCCTTGGAATCACTAGATATATTCATAAGTCTTTCATTACATCATAATGTGAAAAGAACTACAACAACATCTTGTCTTCATATCCCCTCATACATTCCCTGCTGGTCATTCATAAATTACTTCTTCACATACTAGGATAAATTTAAAACATTGAAAGTGGTGAGCTTAGATGCTCAGTAAGGATAACAATATAGCAGAAACATTCATAAATAAATATAAACATTTAAGGCAATGTATAACTAAAACAAAAGGCTTTAAACTTGAAATTCGACATAATATGACAAAGATAAAATGAAATAATTCCATTTACTTATTCACATGGATATTCTACTAGTCGAATAATCACATGCAATATCAATAACAACTTTCATAATGAAGGAATTTATAATTTCGGACTATCATAACCACATAGTCAAGGCCTCGTTCCAAGACTACAAATAATATTTTGTCAAGGCCTCGTGCCAAGACACTAGTTTGTCTCATGAGACCTACCGATGCATCAAGGAGCTATAGCGGGATCCACCCGTCACTTATTAAGTCTATTGCATTCCTCATATGAACAGGTTTAAACATAACATAAACATTCATATTAAAACTAGCATATGAAATGTCAATACTTTCCCCATAAACCATGAATGGTATAAAAATAACACATCCACAGTCAAACATGTCCCAAAACCTTCAATACAATATGGAAGTTATGTGTCATAATAAATCAACTTCAAATAAATTTAAAATCCATCAAAGGATGTTGACATAGATAAAATCAAAACTATTTGAGAGAAATATCTCTTTTTTTGAAATCATTTAAAAGTCACATAATTATAAAAGAAAAAATTCACTTTAAAAATATTCTTATAATCTTGTAAGGGAAGATTCGATGATTTTATAACGGCGGAAAATATATGCACCCGCCGTATAAGTTAAAAAAGACATTCTTACCTTAATTCTGTCAAAAAGGTTAAAAAGGACCTTGTTTGGAAAATGATGGAAATATTACTTTATAAAATTCTTATAAAAAGTCCAACAAAGGGTATAACTGACATTAACCCATATTCTATAAAATATTAATAATGTTTTGAAATACATTTTTAAGAAACATGGATGTGGATGATAAAGAGGTCCCAGTAGATAATTACGTATAAACAACCTCGGATAATGAAGAGATTATGAAATAAACCCTTACCTTGTACTTTTCCTTGGTTGAGGGTAGGTTAACCTCCTGGATAAGGGTGAAATAATTGTTATTAAACTATACAATAATCATATACATTAATATGATATCATATATGATCTTTTAACATTTCTATGTTAATAATATCTTATTATTATCGTTGTTTCAGGTGTTAACTTACTCGTTTTCTTTTGTATGTTTTGTTACATAAGCTGTGCTTATTATGGATAGGTTGTATCATATTCAGGTCAAGAATGATATTAAGTCTTTAAACATTATTCTTAATCATCAAATGAAATTTATTCTGGAATGGATATGATGGGGAATGAATCTCAGCGTGTTTGTGGAGACGGTAGTCCATACGTACGCACGAGTGACAATATCATTATTTTGATATTAAAATAATATATAATTGGATGTTATATAATATATACAGAACAATTATCATGTTATATTTATTATTTACATTAATTATACATCATTATCATACCCATCCAAATAATAATGTATTGAATAGCAATTACACCATGACGTGGAGAAGGTAAGCTGTACGTACGCATGTATGGTGACATGTCATTCAAAGGATGGGTAGAATACTGAATATGGATGTACCATATTTATAAAAACATCACAGTATATTGGAGATACTGGAGTTATTATATTGTAATTGAAATAACAAATAAAGAATAAGTTGAAGAAGAAAGGAACTTGAAAGAGGGTGGTGAAAATATTACCTCTTCTTCAGGTTCTTCATTTTGATTTGATCAAAAGGGCTACTTAGGTTGGATTTCTGATCAAACTAATGAATATAGGATGAATTTAGGGAAGTTGAGAGAATATTTGGGCAGGGTTTGGCTGAGTAAAAAGGCTTTGAAGGCGTGAATAATTGGTTAGAAGTGGTGTCCTTTTATATGTGGGAGGAGGGGCTCTTTAGGAAAAAACATAAAGTTTTATTTCATAATAAATTCATATTCAGTTTCTAAAGGCTCCAAAGTGTATTATTAAAAGTATAAGGTGGGTATGGGTCAAACTATCTTCAACTAATAGATTTTTGACAGGTTTGTGTCATTATATTAACCTTATCTTTTAGTTTTAACTCTTAGTTAATTATTTTGACACTTACCATGTCACTTTGTATTTTTATATTATATAGTTAATAAACATACTATATACATACAAGAGACCCCCAAGTGGTCCATTAATAATACACATACCATTATATAAGTCTCTTGGCCGATCCTTAGATTTTTAGGAATTGAATATCAATTAATAATATAATATTTGTTTTAAAAAACTCTATTTTGTCAATTTTGACACTATTGGGTATTTTGTTTTTGATAAATTCATAACAACATTTTTAATTCGAAACAAATTTATATAACCAATATTAATATGTCATATTAACCTAAAAAATTAATTTAAATCATAAAAAGTCTCAAATTACATTTATTTTGATATTTATATTATCAATTATTTTAATATTTCATTAATTAGGTAATTACTGCATCATCATTGTGTCATAAATAAATTAAATTATTTAATGTCTAAAAATTATAAATAAAATACAATTATGTAGAAAATATTTTTATATTTCTAATTAATATTTATAATCTAATTTATCTTATGTATAACCCTATATTAAAAATGTTTTAGTTATTAAACTTTGATTTTAACTCTTTTAACTCTTCTTTGAATTAAAGAATAATAAATGTCCTAATCTAATCCAAGTGGACCTAAATGATAATATTTTATTCCTAAGGTTTTTTTGGTCTAGATACACTTGTCCAATAGAATTAGGACATGTGTTAGGGTAATATTAATAATATTTTTACCCTTAATTACCCTATTTACTTTTAACCGAGGTAAATAAAAGTAAAAAGTTACTATTCAAAAAAAATTATTTTCATTTTATTGAAGCACATTTTACTCAATGATATTAACCGTGTCTCTTGGATTTTCAAAATTCCACTCACAGAAGAGGTAAAATTATGTTTTACGTGAATTTCCAAATTCTCCTAGGAGGTGGGTAAAAGACTGTGAAATGTTCAATAAGATTTTTATATATCAAAAATTATTCTAAACTAACTCCAATGAATTAAATTGAACTTATATAGCTATTATGTATCTATTATGACCTTAATTAAATATAAATAAAATAAATAATTATTTAAATAAAAATTCGTTTTTAACCTATAACTCAGTGTTTTTTCACTCTTCATCAAAAATTGAAAGTTTTCAAAAAAATACCAAAAATTCACCCTAGGCTAATTTTGATATTCTGAATCCAAATATGAAGTCCATTTTGAATGATAAAATTTATAAAATTTCAAAAAAATGGGTATTACTATTCCTAACAGCCAGTTTGATTGGTTGTGGTGTGTGTTAGAACTCGAAGTTGTGTACAACACAAGATACTGTATTATTCAAAGGTAAGCGTACCGTGGAAGCTTGGGGTGTTACATTCTCCCCTCCTTCAAATACTTTTGTCCTCAAAATTTCTAGAATACTACCGCATGAAAATACTCGGGTGAATCTTCATCAAAAGTTCCTCGGGTTCCCACATTGCCTCTTCCATCTTATGGTTTCTCCATAGAACTTTTACGAGATGAGTCATCTGGTTTCTCAGAACTAGTTCTCTTGTATCAAGAATCCTGATTGGATCTTTGCAATAAGACAGATTGAGTTCCAGTTCTAATTCCTCGTAAGTGAGTACATGTGGTGGGTCAGGCATGTATTTTCTCAACAGTGATACGTGCAACAAATCGTGAACTTTGGAGAGACTTGGAGGCATTTCCAACCAGTAAGCTACAACCCCAATTCGTTCTATAATTTTGAAAGGTCTGCTGTACCTGGGAATCAATTTACCTTTCTTACCGAAACGTATAACTCCCTTCCATGGAGACACCTTCAAGAAAACATAATCTCCTACCTGAAAATCCAAATCCTTCCTTCGATTATTGTCATAGCTCTTCTACCTACTTTGAGTTGCATTGATGTGGTTTTGGATTACCTTTACCTTTTCCATCATTTCTTCCACCAATTCTGGGCCTACAAGTTTTCTTTCACCAACGTCATCCGAATAGGTTGGTGTGCGACATCTATTTCCGTACAACGCTTCATATGGTGCCATACGAATACTTGAATGGAATCTATTGTTATAGGAAAATTCTACTAAAGGTAAATATTGATCCCACATACCTTGAAATTCAAGTGAGAATGATCTCAACATGTCTTCTATGGTTTGAGTAGTCTGTTCTGATTGTCCATCTGTTTGAGGGTGGTTGGTAGTGCTCAAACGAAGTTCTGTATCCAGGGTTTTCTGAATACTTTTCCAGAAACTTGAAGTAAAATGGGGATCATGATCTGATACAATCGATAGGGGTACTCCATGAAGTCTCACAACTTCATTAATATATATCCTTTCTAGACGTTCAAGTGGTAGATCTTCTCTTATAGAAATAAAATGTGTTGATTTGGTAAGACGATCAACAATAACCCATATTGCATCATTCCTTTGAGGAGTCTTTGGTAGTCCCATGAAAAAGTCCATCATGCTATTATCCCATTTCCACTCAGGTATGGGAAGAGGTTTCATGACTCCTCCAGGCTGTTGCCTTCTAGCTTTCACTTGTTGATAACCATATATCATGACACAAAATTAGCAATCTCCCTCTTCATGTTGTCCCACAAAAAATGTTCCTTCAAATCTCTATACATTTTGGTGCTCCCAGGATGTATAGAGAAATTGGAACTATGAGCATCATCCAATAATTCCCTTTTTAGATCGGGTATATCGGGAACACAATGTCTCTTCCCAAATTTCAAAATTCAATCCTCATATAAAAATTCACTCAATCTCCCATCATTCACAGCTTTAATCTTCTTTTGAAACTCTTCATCATCGGTCTGAGAACTCTTTATCATTTCTAGTAAAGATGATTTGGAAACAATTTGAAAAAGCATTGATGTTTCACCTTCTATGGTTATTCCCATATCCATCTTTATTAGATCCATGAAAATAGGATCCCTTTAAATTCTCATACTGTTCAAAACTCCATGATTTTTTCTGGTCAAAGCATCTACCACCTTATTTTCCTTCCCCGGGTGGTAGTGTATCATGCAATCATAATCCTTGAGTAATTCAAGACATCTCCTTTGCCTCATGTTGAATTCTTTTTGTGAAAAAATATACTTCAAACTCTTGTGATCAGTATAAATCTCAAATTTTTCACCATATAGGTAGTGTCTCGATATCTTCAACGCAAAAATCACAGCTGCTAACTCAAGATCATGAGTAGTATAGTTTTTCTCATGAATTTTCAACTGTCGTGATGCATAGGCAATAACCCTATCATTCTTGCATAAGGACACAACCAAGTCCTTTCATCGATGCATCACTATAAATAATGAACCCATCATTCCCTGATGGTAGATTCAATATAGGAGAATTGACTAATCTTCTCTTCAGTTCTTCAAAACATTCTTCACACTCTTTTTTCCAAAAAAAATTAACCCCTTTTCGTGTGAGCTTTATTAATGGGTAAGCCAATCGGGCAAAATTCTGGACGAAACGCCGATAATAACCAGCTAAACCAATAAAACTACACACCTCAGTTGTACTCATCGGGGCTGGACATTCATGGATTTCCTTGGTCTTAGAAGGATCAACAGAGATTCCATCCTTACAGAGAATATGGCCAAGAAAAGAAATCTCTTGAATCCAAAATTCACAACTGCTAAACATCCCATATAATTCATGTCTTCTCAGAGTTTTCAGGATAATGGGAAGGTGATTTTCATGATCTTCATAGCTTTTGGAGTATACCAAGATATCATCAATAAATACCACTACAATTTCATCAAGATATTCCTTGAAAACTCTATTCATTAGATCCATGAAAATAGAGGGTGCATTAGTCAGCCCAAAAGGCATTACTGTAAACTCACAATGCCCGTACCTGGTTCGAAATGCTGTCTTCGAAATGTTTTCCTTCTTCACACACAACTAATGGTATCCAGATCGAAGGTCAATCTTTGAAAAGTATTGTACTCCATGAAGTTGGTCGAATAAATCATCAATGCGAGGTAGGTGATACTTGTTCTTTATTGTTATAGCATTGATCTCCCTGTAGTCGATACATAACCTTATGGATCCATATTTCTTCTTAACAAAAATTTCAGGGGCTCCCCATGGAGAAACACTAGGGCGCATAAATACCTTATTACTAAACTCCTCTAGTTGTTTATTTAGTTCCACCAATTCCATAGTGGCTATTCTATAAGGGATCTTCGATATGGGCCTTGATCTAGGAATTAAATCAATGGAAAACTCAATATATCATTCTGGAGGATGTCCAGGTAAATCCTCTGGAGACACATCAAAATATTCTCTCACAATAGTTACATCCTCTATTTGAACATTCCTTTCCTCACCCACAGTTATTTCATTCTCTTCCTCCCTGATAATTGAATTTAGTTGAGCTATTGGGGGTGGATCTAGATAAGAATAAGGTGGTGATGATTCTGCTCTAAAGATAAGGTGTTCCTTATCATCATCACCAAAAATTGTAACCTCCTTCTTCTTATAATAAATATTTGCATCATGGTCCAAAATCCAATCCATACCGAGGATTATATCAAACTCAATCATTGGTATGACAATGAGATCAGCAGATAAAGAACATTTATGTGCTCTAATGGGAACTGATTCACAGAACTTTGTAGCAATGATACTTCCCTTTAGATTTTTGACTAACAACTCCCTTGTTAAATCAAATTGGAAATATCTAATTTTATTAGCAAAATGGGAAGATATGAAACAATGCGATGATCCAGAATCAAATAATGCATTTGATAAACTTGAGGAAACCATTAAATTACCTGCCACCACATCTTTCAGAGCTTCTACCTCAGCAGTAGTGATAGCATAAGCTTGGCCTTGATCCCTTCACCTTTTCTGAGGTAAGTTACCCTGACGCTTAGGACATTCATTTTCATAATGTCCTATCTCCCTACAGTTTTATCATTGAACATTAGTAGCTTCCTTCTTCCCCTTGCAATCACGATCTTGGTGGCATTTTTCACCACACATGTAACAGACTCCCATTCCTTTAAAGAAAGTACCGGGGTGTTTCTTCCCACATTTACTATAGGATGGATATTAAACTTTTCCCTTCTTCCCCATATTTCCATTTCTAGATTGATCAGAAGATCTCTTCTTCTCTTGCTTTTCATTAAAGTTATAAGACGTAGAGAATTCCTTTTCTGTCTTGATAGCACATGAGACAATGTCTTCGTACGACGAGAAGGATTGTGAGACTAATGCTTGATGAAGAAATGGTTTTAACCCATCAAAGAAATGATCAATATACTTCTTGGGTTACGTATATAATCTTTAGAATACCTTGCTAACCTTGTAAAGTTAGCCTTATAAATTGCGACATTCTCATCGTCCTTTTGTCTTAGACTCAGAAATTGAATTTCCATATCTGCTCGATGGTCACGAGGAAATTATTTTTCTAATAAAATACCCTTTAACTCCCTCCATTAAATATTTGATACTTCATTATCTTCCTTCGTGTTTTGAATCAATGACCACCATTGATCAGCATCTCTAGTGTTGTTGTAAACGGCCATGATAACTTTTTCCCTTTCACAACTCACCAAGGCATGGAATATTTTCTCTAGGGAACTTATCCATTTCTCAGGTACTAATGTATTTGTACACCCATTGAATGTTGGTGGTTTCTGCCTCATGAAGCGATCTAACATTGATCCTCCACGTTGCGGATCAAGGTTTTCCATATGGGTAAGGTTATTATTCATAACCTGAGTGAGTGGTCCCAGTATGATGATTAGCTGATTATCACCAGGTGCATCACCAGCTCCACTATAATTATCTTGAGTAGGAGGGAAATCCATACAAGGAGTGCGTGCATTTATATAGTTTCCATTCCTTCCACTAGGTGCCATTTCTAAACAATGGCATAAACTAGATCAATTTATGAATCACAATACATAAATCTAACTTGTAAAACACTTAACATAAACTGAACTATTTATGGATATAATCCATAATCATAGAAAAATGTTTTCATCGAGGAAGTATATACTCATAAACACTTCATAATAGTTTGTAAAGAAAATGATAATTATCATAAGCATATCCCCTAGGAGTGTCGTAACCAAGAGTGCAGCAAGGCCCGTTGTCGTGCAGCAGTTCCCATTCGAGTCTAGCTCAAAGCGGGGTTTTCAGGTTTTATCCCTAGGTACATCTATGCCAGAGCTGCCTCTACCTGATCATATCTAGATAGGGATTTATTTCTCGGAAAACTCACAAAATCTCTACAATACCAAAATTATAATAAGTTCTACTATACAAATTGTCAAAGTCTATCATAGTTCTTTGTGCTCTAATCAGAATTTATCTAAATCTAGCTTCCAAGGTTTTTACTAAACTTCCTCTGGTAACAACTGTAACGCCCCGACCCCAGTTACCCTTAGTCGGTGCATTATTACATAACATTGGCATGATCACAAAAGATCAAGTCTCGAAAGACCGATTAGTTTAGTAGCCTTGGAATCACTAGATATATTCATAAGTCTTTCATTACATCATAAAGTGAAAAGAACTACAACAACATCTTGTCTTCATATCCCATCATAAAATCCTTGTAGGTAATTCATAAACTACTTCTTCACATCCTGGGAAAAATTTTAAACATTGGAAGGGGTGAGCTCAGATGCTTAGTAAGGATAACAATATAGTGGAAACATTCATAAATAAACATAAACATTTAAGGCAATGTATAACTAAAATAAAAGCCTTTTAAACTTGAACTTCGACGTAATATGAAAAATATAAAATGAAATAATGCCATTTACTTATTCACATGGATATTCTGCTAGTCGAATAATCACATGCAATATCAATAACCACTTTCATAATGAAGGAATACATAATGTCAGACTATCATAACCACATAGTCAAGGCCTCGTGCTAAGACTACAAATAAGATTTTGTCAAGGCCTTGTGCCAAGACACTAGTTTGTCTCATTAGACATACTGATGCATTGAGGATATATAGCGGGCTCCACCCGTCACTTATTTTTTCCAATGCATTCTTCATATGAATAAGTTTAAACCAAACATAAACATTCGTATTAAAACTAGCAAACAAAATGTCAATACTTTCCCCATAAACCATGAATGGTATAAAAATAACAAATCCACAGTCAAACATATCACAAAACCATCAATACAATATGGAAGTTTTGTA
This sequence comes from Viscum album, assembly GCA_963277665.1. Lineage (NCBI taxonomy): Eukaryota > Viridiplantae > Streptophyta > Magnoliopsida > Santalales > Viscaceae > Viscum > Viscum album. The sequence goes on along the minus strand of OY728127.1, from coordinate 740,086,379 downwards.
TCATAATAAATCAACTTCAAATAAATTTAAAATCCATCAAAGGATGTTGACATAGATGAAATCAACACTATTTGAGTGAAATATCTCTTTTTTTGAAATCATTTAAAAGTCACATAATTATAAAAGAAAAAATTTACTTTAAAAATATTCTTATCATATTGTAAGGTAATATTTGATGATTTTATAATGGTGGAAAATAGCCGCACCCACCGTATAAGTTAAAAAAAGACATTCTGACCTTAATTATGTCGAAAAGGTTAAAAAGGACCTTGTTTGGAAAACGACGAAAAGATTCTTTTATAGACTTCTTATAAAAAGTTAAAAAAGGGTATAAATGACTTTAACCCATATTCTATCAAATTTTAAGAATGTTTTGAAATACATTTTTAAGAAACGTGGATGTTAATGATAAAGAGGTCCCAGTAGATAATTACGTATAAAAAACCTCGGATAATGAAGAGATTGCGAAATAAACCCTTACCTTGTACATTTACTTGGTTGAGGGTTGGTTAAACTCCTGTATAATGGTGAAATAATTGTTATTAAATTTTACAAGAATCATATACATTAATATGATATCATATATGATCTTTTAACATTGCTTTGTTAATAATATCTTACTATTATCGTCGTTTCGGGTGTTAACTTACTCGTTTTCTTTTATATGTTTTGTTACATAAGTGGTGTTTTTTATGGATAGGTTGTATCTTATTCATGTATAGAATGATATTAAGTCTTTAAAAATTATTTTTAATCATCAAATTAAATTTATTCTTGAATGGATACGATGGGGAATGAATCTCATCGCGTTCGTGGAGACGGTAGTCCGTAGGTATGCACGAGCGACAATATCATTATTTTGATATTAAAATAATATATAATTGGATGGTATATCATATATACATAATATTTATCATGTTATATTTATTATTTACATTAATTATACATCATTATCATGCCCATAAAAATAATAATGTATTGAATAACAATTACACCACGACGTGGAGACGGTAAGTCGTACATACGCACTTATGGTGACATTTCATTCAAAGGATATGTAGAATACAGAATATGGTTGTACCATATTTATAATAACATCACAGTATATATTAGATAATGGATTTATTTTTTTAGAATTGAAATAACAAATAAATAAGAAGTTGAAGAAGAAAGGAACTTGAAAGAGGGTGGTGAAAATATTACCTCTTCTTCGGGTTCTTCATTTTGATTTGATCAAAAGGGCTCCTTAGGTTGCCTTTCTGATCAAAATAAGACCTATAAGTTTAAGTGAGGGAAGTTGAGAGAATATTTGGGCAGGGTTTGGCCGATCAAAAAGGCTTTTAAGGTGTGAATAATTGGTTATAAGGGGTGTCCTTTTATAAGAGGGAGGAGGGACTCTTTAGGAAAAAAACATAAAGTATTATTTTATAATAAATTCATATTCAGTTTCTAAAGGATCTAAAGTGGATTATTAAAAGTCTAATGTGGGGATGGGTTGAAAACATTTCAACAAATAGATTTTAAACAGGTTTTTATCATTATATTAACATTATCATTTAGTTTTAACTCTTAGTTAATTAGTTTGACAATTACCATGTCACTTTGTATTTTTATATCATATAGTTAATAAACTTACGATATACATCCAAGAGACCCCAAAGTGATCGATTAATTATACACCTACCATTATATAAGTCTCTTGGATGAAAATTAGATTTTTAGGAGTTGAATATCAATTAATAATAAAATATTTGTTTTAAAAACTCTATTTTGTCAATTTTGACACTATTGGGTATTTTGTTTTTGATAAATTCATAACATCATTTTTACATCGAAAACAATTCATATAACCAATATTAATATGTCTTATTAACCTATAAAATTAATTTAATTAATAAAAAAGTCTCAAAATACATTTATATTTATATTTATAATATCAATTATGTTAATATTTCATTAATTAAGTAATTATTGCATTACCATTGTGTCATAAATAAATTAAAATATTTAATATCTAAAAATTATAAATGAAATACCTTTATGTAGGAAAATTTTTTATATTTCTAATTAATACTTATAATCTAATTTATCTTATGTATAACCCTATATTAAAATTTTTTAGTTATTAAACATTGATTTTAACTCTTTTAACTCTTCTTTGAATTAGATAATAATGAATGCCCTAATATAATCCAAGTGGACCTAAATGATAATATTTTATTCCTAAGGTTGTTTTTGGTCGAGATACACTTGTCCAATTGAACTAGGACATGTGTTAGGGTAATATTAATATTATTTTTACCCTTAATTGCCCTATTTACTTTTAACTATGGTAAATAAAAGTAAAATGTTTCTATTCACCAAAAATTATTTTCATCCTATTGAACCACATTTTAATCCTTGAAATTAACCGTGTCTCTATGATTTTTTAAATTCCACTCACAGAAGAGGTAAAATTAAGTTTTACATGAATTTCTAAATTCTCCTAGGAGGTGGGTAAAAGACTGCGAAAATTTCAATAATATTTTTATATATCTAAAATTATTCTAAACTAACTCCAATTAATTATATTGAACTTATATAGGTATTATTTATCTATTTTAACAATAATTAAATTTAAAAAAAATAAATAATTATTTAAATAAAAATTCATTTTTAAACTATAACTCAGTGTTTTTTCACTATTCATCAAAAATTGAAAGCTTTCAGAAAAATACCAAAAATCCACCCTAGTCTAATTTCAATATTCCAAATACAAATATGAAGTCCATTTTGAAAGGTAAAATTTATAAAATTTCAAATAGTGGGTATTACTATTCATAACGGCTAGTTCGATTGGTTGTGGTGTGTGTTAGAACTCGAAGTTGTGTACAACACACGATATTTTATTATTCAAAGGGAAGCATATCGTGGAAGATTGGGGTGTTACAAAAAAGATGGCACATAGATTGGATGCCTAATCAATATGTTATGGGATTTTTAGTAAAAAGGCATGATTGGATTCGAGTCCGATCCAAACCGGCCATACTTGAACTTTTTAAAAACTCGAGAAGAGTATATCAAAAATAACTCCCTGTCCCAACAGTCCCAACACGACAGACAATATGTCAATCAGACATGTTGTAGAGATATAAGCATTTCAATAAACAAAGTTTCGATTGTGTCTCAGCCCAGTCCGACCCGGTCAGACTAACCCAACCAACCTGGCATGGGGGTTCCATATACCCTTGTTCAATTAGATGGACTCAACCCAACCCAATTCATGTCGGGGTTGGTCTGGTCCAGCCTGGCCAATGGGCCAAGCCCAATGGGCCTCACTGGACCCGGTGCAGTTTGGCCAATGGTCCAGCCTGCTGGGTCACCCGATGGCCCGACCTCATTTAGCCCGGCCCGAAGGGCGAGGGTCCAGCCTGGACCACTGGATGGGGAATGTTCCACCCAACGAAGTCTAGCCATGTGGTGTGGCCGGTGTGGTGTCATCCATCTAGGATGTGGCAACCGCGTCGCGTCTGGCCTCCACTAGCCCCGCAGACATGGGGTCTCCTCCATCAGTGGTCGACGGACCATGGCTCGCCAACTACCCAGACGGCCTGGACGTAGGTTGTCCCTCCATGCAGCACCCACCTAGAACTGCAACTCCTGCCACCACAGTGTGTTATCGGGTGCACCTCCACCCTTTACCTGTGGCCGCTTCCACAGGCCTCTCCCGCCATTTTCGGTGCACCGGTAGATTTCTTAATGGACCACTGGACACACTCTTGGTTTTTTATTCGCTCCACCTGCGCCAACAGCCTCAAAGAAATGTCCTCTTCACCACGATGGTCCCGAAATCATCTTGCAACTACATAAGACAATTTGTTCATAAAGAGTGCACCAGTAGAGGGGTCCATGCCTTTGTTCATGTTGACCCATGCCCTCCGCATAAGAAGTTTCAAATCTTTGGAGGATTGGAGGAGATGCTCAATCATATCAATTAGTGTTGAAACTCTGATAGAGAAGTCGCCAAATATAGTTACCCAACATCATAAATGCAAGAATCTCAAATCAACTTATTCGTTGGTTGATCTGTGTTCGTTGTATATAGAAAATAATGGGGAAGAACATCAAATTTAAAAAAATCATACCTCGTTGATGTTTGATGTCGAAGCATTTGTCCTCAAGGTTTTAAGAATTTGAAGTCACCTATGGATCCCTTCTTCAAGGCATTTCCAAGGCGATGAATTATCTCCGGCATTCGTCATTCTTCATTGGAGAGGAAAAATATAAGTGGTACGTCATATAATCCCTACAGTTTAATTCCCCATTCTCCCACCTATAAGTTTAATAAAAAGAATCACATTGCGGTATTTCTATTACACTGCGACATTGCGTCGTCAGACTGTTTCATTTATGAAATAGAGTCACTATTACATTTACTTTATTGAATCATTATGTTGTGTAATACATTCCAATAATGAGCTTCATTAATGTGTCATGTCACTACCTGGTCTCTGCACCATAGCGTCATCGTCCGCCACCCAACATTGAGAAAAGAAATAAAATAATTCTTTTAAGTTATTTTATTATTTTTCACAAAAATTCCAAAAAATAACTTTTCTGGTTGGCCCTTAGCGGCTAAATTTAAGTCATTTATCGGTCAATCTCGATGTTCCAAGTTCAACTGTGCCCTTATATTTTCCATTCGAGCACCAGTTCAAATGTTAGAAAAACCCTCTCTCACGTTCATTTAAACGAAACTTAATAAAATTAAAAAAAAAATTAACTTTCACCCTTGACTCGCGCCAATAGAGGTTAGGCTTCTATTGAGGGGAAAATGCCACCACAAGTTCAACGATACTGTCATATTTTTAATCCTAGTGACTGTTTAGGATTTATAAGGATTTGAAAATAAAATAATTATTACTTAATTATTTTATTTACAGCCAAAAACTAGCATCCATCGTTGGATTGCGCCAACCAATGTTAGGATCTTCCCAAGGAAAGCATACTATCACCAGCTCAGAAGTAGTCTCAAATTATTAACTAAGTCACCATTCGTGATTTATAATAATTTGAAAAATAAAATAATTTTATTTAATTAATTTTTTTATGGTTATGACATTTTCAGGTTTTCTCACTGGGGGGTTTCACCGACTAAACTTAATTCACTTATAGGGTAAAACTTCCATCCTAAACACAACGGAGCCCTCAGATTTATGATCTGGGAACCTCTTTAAAATGTATTCCACTTTTTCAGGAACACCACTTATGTGCTCTATTTAAAGATTAACATTTTTCGAAGGATCATTCTGGGAACTCCAGGCCTCGGAATCGCATGCCATCTCAGCACCTTGTCTCGAAATAATTCCATATAATTTAAAAAAGTACACAAAAATTCTGAGATATTACATTCTCCCCACCTTAAGGATTTACATCCTCGAAAGCAAAAACAAGTAAAATCAGACAAATCGGGGTACTGAGCAAGAATTTGAGCCTCCTGCTCCCATTTTCTCTCCTGGAGGTTCCCATGCTGCCAACGAATGCACAGTGTAAGAATCGACCATCCATGAAGTAACTGCTCATGTCGATCCTCTCTCTCAATTGGGAACTCCACAAACGTCTCCCCATCGTCAATGTCTAGCTCACCCCATTCAACGACATGTGATGGATCATGAACATACCTCCTCATATACATCATGTAAAAAAAATCATGCACCCAGTGTCTCTGTGAGGGAAGAGCTAGGTGGTATGCCACCTCTCCAACTCTACTGAGAATTTGGAATGGTCCGATTAACCTCAGAGATAGCTTTCCACCCTGTCCAAATCTCAACAATCTATATCGGCGTGAGATCTGATGGAAGACATGGTATCCCTCCTTGAACTCCAATGGTCTCCATATTCTATTGGAATAAGACTTCTTCCTACTATGTGAAATCCTCATCCACTCCTGGATGATCTACACCATCTCAGTGGTATCCCATACCAATATGGACCCATGAGTGTCAACTCCACTAGGTCTGTCCAGCATATGGGTTATCTAAAAGGCCACCCGTACAAGGCCTCAAACGGTTCCATTCATATGGTGGAGTGATAGATTTTGTTTTATGAAAAATCCACCAGTGGTAGTTGGTCCTCCCAAATGTGACCAAAATCCATGACACAAGCACGAAGCATGTCCTCTAAGGTCTGCTTGGTCTGCTCCGTCTGACCATCTATTTGGGGATGAAAAGCTGTTCTCAATTGTAGTTGGGTCCTGAAAACCTCCAAAAAACCCTTCCACAACCGAGATATAAATTTTTCATCACGCTCTAATAAGATATTCTGAGTCACCCAATGGAGTTTCACTATCTCCTTAATATAGAGGTGTCCCAAGCCATCTACTGGTCTCTAGTCCTAGATGGGTAGGAAGTGATCCGACTTGGTGAGTTAGTTGACGATCACCCAAATAGAGTCATGGACCCTATATGTACATGGAAACACTATAATGAAGTCCATCGAGATATTTTCCCACTTCCATTATGTTACCTCAAGTGGTTGGGTGAAGCCCGCTGGAACTTGATGCTCAGCCTTCACTTGCTGACAAGTGAGGCATCACAAAATGAACTCGGTCACTGATTTCTTCATCCCTAGCCACCAGTACTGACGTTGAAGGTCCTGGTGCATCTTCGCCACTACAAGATTTACCAAAAAAGGGGATTGATGGAACTCACTCAATACATCCTCTCGTAACTTCACTGGTACTACGGTGTACCCTTTGAAAAGGATGACGTTCTCCCCACCTATCAAAAATCCATTAGGAGACCATCCTGAAGATAACTGAGCACATTGAGACTCAAATTCATCATCCACAAGATGGGCCTCCCTAACTCATTGTAAGAGTGGGTGAGTGAAATTCATAGACTGGATGTAAGCTACTCCATTACTATCTATAAAGGATATCTGCATCTCCACTAGCTGCTCTGTCTCCTCACTCAGTAGCTATAAACTAGACCTCCTTCTGATTGCGTCTACCACCACATTCCCCTTCCTAGAAGTAAAGACTATCTCAAAGTCATAGTCCTGGAGGAACTCAATACATTTCCACTGTATGAACTACTGAAAATCCTATAGGCACCTTTCCATCCATGCGAAATTCTACCCCTTTAACTATTGATTTTCCCATCAAACCTCTAGTAGTGGGTACTCATTCTCCACGACCACTTGGTTAATGTGATGGTAATCCACATATAACTTCAAACACTAGGTCTTACTAAGAACTTCCTCTACAATTACCCCAACTACACCCCTACTAAAAAAGCTCTAAAAAAGCCCTCCGATATACTAATGATGATATCGATTCCATATCAAGGTGTATAATGATGCATAAGTCCCTCTCCTTGTGAAGATGTATTCCTAGAAACATATTTTTAAAGAACGTTCCTGCACTCTGCCAATATTGTTGGAAAATGAAAACTAAAAATAACTGATGCCAGGAGGGTAAGTCTTGCCGACTCAATAGTGATTGGCTGCACCCTCTAATGAATGAGTTTATCCTATGCTTCCTAGGTTTCCATTTTTTCCAACTAAGAAAAACCCCATTCCAATGTTGTAGATATACCACATACTTTTTCCAAAAATAGTCAACATGAGCATGAACTGTAGATGACCAGTCCATACCCAAACTAACGTCATAAGGCCTCGACACTAGCACCAAGAGGTTCCAACCAAAAATCTCACCTCAAGGGTCAGATCACACCATTGACAAAACTGTTATTATCAATTATCCTTCCATAGGTATCTCCAGACATAAGGATCAAGTCTACAGTTTAACTAGATACTCTAGGTCCTGAAAAAGACTCATGATAAGAAGAAATGATTAGTTCCTATGTCTATTAATTTGGTAGCTAGTAGTAGACAAAGACCATACCTTGAATCATCCCTACAGCCCTCAGGTCATACTCCTTGACAACATGCAGCTACTCCCTTCCCTTATACTCCATCACCCCAAGCCTTGTGGGGACCACATAGGGGCGGTGGTTGTAACATGTCAAAATGTATAACACCTACTGATACTCTCCTAGCTCCACATCCACATATTCTACCCTGCAGATTCATCTATCCCAATCACTTACTCTTCCTAAATATTTTTACACATCCAAGTCTCTGAGACAGACATCAGTTTCAAGGTTTTTCACTACTAACATTCACCGGCTATATCTACTTAGCCAAAGAACTTTCAACCACAATGGTTCTCTCTTTCACCCTAACATAAGTAGGGATGCACAGAGGAATAGTGCTGGCTCGGATGTCCCTAAACACATCTTGATCAGAGGTCCAAGACCTAATTCACTAGTCGTGTCATATTCATTGAGTACATATAATGGTCGGTGTGCCTCGATGAATACTCATATACCAACATGTCATCCTGCTAAATCAATATATGCTCTGGGGAACACATGCCCCATAGATTTTTTTGGTAAAAGACCCCTTCTCTGGGAAAGGTTCTCAAGATCTATCCATGGAAAAGTCACCTCATTGTAAGATCGAGGTAATCTAAACCATTCCATCGCCCTACTGAGCCACGTAGAAGGATCACTGCCTAGTCTACCATCTAATCTAATGGTTACATAGATTGATGGCCACTCGGTCACCACCTTAATACAGTCTTTAGCATCCTGTGAGTTAGGATTGCCTCAGAACATGAGGGGTATCTGTTGCTGAAACTCATGTAAGGCACTGAGTGTACATGTGTCCTCTACTAGTAGAGGCTGTAGTAACTGCTAACCAATGGGAAATGGTATTACTAGGACACAACCCAGAGGTACCATCTCAGAAAACATTACTTGTACTGAAGCCTCATCACTCTATGGACCATCCTCATGGACACACACTAGAATTCTGTCTAGTAATCTGTGTAGAGGAATCTTGAGAGAGAATCAAGATGAAACACGTTCAATAAGTTATAAATGATGAGATAAATCAAAAGATATCAAGGGAAAAACATTTCCAAAACACCTACAATCAGTGTTTTGTGTTCTGAGTCAGAAAATATAATTTAGGGTCCTGGTGTATGGATACATTGGCCGCTACACCAACACTGGACTCCCTCGACTGAAATACAAACTCAAGATACTTAACACCTTTCCCCCCATTGAGAATAAAGACTTTTTGTTATTCTGGTAGAACCGACCACCCTATCATACCACTTTGTCACGACCCATCGCCTGAGGCATGTGCCGTGACTACCCCAAGATCGCCTTCCATGGGCTAGGGTATAGTGACTAGAACTGGAAAGGGATATCCCAAATAGGGAAGACATTGTCTTTAATCCTGTACACACACACACACCCAACCACATCCCAACACATGAAAGGGGGAAATAAGTGTACCACTAAAACAAAGCTGAGTGAAAGTACATGTGAATGAATGTGGGCCAGAATAAAACCTAACAAGGAACAGAAAATAGTAAAGTACAAAAAGGAAACTCTGATGACCATCTGCAGAAACCAATCCTGATCGTGAGAGTAGTGAAGCTACTGGAATCCTAAGTAGTATGTCATGCCTGCTCGGTCCTACTGGGCCCCACTTAGTCATAGGACACTAGGTCCAACATTGTAGCGTCCTTCAGTCCTATCCCCCAGAGCACCTTTATCGAAATGCCGATCATCTGCACTAGACTCAACACATTCCAGAGATGCCCGTATTGGGGTGAGTATAACAATACTCAGTAGGGATCCCAAGACCCCTGGTGGTTTCTTAGTAATTCATGAATGGAAACACCACAAATCAAATACTAGTGAGGTCATACCACCAAAAAAGACCTAAAATACATAGAAAAAAGTAAAATATGAAGCTCACACTAGTTATAACTAAAGTATATAAGTAAAAAAGATTAGTCCTAAAGTTAGAACATCTTACTCTATTGAGAGGCTCTGTTTCTGACCCACATAGGTGTAGGTTCTGGGCGCAACGGAAGCATGTTGGTGGGTTTGCCCAACTTTAATTTTAATGTTAAAAAACATTCAATCCGAGATCTGTCACGATGTAAAATTATGAATCTTCTGAATTGAACGAGGAACAAAAAACAAAAGAGGGAATCTCGGAACCATAGAGATAGGATCATCATATGTTGTTTATAATTAATTTAATTAATTCACAAGAATTACCTTGGTGGAATTCTTTCTTCGTTGATGTCTTTGGTCACGATCCTGTGATATGTCATTGCATCGTAGAATCCAAGTGTAGGATTCCTCTAGCGGTGACCCACACGTGTGCCACGTATATCTAGATGTCACGGAAGGGATCTCCAGATGCTAGCGCAGAAGAACCTTTGCTTGCGATGTTTGCCTTCGATCACCTTGGTCTCTCGGTCTTGAGTGCGTTCTTGGAGGAAGGAGTTCTCTCAGCCTTGAAAGAATTCTCCATAATTATTGTGAACAACAATTCTCTTGTGGAAAAGTGTTGGGGTTGTGAGGATATTTATAATCGGATTTGAGGTTATAGAGTTATGACAATAAATAAACGCATTACGTATTTTATTTATTTCATTAACTCTTATTGAAAACCCACATGTTGAATTATTAATTCCTTAACATGCACCCATGCTGATTATAATAAATATCATTTAATAAAACAATATTATATCCTCAAAATCCTGACTGGACAAACTACACGGTGTGTACTCGTTTTCTGTAAAACTACATGGTGTGTATATTTATTATACACGGCATGTACATTTATTTTCCTCTTTCCTTTATTTACTCCACCACATTTTTTAGTCCTTGAGTAATGGCTATTTATTTTTTAAATAAATGTAACTTCATTACTCACTAATAATTGTATTATTTTGCCCAAAATATATTCTCTTGAATAACTAGTGTCAAAATAAATGCAATCGAAATCCTTAAATAATGATTAAACCACAATCAGGAATAAAATTTATTTAACTTGTTAAATTAATATTTACCTGAGATACATGGACACACTTAGTGTGTGACCCTCTAGGCCCCTTTCACAGTGGCATTAGGCGGGCCCTGCCTAAAGGCCAAGGTTAGCATCTAGAAATAAACCAAGGAACCCATAGAGAAAGAAGTTAATGCTACAATGGCGTGTCACCTCATACAAACGCTTACCATGTAATAAAATCCCTTTGCCTCGATATCTCTTATCAAGCGGGTTGCATGCTAGTTCCATCAACCCATGTGCTCGATTATTCTTTCTTTGACTTTCCAGAATTGAACTCACCCATACTTTACCATGGCCAAGGATTTATTTAGGCTATATCAATTATATAAAAGGTCCTGAGATATCTACTTCCGTTATGGAATAGAAGGGACAAATCCTTTCTCTCATTATCTATTAATGTAGTATTTATCAGGACACACCTATTGCATCCTACCTCACTGCGAATAGTGTTTCATCACAGTTTTCATCAATACATCTAAGTGCACGAGTTGTAATACCCATTAATAATAATCATAAAGTCTAAGGACCAATAAAAACGTCCGCAAATAGGAACATCCAATGACACTATGAAATGTGGATTTCCTACTGGCGGGTCTCGTTCTCATAATATCATCCTGGATATTACCAATGGCACACACCATGAGATGGTGCCTCAACGTTTTCTAAGTCCTCACCGCTAATGGCATATATTATTTATGTCCCTCAAATAATATCATCTGGAAATAGAACATATATTCATGAATAGTGTTATGGCACTTTCTGGTTCTCATCATAGCAGGGATTCTCTATGACCCTTTAATGGAACAACTATCCTTAGGACATTATCACATACATTGTCACACAGAAGAACAAGCAAGATGTTATAAGGCTTTTATTAATGAATAAAGTAAAATGTATTTGGTTCTAGGCCACCAACTCCAACAGACTCCCACTTGGACTAGAACTAACTGCTAACAACCTTTAACCCTCTAGCTCTCACATGATATTCATGCTTCTACTGAGATAGGGCTTTAGTCATGGGGTCTACCACATTCTCTTCTGTTGACACTCTACTCACTACAACTTCACCCCTTTGATAGAAATACCTCAAGAGGTGATACTTCTGGAGTATGTTCTTTGTCTATTGCTATGACCTTGGTTCTTTTTCAAGAGCCACTGCTGTAGTATTATCACAATACAATGTAACAAGATCTTTACTGCTAGGTACCACATCATGCTCCTAGAAAAAGTTCCAAATCCAGACGGCTTCTTTGGCTCCATCAGAAGCTGCTTGTATATTCAGACTCCACTGTAGAATCAGCGAAAACTGGATGCTTTGAACTCTTCCAGCTCATAGCTCCTCCATTGAGACAGAAAACATATCTAGATTGAGACTTCATATCATTCCGATCTATCTAAAAACCATCATCAACATACCCTCTGATAACAAGCTCCTCGTCTCCTCCATACACCAGGAACATATCCTTAGTTCTTCTCAGATACTTAAGGATAGTCTTAACAGTTATCCAATGCTGTTCTCCTGGATCTTCTTGATATCTTCCTACCATGCTCAGTGCATTGGCAACATCAAGCCTAGTACATAACATGGCATACATGATGGATCATATAGCTGAAGTGTATGGGATATTACTCATTCTATCTTTCTCTTGTTGTGTCTGTGGACACATTTTCTTAGAAAGATGTAGGCCATGTGACACTGGAACCAATCCCCTCTTGGATTGTTCCATACTAAATCTATTTAGTATCTGGTCAATGTATGTACTCTGGCTTAGTCCAAGCAGCCTCTTGGATCTTTCATGAATGATCTTGATCCCTAGAATGTAGGCTGCTTCACCCAAGTCCTTCATGAAGAAACACTTGTTCAAATATTCCTTAACTTACTGTAAGACTGGTACATCGTTTCCAATAAGAAATATTTCATCAACATATACTACTAGGATAACAATCGCATTCCCATTAAACCACTTAGAAACACATGGTTCACATTCGTACTTAATGAACCCAAATTCCTTTATGGCTTCATCAAATCAAATGTTCCATGAACTGGATGATTGATTTAATCCATAAATGGATTTCTACAACTTGAAAACCCGTTTGGCTTCACCTAGTGTCAAAAACCCTTCTGGTTGTGTCATATAGACATCTTCCTGAAGGTTCCTGTTAAGGAATGTTGTTTTGAAATCCATCTGCCAAACCTCGTAGTCATGGTAAGCTACTATGGAAGGTATGATTCTTATGGATTTAAACATGGAAACTGGTGAGAAGGTTTCATCATAGTCAATTCCTTGATGCTGTCTGAACCCTTTAGCCACTAGCCTTTCTTTACAGGTTCTAACTTGACCTTCCATGTCCAGCTTTCTCTTGAATACCAATTTTCATCCAATAGGCTTTACATCATCTGGCCCATCGACCAGAACCCAGACTTGGTTCTGATACATAGAATCCATCTCAAAATTCATATCTTCTATCCATCATGTAGCTTCTGAGCTTTCTACTGCTTCCTTGTAGGAGGGAGGTTCATCATTTTCCAACAATAATGATTCACCATCCTCGGTGACTAGGAAACCAAATCTCTCTAGTTTCCTTACCTCTCTAGAGCTCCTATGCAGTACTTGTGCTTCTGGAACCACTTCCATGGGGACCTGTGGAAGTTTTTCCTGTACTAACTCATGTGTATCTTGAGCATCAACTTCATCGAAGTCAATCTTGCTCCCACTATCCTTCGTAAGGATGTGCTCCCTCTCATGAAAGAAGACTTTTCTGGCGACAGTCACTTTCTTGTTTGAAGGGTTATATAGGTAATATCCTTTCATTTCCCTGGGATATCTTTTAAAGATACACCTCGTGCCCCAGGGTGCTAGTTTGTTACCTGAGGAGGCGTTAATAAACACCTCTCATCCCCATACACGTGTCTGCGACAAAATGGGTTACTTTCCATTCCATAGCTCGGAGGTAATTCCATTTTCCGCCTTAGTTGGTAATCAGTTTAATGTGTATGCTGCATTTTGTAATTCATATCCCCAAAAGGATAATGGAAGATCTACATGACTCATCATCGACCTCACCATGTACAACAAGGTGTGGTTCCTCCTTTAACTAAAACTGTTCTACTATGGTGTATAAGGAGGAGGGAGCTGAGATAGAATCCCAAACTCCCGTATCAGATCGATGAATTCTTGGTTCAGATATTCTCCACCTCGATCCGATCAAAGCTTCTTTATCTTCTTACCAAGTTGATTCTCTACTTCATTCTTGAATTCCATAAAATTTTCTAAGGCCTCTAACTTATACCTCATTAATTAGACATAGCCATATCTACTAAAATCATCAGTAAAAGTAATGAAGTAAGAATATCAACCTCTAGATTCTATTGGAAATGGTCCACAAACATCCGTGTGTACCAATCCTAGAAGCTCTGTGGCCCTTTAACCCTGTCCACCAAAAGGTGGCTTGGTCATTTTTCCTTGTAAACAAGCGCGACATCTATGAAGTGGTTTTAGCTTAGTATATTATAAATAGCCATCTTCGTAGAGATTTGTCAAGCACTTCTTGTTAACATGACCGAGACGGTGATGCCACAAATGGGTGATGTATGAGTCATGTGAGTTTGTTTCGTTATCTATTTTCAAACATGGTTTTCGTAATTTAATACATACAAAACATTATTTAAATGTGACATACCATAACACAATTTGTTCTTATAAAAGAGACAACCCTTATTTAAAAATTTGAAAACAAATCCATCCATATCCAAACAAGATACATAAATTATGTTCTTGGTAACACTAGGCACATAATAACAGTTATGTAAAACCAAAATCATCCTAGTCGGTTGTGAGAGGTGGTAATCCCCAATAGCCAACGCAGCTAGCCTTACGCCATTGGAAGCTCGAAGATCCACCTCTCCTCTGGCAATCTTTCTAAATCTACTTGGTTCCTTCATTTTTATAAATATGTGAGCCCCAAAAGCTGTATCTAATACCCAATGTATAGAAATTGAAAGATTACACTCGATAACGAATGCACCTTTAGCGTCCCCACACTTTTGGGTACAGTTCCTCTTATAATGGACCTGCTTGCCCCATGAAAAACACACCACCTCCCATTCCTTGCCCTGCCTATGTATCTTCCCCTTCATGGAGGGACGGTGCTCGAGGGCTTTAGACCGTTTATAAGTCTTTGGACCCTTTGACTTGTCCTTCCTTTTTTGTTCACCATAAGGACTGCGGGTTTGTCACACCCCATGTCCTTGTCTACCTGGAGAATGAAGGTCATAAGCTCTGATAGACTCTTCTCATTGCCACTCGTGTTATAATTGACAATGAAGCTAGATAAGTTCTTGGTCAGTGATGATAGGATGAGATCTGTATGCAACTCATCCGGGAATTTAATCCCTAAGATGTACAGTCACTCAATGTATAAGCTTGAATACATGAGGCCCATATGTTGTAGACTCTCCAAGATTAGTTGTAAAAAAATCATTGGAGATCTCATACCTCTCCTATCTCGCCTTCTCTTGGTAGAGATCCTTAAGGTGAGACATCATGCTATAAGCATCCATGTTTTCATGTTGCTTCAAGAGCTCATTGGACATGGACGATAGCATGAAACACTAGACATCTGTGGCATCATACATGTGTTTCATATAGAGAGATAATTCCTTATCACTGGCCTCTTTCCTAGGTGCAACTAGAATAGGCTCTTCCAGCACATACAATTTCCTTTCGTGGTGAAGGATGACGCGTAAACGCCTCTACCACTCTTGGAAATTGGTGCTGGTGAGAAGTTTTTCCTTCTCGAGTATGGTTCACAATGATATGTTTGAAGTCATTTTATTGTCGTTTATACAAATTAAGATGAGAAAAGGTTTATTACTTTATTAAGAAACTGAGAGAAATAAATAAATTAATACTTATTAGTCTCCCACTATTTTATCAAAATCCAATAGCCCTCACCATTGACTTCGGAATATTCTGTTTCCTGAATATTCTAGTGTAAAGAATACATATTTCCCTTCATATTACCCTAACTAGGGTTGGTCAAGAAACATGAAGGGTTTTAGGTATGCATTCCAAATTCCAACTTCATTAACTCACAACTCCTTGATCCGCTGAGTGGACTCCCCAATTCTGAATTTCTTTTATTTTGGATTTCCTCAACCATTGCCTCTTGGTCACACCATGTCCTGCTGTGGCAGTCAACCCTTGATGCAAACCAAGTCAAGTCAACCCAAAACCTTGAATTATAATTCCCCGATAATTTAAAGCACCCCAACTTGGGTCGGTCATGCACTTTGAACTATAGTTCAATTCTAACCAAGATTATGGAGGGCTATACTGACTTAATATTTCTTTTGAGGGATTTTATCCTTATACGTAAATTTCCAATTTATTATCTTTTATTACATGCTTGTTAATATTAAGTGGGGTGTACTTAAGTGATTAACCATGTCTAAGATAATATTTACGTATAAGAAAGTTTTATTTTAGTGACATCTTGCATTCTCGTTTAATTCATTAATTGTGTGATCATGACAACACACCCATAATAAATAAACCATGAAAATGTGGGAAATAAAATAAATGGTATGATCATGAGATTTTTCAACTGGTTAGTTTATCTAGCGGTTGATAAACTAACCCAAGACCTAGGGGAGAAACACCTTGAACCTTTCGGGTTCGTGTTTACAACTTTCCACCTGTCCACCTTTGTATCTCCTTGGATTGGTTTCACCTTGGCTGCTGACTTGATCTGCCTCCACTATCATGGGAGCTCCATCCATTATATATGCATTTATTTCACATGCAGGTGAGGGGTAAAAGGGGGTTTTTACATAAAAGAATCCTTGGGCGTGCATTCCCTACATATTAATGAGGAGATGGCTCGCAAGCCAACAAATTTAATTTAAATAAATAAATTAAAAGAAACCATTCACATACAAAGGTCTCATTCTAGCTCATGATCATCCATACATGAAATGATATTTACGCATAAATAAAACTAGCATTCAATTCTTTAATTGTTCTTGCTTAAGATAAATCACGCTCGAATCAATTAATTATATTTTAATTAATCAATCCTTTTATCTTAAATCCTTTTCTGAATTTCCTTGAGATTATCATCCATCATAATCTTAAACAAATAAATTCATTTAAAATTACCCTTGTACGTAACTTTCACCTTGGAGGCAACCCGGTGAATTCCCATTTATTACACAGATGTCAAATTAAACACACATATATAAAACACCTATCACGTGTTGTGATTAAGCTTTACTCCTGCACCATGGTACACATCTCAAGGGTTTGTATAATATAATAATAAATTTTAATAAATATGCGTAATTTGGGTGAGTACACGACGTGTTGTTCCTACTACACAGAGTGTACTTTTCTTCACCGTCCTTCTGAAGTACACACCTGGGGACAGGGCATGTTAATGCACTTCGGCAATTTTCGGGGTACATGGTGTGTTCTGTGGGATACCTGCCATGTATTTTTTGTGTTACACGGTTTTTAGGTGGGTAAGACGTGTACAAGGTACACGGTTTAACCCCAACCCGAAGGGACTACACGTCGTTTTCTTTTGGACCACATGGTGTGTAATCTGGAAACCTTGTTCCACCTATTCCTGGTCAACACACGATGTCATAAATGACCTAGATAAGATCAATACACGGCCTTATTTAGAAGACCAGCCCGATGCGTGAACCTAGACTACACGACGTGTACTTCCGAATACATGCGGTGTATTCTCGTGTTGTACAGCCAGGAACGTTTGGCCCCTCCAGATGAGATCCTCTATTTTATTTTAATCAAAAAGTAAAAGAAAAGGCCATTTCGTTATGGTGAACGAGAAATGATAGATGATGAAAAGATCTCGAGATTCAGATTTAAAGAACGATTAACTTGAATTGAAACAACTAAATTATTTAATGCGTAGATCACCAACGAAAAACTAAATAATTATAATCAATGATATGACTGCTATGATACCACTTGTAGGTTCCGGGCGCAGTGGAAGCGCATTGGTGGGTTTTCCCACCTTTAATTTTTAACATTAAACAACATTCAATCTGAGATCCATCATGATGTCAAATGTAGAATCTTCAGAATAGAACGTGGAATGAAAAACATAAGAGGGAATCCCGGAACCATAGAGATAGGATCATCATATGTTGGTTATAACTAATTTAATTAATTCACAAGAATTACCTTGGTGGAATTCTTTCTTCGTTGATGTCTCAGGTCACGATTCTGTGATCTGTCGTTGCGTCGTAGAATCTAAGTTTAGGGTTCCTCTAGCGGTGATCCACAGGTGTTCCACGTATCTCCAGACATCGCCGAAGGGATCTCCGGGTGCTAGCACGGAAAAACCTTCTCTTGCGATGTTCGCCTTCGATCACTTGGTCTCTCGGTGTTGAGAGCATTCTTGGAGGAAGGAGTTCTTTCAGCCTTGAAAGAATTCTCCAGAATTGTTGTGCACAATGATTCTCTTGTGGAAAAGTGTTGGGGTTGTGAGGATATTTATAATCGGGTTTGAGGTTATAGAGTTATGATAATAAATAAAAGCGTTACACATTTTATTTATTTCATTAACCCTTATTTAAAACCCCCTTGTCGAATTGTTAATTCTTTGACATGCGCCCACGCTGATTATAATAAATATCATTTAATGAAACAATATTGTTTCCTCAAAATACAGACTGGAAAAACTACACGGCGTGTAATCATTAATGCATGGCGTGTACTCGTTTTCCATAAAACTACCCGATGTGTATATTTAATATGAACGGTGTGTAATTTTATTTTACAGTTTCCTTTATTTCCTCCACCACATTTATTAGTCCTTGAGTAATGGATATTTATTTCTTAAATAAATGTAACTCCATTACTCACTAATAAATGTATTATTTCACCCACAATATATTCTCTCGAATAACTAGTTTTGAAATAATTGCAATCAGGAATCCTTAAATAATTATTAAACCACAGTCATGAATAATATTTATTTAACTTGTTAAATTAATATTTAACTGAGATACATAGGCACACTTAGTGTGTGACCCTCTAGGCCCCTTTCTCAGTGGCATTAGGCGGAGCCTGCCTAAATTCCAAGGTTAGAATCTAACAAAACACCAAGGAACCCATAGTGAAAGAAGTTAATGCTGTAATGACGTGTCAACTCATACGAATGCTTACCGTGTAATATAATCCCTTTTCCTCAATATCTCTAATCAAGCGGGTTGCATGCTAGAGCCATCAACCCATGTGCTTGATTATTCTTTCTTTGACTTTTTGGAATTGAACTCGCCCATACTTTACCATGTACATGGATTAATTTAGGATATATCAATTCTATCAAATGGCCTGAGATATCTACTTCTGTTGTGGAACAGAAGGGACAAATCCTTTCTCGCGTTATCTATTAATGTAGTATTACTCGTGATGCACCCAACGTATACTACCTCACTGTGAACAGTGTGTCATCATAGTTTTCATCAATACATATAAGTGTGAGATTTGTAATACCCATTAATAATAATATTGATGTCTATGGACCAATACACACATCCGTAGATAGGAACATCCAATGACACTATGAAATGTGGATTTCCTATTGGAGGGTCTCGTTCTCATAATATCCTCCTGGATATTACCAAGGGTGCACACTATGAGATGGTGACTCAAAGTTTTATGAGTCCTCACCCCTAATGACCTGTATTATTTTTGGCCCTCAAATAATATCATCCGACCATAGAACATATATTTAATAATATTTTTATGGCACTTCTGGGTTCTCATCATAGTAGGGATCCGCTATGCCCCTTTAATGTAACAGCTATCCTTAGGACATTATCACATGCATTGTCACGCAGAAGAACAATCAAGATGTGATAAGGCTTTTATTTACAAATAAACTACCAAGTAGTTGGTTCTAGGCCACCAAATCCAATAATAGGGTCGCTAGGTGTTGACCCCTAGAGGACTTCCAGGCGCTGACCCACAGTGGATCCCTAGGTGCTGACCCACTGCGGATCACTAGGTGTTGACCTACATAGGATCACTAGGTTCTGACCCACTGAGGATCACTAGGTGATGACCTAAAGAGGATCTCTAGTCATTGATCCATAGAGGATATCTAGGTTATCACCCACATAGGATCGCTAGGTGCTGCCCCAAAGTGGATCAATATTTTTTTCTTCACGTTACAGCCAGCCACTGGATTCCTACACTAATCACGCTAGATTCTGGGAGGATATGATCCTCAATCCATTGGTCAAACCTCAACTAGTAAAATGTCCCATATAGTGTAACCCCAAAGGACCGCCTCGTCGTAAGGGTCTCAATGCAGCATACGACGTGTCGATCGGACGCCTAGTCTGTAAGTTATGGACATTTAGTAAAAAGGGCATAATTGGATTCTAGTCCAATCCAACCCAGTCATACTAAAGATTCTATAAAAACTCAAGATGAGTATATAAAAATTATTTCCCCATCACAAGGGTTCCAACTCCACTGATGATGCATCAATTAGATGTGTGATTTTAGAGATACAAGTGTTTTAGTAATCAGGGGGCCAGTTGTGTCTGTCCCAGTTTGACCCGGTCAGATCGACCTGACCAACCCGGCCCAGGGGTTTTAGATACCTCGGTTAAATTAGAATGAATCAATGAAACCTAGTTCAGGTTGGGTTCAGTCTGGTTGGGTTGTACAGTGGGCTAGGCCCATTGGGCCTCGCTGGACCCGGCTCAGTTTGGCCGAGGGTCCAGCCCGCCAGGTCGCCTGGTGACCCGGTCTTGTCTGGCCCGGCCAGTTGGGCATGGTTCTGGTCGGGCCTACTGGTTGTGGTACGGCCCGATGACTGAAGTCTGGATGCACAATGCTGCCGATGTGGCATCATGCAGCTGGGATGTGGCATCCACGCCGCGTCCAGCCCCCTGCTAGCCCCGCAGACACATGGCCTCCTCCAGCCACTGTCGATAGACCACGACTCACCAGCTACCTGGATGGCCCATATGTGGGTTGTACCTCAGTGTGGATCCCACTAGATTTGTACCTCGCACCCCTTCGGCTAGCTGTACATGTCCTACTATCATCGCAGCTCACCGACAGGCGCACTCCCACCCTCCGGTCGCGGCCGCCGCTGCTGCCGCCATCAGATTTCTTAGAAGACCACCCGACATGATCCAATGGTATTTTCTTCATGCTAACAGCCTCCAAGAAGTTTCCTCTTCACCGTGAAGGTCCCAAAATCATATTTACCCCCACTTAGGACAATAAGTTCACAAAGAGCGCACCTGCGGAGGGTCCTGGGCCTTTGTTTGTGTCAGCCCGCGCCCTCTGCATTAGAAGTTTTAAATCTAGGGTGGATCAGGGGAGATATTCATTCATATAAAGTATTTTTGAAACCTGGATAGATAAATCCCCAAATATAGTTACCCTCCCACATAAATTCTTGATTCATAGATCAACATGTTCATGGGTTGATCTACGTTCGTCATTTCTAGAAAAGAACAAGGAAGAACAAATAAATTAAACAATCCCTACCACGTTGACATTCGATGCTAAAGCATTCATCCTTAAGGCTTCAAGAAGTTGTAGTCTTTTTCAGCTCTATTCTTTGAGGCATGTTGATGGTGATGACGTATCGCTAACATTAGTCATTCTTCGTTAGAGAGGGAAACTACTGGTGGTTCTCTAGAGAATACCTGTAGTTTATTTCCCCATTCTCCCATGTGTAGGTTTAATAAAAATAATGACATCACAACATTTATTTCACACTGAGATGTTGCGTAGGCATGCTATTTCATTTATGAAACATCATATTTGTTATGCTTACTTTATTTCATCATTACACTGTGTGATATGGGATATTAATGAGCTTCATTAATGTGCCACATCACCGCCTCGTTACTTCACTGTAGTGTCTTCATCTTCCACCCAACATAGAGAAATGAAATGAAATAATTATTTTAAGTAATTTTATTATTTTCCTTGAATACTTCGAAAAATAAAATTTCCTCTCAACCCTTGCCCACCTATGTTAAGTCATATTTAGGCAAATCCCGACATTCCAAGATCAACGATTCCCTCAGATTTTCGATTTGAGGACTTGTTCAAAAGTTAGAAAAACCCACTCGCACGTTCGTTTAACTGAACCTTAAAAAGTCCAAAAATTAACTTTCACCCTCGACCAACGCTAGTTGATGTTAGGCTCTGCCTGAGGGGAACAAACACTCATGAGAGGAATGGTTCTCTTAGATTTTCAATATGAGTTACCTTTTAGGAGTTATAAGGATTTGACAATAAAATAATTGTTACTTAATTATTTTATTTATGGCCATTAACTATCTTCCTTCGTTGGCCCATGTAGGCCAATGTTACGATCGTCTGAAGGAAAGAATAACATCACAAGCTCAACAGTGATCTCGTACTTTTAATCTGAGTCACTATTCATGAGTTATAAGCATTTGAAAATAAAATAATTTTATATAATTAATATATTTACGGTTTTACCATTTTTAGGCTTTCTCACTAGAGGGATACACTGACTAAACTTAACTCGCGCCTTGGGTAAAACTGCCATCATTAATGCAAAAGTGACTTAAGATTTATTATTTGGACACACGTTTAATAGTAATTCCACTATTTTAGGGAAACCTCTCACACACGATATTTAAAGCTAGTTTTTTTCGGCAGATCATTCCGAGCACTCCGAGCCTCATAATCGCATGTCGTCTCAGCCCCTAGTCTAGAAATAATTCTATATAATTTTAGAAAAATTAAAATGAAAATTATAGGACATTACACAAAATGGATCCTTAAGTTGGTATTCTACCCAAATGGAAGCCTATAGGATGAATTGAGGGAAGTTGGGAGGAGATTTGGGCTGGGGTTGTCCAAGAAAAATGTATTTGGAGGTGTGAATAAAAGAGAAAGAGAAGTGACCTTTTATAAGAAGGGAGAGGGGAACTTTATGAAAATCCTGAAATATTAATTTATTACATATTTATTTTTAGTTTATAATGGCTCCAAAGTGAATTATTTGGAGTTTAAGATGAGGATGGGTCAAAATAATATCAACCAATAGGTCTTATAAAATTTTAGGTCGTGAATTTAACCTTATCTTTTGGTTGTATCCCTTATTTTAAAACATTAACTCTTACCATGTCTTCTTGTATTTTCATAATATATGTTTAGTATAGTTACTATAAAATATCAAGTAAACCAAAAGTGGATCAATAATGATATTTGTAACATTATATAATTCATTTGTCCAAATCGTAGTTTTTATGACTATTATATCATTTAACAAAATAGTAATTGTTTTATAAACTATTTTATGTCAATTTTGACACTATTTAGTGATTGTTTTTTTTAAATCCATACAAACTTTATTACTTTGAAAAAAGGAATTAAATCAAATATAATATATCATAATAATCCATAAAATTTGTTGATGTCATAAAAACATTCATATTCCATTTATTTTAATATTTATAATATAAAAAATATGATTCCTTCACTAATAAGAAAAACACTACATCATTATTGTTTCATAAAAAAATTTAATTATTTATTATCTTAAAATTAAAAATAAAATACCATGATGTATAAAATTAGTTTATATTTCCAATGACTATTTATAGTTGAATAGATCATTTATATAACTTGAATTAATTTTTTTATTAATAAGATATATGTTTATGATATATTTCCCTTTACATTAAAATAATTATTATAACATGTCATTTTCACACCCAAGTGGAGCCATGGGGTCCAAAAATAGACCTAAGGATTCTCATGGTTGTCCATATATCATCTAATTGGATTAGGACATGTTTTAGGGTTGTTTTATATAATTTTTAACTTTTTATTCCAAATATGGAATCATTTTTTACAAATTCAAAAATCATAATTTTCAAAAATTAATTTAAAATTAATTCCCATTTTCAAAACCAGAAAGGTGGTTTTTAAGAAGAAAAAAATATCAAAATATTGACATATGTTTATGTTAAATTTAAATGTAAAATTACTTACAATGACCTAAATTATATTAAATGATAAAAATATAATATAATTATAGTTTAAACACAATTAAAAAGATAATATAAATATTTAAATTATTTAGATGAAAATCACTTTTGAATTAAAATGTAGTATTTTTCACCATTCATTATGATATAAAAGTAATTAGAAAAACACCAAAAAATATCAATTTTTTTTTATCTTATTCTTCTAAAGATGAATTTAATTTTTTCAAATTGAATATATTTAAGGGTCAAATGTTGGATTTAAAAAGGTTTCTCTATTAAAAGGTTGAAAAACATTATTTTTTAAAAAATACTTCTTTTATCTAAAAAATTGAATTTTTCCTTTTATTATGTCTAATAAACACATAATATGAATTTTAAAATTATATAGAATATATAAAATTCAAAATGTGTTTAATAATTTTCATAACGGCTTTTTTAAATGGCTAGTTTGATAGAGTTTGGTGCCCTTGAAATCAGGGTGGTGTACATCACATACAATTATTTAAAAAGGAAGCGTACCCTGGAATATTGGGGTGTTACATTATCCTATCCTTCAATAAATTGCATCCTTGAAATTTTTGAATTTCAGTTTGGTAATTAAGGTTTTATTATTCTAAATATTTTTATTTCAATCCCACATCACAAAAATTGTCGACAAAACATCCACTTTAAAATAAAGGGAAGTAAAAAAGGTTACCTGAAATAACACATACTAAGGTTCCATGTAATAAAACATGGACCTGAAAAAAATTGTAACCATCATGTTCTGATGGAGAGTGATAGAAAACAATATTAGGATATATTTAACAACCAAAAATCTATAAATTTGCAATCATATATGGGACCATTTGATTCATCGCAAAATTAAGTACTAGGAAAACATTATTGGTTTTATGATCCTTTACCTAGGGTTGTATACTTAATTTAATTCATATAAAAAGAATAATAATAAAGATACTTAATTTACATGTTGAGTTTCATCCTTTAATTATTTCCTATCACAAACTCATTTTTCTATCCAAAAGTTAAAACATAAAAATAATGAATTTATCATAATTGTATATGGTTCCAAATAAAAACATATACATTTAAATGAAGAAAACTATGTTACACTAACAAAGAACTTCCTATAGGCCAATCGTAGGAGATAAAGTCTTGTCTCACTTTGGTTGTGAGTTCGATTCATGCAGCCTTGTTTGAAGTGATTGGTTGTTTCTAGACCTACGAGTTATCCTTTTTCTCAAACTATATTATTATAACACTCAACAAATAACCTTAATAAATGTTTTAACCTTAAACAATACTATCCAAAGTTCATATTAATCCATTCCAACCTTTAGAGTTATACAAAATACTTCTATCTAAACTCTATCTAAAAAGTCTCTAAATTTCAAAAATCAATTGTAACATCAAATTCCCAAAACAATGAAATTTTGATCTTATTATCACATACTGAATATATGATTACCTTCATCATATTAAAATCTTAATGAAACAAAACGTACTTTAGTACAATACCTATATATATCACATTCTTCTTATAACCAGAATATAATTCTTGAATACCGAAACACAAATACATTAATTATTCCACTTCAACTATAGTACAACATAAGCTTGACTTTGATCTATTTGATTCTTATGAGCTATATGTAATTGATTCTTAGGACATTCTAGTGATTAGTGTCCCATATCCTTTAAATTGAAGTACCTCACATTACCAGCTTCATTCTTTCCCTTACAATCATGAGTATGGTTGCCTTTTTCTCCAAACTTGTAACATACTCCTATCCCTAATAAGAATGTTCCCAAATTTTTCTTTCCACATTTATTACAGGATGGAAAATCAACCATTCCCTTCTTCCCCTTTACTTTTTTTCCCTTTCTCAATAGTCATATTATTTCCCTACATCCCTTTAAAGTCATAAGACATAGAGAATTCCTTCTATATCTTGATGGAACATGAGACTATATCTTCATAAGATAAGAATATTTTGGTGACCAGAGATCTTTAAAGGAATAGTTTTAACCCATAAATGAATCGATCAATATTACTTCTCGGGTTACGTATATAGACTACAACATATCTTGTTGACCTTGTGAAGTTAGCCTCATACTTTGTGACATTTTTATCCTCCTTTTTCAAGAGACTCAGAAATTGCCTTTCCATATTAGATCAATGTTCAGGAGGAAAGTATTTCTCTAGGAAAATTTCTTTAAAGTCCCTCTATTACATATTTGTTACTTCTTCATCCTCCTTCATGTTTTGAATTAATGTCCACCATTGACCCGCATCTCCTGAGAGACAATAAACTACCATGACAACTTTCTCCCTTTCATTACTTCACAAAGCATGAAATATTTTCTCTAAGGAACATATCCATTGGTCAGGAAAAAAATTATGTATAGTCTCGTTGAATGTTAGATTTTGTTGTCTCATGAGGAGTTATAACATTGATCCTCTATATTGTGGATCAAGGTGCTCCATATGGGTAAGTCTATTATTCATAACTTGAGTAAGTTGTCCCAGTACGATTATCATCTATTCAACACCAGTTGTATCACCATCTACACTATAATTATCTTGAATAGGATGGAAATCCCCCCATGGATTATGTTCATTGATACGGTTTTTATTCCTTCCACTATGTTCTTTTTCTAAACAATGGAATACACTAGATTAGGTTACAAATCATAATGCATAATTTCAAACTAGTAAAATATTTAGCATAAATTAAAAAATTTAGGCACAGATAATCCTTAATCCTAAATATGGTTTATTTGAGGACATATTTACTCATAAATCCTTGATAATGGTTTGTAAATAAAATATGTACTACCCTAATCATATCACCCAGGAGTGTCAAACTAGGTGCGCAGTAAGGCCCATTGTCGTGTACTAGATTACCCAGAGTCAAGACCGAAACACCTTGTTAGAGTTTTTACCCCACATTACTTCTATGCCAAAACCATTTCTACTTGTAGTATCAAGACATAGATGTATTACTTGGAATATCCATGTAATCCTTAATTTACAAAAATTCTAGGGTTTCCTTCTATACTTATCCTCAAAGTCCAACATAGGGTTATGATCACTAATCTATGTTTTCTAAATTGATTTCCAAGGTTGTTGCTAAACTTTATCTGATACCAAATATAATGCCCCAACTGCAGAAGCCCATAGTTAGTGCATTATTTTAATAAATTGTCATGATTATAAGGAATCAAGTCACGAAAGGCCGATCAGTTTAGTAGTCCTGGAAAATAGATTACATACATAAACTTTAAATTACAATTTATAACATAAAAAATCATAAATAATCCTTTGAGAACAACATTTTACCCATTTATTAACCATACATATCAATAAAAATACACTTTTTGGAATCATGGTAAAATAAAACATAAGAAACGAGTGAGATCAAATGCTCAGTAAGGATAAAAAATATAGCATATGCTATCAAAATTAAGCATAGACTTTTAAGGAAAGGTAAAATAATAAAACACAATCCTCTTAAAACAATATATTCAGAATAATATGGAAAGAATAAATCATATAATTCTATTTGTACATTAACATGTATATTCTACTAGTTGAATAATCACATGTAAAATCAATAACTAATCTCATAACAACGGAATGCATAATGGGGGAAATATTTAACATAACGTCAAGGCATCGACCAAGACACCATACCTAATTAGGCAAGACATTATCCAAAACCTAAACATAATTTCCTCAAGAGACTACCGATACATCAAGGGGCTATAGAGATCCCTACCCGACAATTACAAATTCCACTACATTCCTCTCATTAAAGGGGTAAAACATAACCAATATAAGCATTCATATTAAAACTAATAAATGAAATATCAATACTTTAACCATAAAACATGAGTCGTATAAAAATAGCACATCTATAGTTGAACATATCTTAAACCTTCAATACAATATGGAATATTGTATCATAATACATTAACCTTAATTAAGTATAAAATACAACAATAGATTTTGACATAGATGAACATAATCAGAAAAACTCTTTGAAAAAAATATTCCTTTTTCATGAAATCATTTAAAAGTCACAAACTTTATAAAATATATATTTGTGTAAAAGTGTCTCATTCCACTTTGAAACTTTTTAATGGAATTAACATTTAAAGGAATCATGTCCATATAAATAAACCCTTAAAATCATTTCGAAAACATGGAAATTAATTAAATAGATTTAGAAAAATAAATAATTAAAACATTTAAAATAATGATCTAGTTAAAGAGTACCTTCCATAAACATTAAAATACTCATTTTGAAAACATTTTTATGAAATGTGGATATGCATTATAAATATATCCTAGTAAATACTTATACATAACCAATCTTGGATAATAATGATATTGAGGAATTAACCCTTACCTTAGGTATGATACTCTCCATACGTGTCTGAAATTCCAATATGATTTTTTAAACATGTTATTAACATATATAAGAATCATATTAATATTTATGATATCATATGTGATTCTTTTATGACTTTATATGACCCATTTATTAACAATTCCATGTTAATGCAGTATATTGGGTAATAATCGCTTTGTTTATCGTACGGGTTTTGACTTGTAATTCTTGATCACATTACATAGATAATGATTTAATTACTTCTATAATTTATAATATGATTTATATATCATATATATTCATAATATAAATATATATGATAGATTGATATATGAAATGGAATACACCGTTTAGGGAGACGGTAGGCCGTATATATGCATGAACATTGTTTCCACTTTCTTATCATATGGAAGTAAGTGAATGACATATATGTACACACACACAGATATATATATATATATATTATAGTAGCCTTATTATGTAATATATTTCATAATTATTCACAATATATATATTTTTTATCATCGTTCTTGGATGCTGGACGTGGAAGATGAGTCTCATCGCGTCGTGGAGACGGTAAGCCGTATGTATGCATGAGAGACAATATCATTTCTGTAATGGTTAAATGATATGGAAATCGATGGTATATTAATTATACATTATCATAATAATTTCATATTCATTATTTATTTCTATTATACTCATCACTATACCCATCCAAATAAAGTCATGTGGAATAACAAATTACAGCACGACGTGAAGAAGATAAGCCGCACCTATGCACACATGATGATATTATTATTCATTGGATAGGATAAATGATTTATATAGTTGTCCCATTATTTTAATAACATATAAATATATTTATGATACTATATTTATCACTTTGGTATGGAAACAACATAGAAAGAGGAAGTAGATGAAGAAAAGAACTTTGAAAGAAGGGATAAAACGATTACCTCTTTTTCAGGTGTCTCCTTTTTGATTTTCACAAAAGGACTCCATATGTTAGTTTTCTTATGAATGAGTGAAATCTATGATGAATTATGGGAATTTGAGAGGATATTTGGGAAGTTTTTGGCTAATCCAAAGGTATTTTGCGGTGTGAATGAAGGATAAGGAGAAGTTCCATTTTATAAGAGGGGTGAGGGAAAATTTAGGAAAACCTTGAAATATTAATTTATTATAAATTTATTTTTGGTTTCAAACGAATAAAAAGTGAATTATTTCAAGGGTAATTTGATTAAGGATATAAATACTCTCAAAAAATAGGTTTTATACAAGTTTAGTTCATGAATTTAACCTTATATTTTGGCTTTAACCCTTAGTTAAAAACATTAACTCTTACCATGTATTCTTGTATTTTCATAATATATGGTTACTATAGTTACTATAAAATGCCCAGAGAACCAAAAGTTTACTATTAATGAAAATTTTAACATTAGATAATTTAGTTGGATGAATATTAGAATTTTAGGACTATTATATCATTTAATAAAATTGTATGTGTTAAAAAAGATAATTTATGACAATTTTGACACTACTTAGTAGTTGATTTTTGCTAAAGTAATAAAAACTTGATTCCATAAAAAAGGAATCAAATCAAATATAGTATTTCATAATAATCCATAAAATTTGTGGATGGAATAAAAAATTTCAAATAACCTTTATTTTAATATTTATAATATCATTTTTTGATTCCTTCATTAATAAGGAAAACAGTGCATCATTATTGTATCAAAAATAAATGGAATTATTTAGTATTTAGAAATTAAAAATAAAATAACATGATGTAGAAAATATTTTTAGCTTTCCAATTAGTATTTATATTTGAAGATATAATTTATATATCTCTAATTAAAATTGTTTTAGTAATAATATACATGTTTATGTTATATTTCTCACTACAACATTAATAGACTTTTGCGGCGGGTTTTTAAAGGCAGTTTACTAAACTGCTTCTAATTTTTTATTATTTATTTAGTGGTGGCTTTTAATAAACCACCACTAAAACTTTTTTTTTCAATCCCGAAACTCCCCCTGCCACGATGACCCCCAAATCCCTAGCCCCTCGCCGCCTCGCCGCCTTGCTGCCTCGCCGCCTCTCCAAACCTTGACACCTCACCGATTCTTCCTAAGTTCATCTTAGGTAGGATTTTCTCCTCATATTATCACTTATTCTTCTATTTTAATTTTTTCATTTATACTCCCCCTTAAGGTTCATGTGCTATATATTAACCCAAACCCAATCTTGGGGTTCTTCTGTTTAGTTTATTCTTCCTAGGAATTGTGGGGTTCGATTATGGACCATTCTAACCACAACTATTGGAGGTGATGAATTCTCAAACGGTTTTTGTCACGACCCGTCCTCGGGGCCTGTGCCGTGACTACCCCAAGCCCGCCTTCCATAGGCCAGGGGCTGGCGACTAGCACCAAGGCGTAAATTCCCGGTAAACAGGGAAGGCATTGCCTTTACAAGAAACAACCACCACAGAGTCAGCAAGCGGAAAGTAACTACAAAGTGCAGAAAAGTAAAGGGGGCCGGAATACAAGCCCAACTGAAAGTACAACTGAAAAGTAAAGTACAACAACTGAAGAAAAGACGGCGGCCTCGTGTCGTCCACTGGCAATCCCACCTGAAGGGTGGGTACAGATAGCCTCCAGGCTCCTCGGGTCCCACGTCCGCTCCGAGCACGTCCCGCCCAGTGGTCCACCTCCAGGTACCGTCCTGCTCCACGCCCCAACCGAGATCAGCGCTGTCCGTCGTCTGCAACCAACACAACAAGGTGCGGGCATAGCCCGTGCAGGGGTGAGTACAAGCTACTCAGTAAGGACCCCGAGACCCCCGAAGGTCTCCCGAAATCCACAAAGGATATAGCACAAAAGGAAGATTCAATCACGAAGTAACATCTGACTCGACTTAGGTATATGCCCATACATATACCTAAGTCCCCAATTCTAGCTCTGCTCACGAGCTGAAGAACAACTCAATCCACAAAGGAAAGCAAGACTCAAATCCACAAGGAGAGTAAACAGTAAATCCACATAGGATAGTTCAACACAATCCACAAAGGAGAGTAACATAAGATTCAGCTCAACCAGGTATACTTTTTCAGATGACGTCAAAGATGATCACTGATCCATCTAAGTCGTCGGACCCACGAAGGATCGATAGGCACTAACCCCCGCAAAAGGCCCACGTAGGATCGGGCTTACACAGAACCTGTAGGCAGTGGCTCACACAGAACCGGTAGTAAGGACCCACATAGGATCGGGCTCACACAGAACCTGTAGCACTGATCCACGTAGGATCGCTGAGTGCAGTAGTCGACGCAGTCCACTGAGGATCTCTGCACAGTCGTCGCTGCAGTCCACGAAGGATCTCTGCTCTGCCGTCGTCGCAGTCCACTGAGGATCTCTGCTCTGTCGTCGAAGTCACAGCCAGCGCTAGGGTTCCCGCACACAGCGAGCTCGTTTAGGAGGGTCCGCTCCACGATCCGAGAGGCTGATACATCAACTGACACGTAGTCCGAAGTTGATGTATCCAAAAGTTCCGTATCGACAACAGGATCTCAACGCAACGGACGGCGCGTCAATCGGACGCCCGGTCTGAGAGTTATTGGCATTTTCGTCCCAGGGGCCCGGTTGGTTTTTAGGGCAAAACCAACCCGACCGTACTCCGCCTGTATCCGATCCTCGGGCGGAGTATGCCAAAAGTTCCGTCTCACTTAGAGGAAACTACCACAGCTGACGGTACGTCGATCGGACGTCCGTAGCTCAAGTTATGAGCGTTTCCGCTCCGAGGGCCCGGTTGGTTTCGTGTACGAACCAACCCGGCCAAACCCAAAGTCTTCCGAAACCTTGAGTATAATATACCGAAACGACCGTCTCGATCCAAGGATCGCGTAGCCGCTGACGGTTCGTCAATCGGAGGTCCCAGGCCCAAGATATGGGCGAAAGACCGAAGAGGGCCCGAAACGGGGGTTCTGGGCCCAGGGCGACCCGGCCTGAACCCCCCCTGGGTCGGCCGAACCGGGTCGGCCCGAACCGGGTCGACCCGACCCGGCCCGATCCGGCTGGGCCGGGTCCGGTCCGGCCTGGGCGCGGCCCGGCCGACCGGACCGGCCGGCTCGGCTTCGGCCGAGCGGCCGACAGAGCCGTCGCGGGTTTGACCCGCGGCTTGGAGGAACGCGGCCCGCGCGGGCCGCGTGCTGGATGGCCGGACCGCGGACGCGGTCCGGCGGTTCGCCGCTGCCGTGGCCGAGCCGCGGCGGACTCCTCCGGCGGCGCGCCGGGCGCCGCCGCCGCCTTCCGCGGGCCGCCAGAGTTGCTCCGGTGGCCCGTTTTGCCTCCCGTCTGCGCTATTATTCCTCCCGGGACGCGTCCTTCACTGCGGAATCAACAATTGGCCCTTGCGTCGTGCTTTTTCCGTCGCCCGCCAAATCCGCACAAAAAGGAAGATCGGCGGAGGGTTGCCGGGTCTTGTTCGTTAGACCCGCACCCTCCGCGTTAGTCATAAACAACGGGAGAAACAAGAAATAACCAATCAACAATTTTAAATAAATTAAAATTCTTCCGTGATCGGGTTCTTTATTTCAAAAGAATAAACACGGGAAAGAATCATCAAGAAAATAAACCCCTACCTCGAAGTCGCCGTCGGACGTGAGGTCGTCGCGGAAACGCTCGTCGCGGAAGGAGGGGATCGTCGCGTCGTCGCGGAAGAGACGTTCGTCGCACCGCGGGAAAAACGTCACGCCGACGATCTCCGGATCAAGATCAAACAGATTTAATTAATTTAAATCCGTTGATATCGAAATTAAAAAGGGAGAATTCAAACGATTCGTTTCTCACCTTAGTTGTCGAACGAGGATCGGCTGCGGAAGAAGAGGCGTCGCCGAAGAACGTCGCGGGTAAAGCTCGTCGACGTCGCAGATCTCGGTGTGCGTCGTCGAATTCCGGTCGCCGGCGTTCTTCGCGTTCTTCGCGTTCTTCGCGTTCTTCGCGTTCTTCGCGGGGAGATGAAGAGACAAAGATCCTCTCAAATCCTTTCAATGGATTTTTAGGTTGGTCTTATTTTATAAACATGCCAACAAACGCAAAAGCGTAAGTAACGACCCATCAGTTCGTTGAATTAATTCAACGAGTGAAACAGCCCATTTAATTCACGAAAGAAACAGCCCATTTAATTCACGAAATAAACCGCCCAATTAAATGGTCTGTTAAAAATTAAAGAAAACGCGTCGGTTGACTTTTCAGTTACTTTCACGGGTTTTCGCGGGTGCGTTACTTAGCGAAAGAAACGGCGGGGCTCGTGCGGGCCCCACCGCACAAATATCCTACCAAGGGGTAGGATATTTCTGGATAGCATCCTATCCAGTTCAACTCAGTTCAAGTGGCTTCCAAGTGACTTCCAAGCAGCTTAAGTGAAATAAAATAAAGTTGTCGCACAAACTTTATTTTATTTCTGACTTAAAGCCCCAAAATTTAAAAACCACGTCTGAGCAAACGCAACTCCAGAAGAGGCGTTTCTAAGCAAATACCGGTGCTGTGATTTCATCGGTGCCCTCAGAATTCGATTCCGGGCACCGGTTCAAAAGATAGAAAAACCCGCTCGTCCGTTCACTGAACGTACCCGAGCCAAACTTCGGAAAATGATTCCGGGCACACCGGGCCTCGGAATCAGGTGCCGTCTGAAGCTGCGCTCTTGTAAAATTCCAAAGAAAATTAAGAAAAAAAAATTTCCTTGAAATTTGCGGGTCTTTACAGTTTTATCCATGTTTTCATTAATTCTTATTCCCTATCACTTTTTTAAATAGGTATTTTGTGGATATTTGGTTTCTCATATTTTTTTAGTATTACTTAGACCACCTTCAGGTATATTTGGCTTTCCACTGGTGAAGGATACACCATTTGAGGTAGGTTATACTATGTTTGATCCATCAAATAAGAAACAATAATTTATTAGGTGTATAAATGAGTCTCTTCAATATATAATGACATATATAAATTAAAAAATTAGTTTAGTTCTTGAAATTTGTTTTTATTTGTTTTTTCAATGATTTCATTATGGTTTTTCCTGGTTTCATCTTTCTAAAAATGTGTTTTCTTGCTTTTTTGAAATTTTGAGAACCTTGGGTGATTTTTTTTTTGCTTTTACAATGGGTTTAAATTAATGGGTTTGAAAATAAAGAAAATGTTTTTCCTTTTGGATGGGTTTTCCATAAATTCTTAATAGAATTTTTCGTTTCATAAATGATCCAGAATGACTTTTAATTATTTTACTTCCTTTAATTGTGACTTATATACATATGCATACATAAATACATACATACATACATACATATATATAAGCGATCTCGGTGTATATATTCACACAAGTAAATGGGAATATGTGCATTTGTAAAAGGGGAACATGTGTATATATATATAATTTTTTATATGTGTCTAAGTGTGAAGTGTCATTTTGAATGTGAAAGTTATAGTGTGAAAAGTGATTTTCCAAATGTTGGATTTTTGATTTCTAAAAATTTTTGGACCAATTCGATCACCCCAATGGGATTTTAAAAATAACATTAACTCCAATGGAAGCCTATAATTTTAGGTATTTTTTGGACCTAGGTTTGATATTAATCACATATTTGTATGTTTCTAAGAAAAGGGGATTTTCATTGGTAGTATACGGAGGTGATGTGTTATTGTATGATTTCCTTATAATGTTGTGTCATCAATATTTTTTCTACCAAACCTCCCATATGTATTTCAGTTATGGTCAGGGAACATGGGAAACTTGGGTACCTAGGTGGATAGGCTAGGACTAGTTTCTAGGCTAGTCAGTAGGGCCTTGGTATATTTAACTTGTAGGATTGTGATGTAACACTTACTCAATAAAGTGACATTTCTTTTACCAATGTACCTTAGGTGCATCCCCTATAATGAGTCATGATGGAAATAGATTCCTATATGTTTGATCCATAGGATATAATGTACCTAGAACCCAAAAAACCTAGCTAGTTATTTCTTTCTGAAGGTTCTTTCTCTCATTTTATTTCAATTTATATATTACTATATTTGCAAGATATTTTTCTTAGTTTCCATTTTATGTCTAAAATAACTAATGGATTATTCTAATTTCATTTATTTTTAGCACCTCGTGATATGATTTATACTATTTGATTTCCCACTAAAAATATTCTTTTATTTCATTATATTATTATGAATGGATTTTTTGAAATTATGTTATTATTTGTAAATGGTTTTCAAAATGGAAAGGGGAAAATGGTATTTAAGAATCACTGGCTTGTTATTTGTTTAATAGAAGAATGGAAAACCGTATATTTTTATATTTATTTTTTCAAACTAGAATGAAATTATTTTCTCTTTAAATGTATTTAATAAATAGTGGTTTCTCTTTTGATATCCCTACCAAGAATTTTTATGTAGTGCCTATATCTCTATCATTTTTTACTTTCATTTTTAGCATAGATTTTATTCTCACCCAAGGGATACTTTGGTTCATTTGGTTGGGTGGAGACTTATATAGTCATAATATGGTAGTTATTTTTTTATTTTAGTTTTAATTTATTTCTTTTTTATGGGATTGTCCACTTAGGCTTTTACTACTATCAACATACTGAGGGTAGCTCTAGCTGATAGTTGGAGAATAAAGGCCACTGGAGGAGAATATTTTCCTTATAGGAGAGGGAGTTCAAGGCGAATGGTAGTTTTTAGTTCTTATTGATATTTATTACATTTACTAGTATTGATATTAGGTTTCTGATTATTTATTTTTCTATGGCATGGAATTATGATGTAGGAAAGGGTCATGCTGAAATTTTATTTAATTTTCCAATAATTACTTCCATAATTATTTATTTGGTGAAATCATTCTTAGGTGGTATTTCATTGTTTCATTAGCACTTGTTACATCCCATGTGGATTGGGAACACCCTTTAGGTCTTATCATGGGTCAGACTAGGAATCTGAAGGAGGGACAACTTGGGTTGGATCATGAAAAAACGTTATCAAAAGAGGAGTTAGGTTCATTACACCATAAGATCATTATATATCTCATAAGTTTCCCTTGTATCCTTTATAAAACACGAATATCTTCAAAAATATAATATACCTCTATATTCTCCACCTAATTCTTATTTTTTATGTATATATTAATCCATGAAATCTGTGATCTATATAGAGACCCTATAATATGCCTCTTAGGCAGGTTATCTAGGATGTTTTGTTAAAAAATGGTATGAAAGACATTCATGCCTCTTCTTTTAAATTGTTATATAGTTTGGGATGTCTTGGTAGAAATGACATAGTATTTTGGAGACATAATATGTATATTATGAGAAATTTATTTTCCAAATATCATCTTAATGTGCCTTAAGTTACAATGGGCTATTGGGAAAAGGTGTCTTTGAGGATATTTTTGATTAATCCTATAATTTTTCCAAATCTTTAACAGATTTATATATTTTTTGAACAATTATATATAAATCTCTTTACCTATTTATTAATAGTTATGTGTTTTAATTTTTTTTAATATTTTGAAGGCACATTGTGTTACACATGGATAAAATATGGATCACATTACTGAGAAACAAACCTCAGTATGTTAAGGGTTTGGAGGTGTTTTTATATTTTTCAATTTCCAATCGATCTGTTGAAGGGGTAATAATATGTCCATGTACAAAATGTAAATTTAGAAGATGTTTGAAAAGAGATGAAGTTTATGAACCTTTAATATTGAAGAAATTCCCTGGTCAATATTTGTGTTGGATGTGGAATGGAGAATCGAACGTTACAGAAAGGTTCATGACTGATGTCAATCCACATAATGAGCTCCCAAATTTGTTGAAAATGGAAAATGAAATGAAAAAAAGCTTACAAATGACACATTTGTCAATGCAAGACACCACCATCAACATCAAAACATATCAGAACAACCATATGAGGGTGCTACAAATAACAAAATGAAAAGTGATGTTTTTGAGACTTTAGGACAACCAGATTAATATTGTAACATATCAGTGGATCCTCCTCTTGATTATGTGGAGTCTAATGTTAAAGAAAACATCATTGGGGAAAATAAATTTCATGATTTAGTTGATGGTGGAAATCAAGAGTTCTATAGTGTATGTTTGAAATATTCATAACTTTCTTTTCTGTTGATGTTGTACAATATTAAATACCAATGTGCAATTATATATAAGGCAATGTCCATGATAATGGAATAGTTGCGTGATGCATTTCCTAAAGAAAACATCCTCGAGTCTTTTTATGATATGAAAAAAGTTGTTAACATGCATGGTTTGAATTATACAAAAATACATGTGTGTCCCAATGATTTTATGCTTTATTGGTGAGAGGATTCAAGTATATAGGATTGCGAAAAATGTTCTTCTTCTAGTTGGTTGTCAATGGGTGATGTTGGAAGTCTGATTCAATATACTACCATAAATAAGAAGAAAATAAACACACCTACATATGTTTTGTGTCACTTTGCTTTAAATCCTAGAATAAAAAGATTATTCATGTCATTGAAAACCACCGAACACATGAAGTGGCATTCTGTAGATGATAACAATGATGGGTTAATGCGACATCCATGAGATTCAAAATCATGGAAGAAATTTGATTCATTACATCTAAATTTTTCATCTTGTCCTAGGAATGTTTGATTGGGATTGGCTGTTGATTGATTCAACACATTTGGGACTCTGAGTACCAGTTATAGCATTTGGCTAGTTGTTTTGATCCCTTACTATCTGCCTCTGTTGATGTGTATGAAACAAACATATTTTATCATTTTGATGATTATTCCATGAAAACAAATGTCTATAAATGATAATCATGTATACTTGTATCCTTTAATTGAAGAATTAAAAAAGTAATGGAGAAACAGTCTTAGACATTTGATAATTCCTCTAAAACATTGTTCAAAATGCATACTACTTTAATGTGAACCATTACTGACTTCCCTGGGCTTGGGAATTTATCTAGTTGGAAAAATTACATGGGTTTGAATTTTCCTCTTTGTAAATTTGATTTTGAGCCCAAACGGCTACCTCACAGTATAAAATGGTTCTTCTTGTGCCATCAAAGAATTCTCGATGCATCTGATAGATTTTGGCTGAACAGATCAAAATCTAATAGTTTCACTAATCATAGACAACCTCCAAAGTTGTTAAACAGTTATAAAATATTGACACAAATTGGAAAATATGAAACTGGATTTGGGAAGGTTTATCATTTGAATGATAGTGGGAAACAGCTATGAAGTGCATTGTCAAGTGAAATCGAAACGCAACAATGGAAAAAAAATTATATTCTTTAGACTTATGTATTGAGAATTTAATTTGTTGTGGCATAATCATGATGTAATGAATATTGAGAAGAATGTTTGTGAAAATTTGATCTTCACATTGCTTAATGAGCATGGAAATTCGAAGGATCATCTCAATGCTCAGAAAGACTTACAATTAATGAGAATAAAATGTGATCTTTGTCTAGTTGAGAATTAAAAGTATGATCTTACTATTTTTTCAATGAAAAATAGGGATAAAGATACATTCCTTTGAATTTCAAATCGTGTGGAAGTATCTGATGGGTATTTAAGTAACATCTCAAGGTGTGTTGAATTAATGATTCATAAGTTAAATGGATTGAAAAGTCACAATTCACATATCTTGTTACAATAGTTACTACCATTGGCATTGCGTACATTATTATCCAAAAACGTTACTGGTATTGTACTCCAATTATTCACATTTTTCAGAAAAATATGTGAGAAATCTATACATCCATTTTAATTAGAAAACCTTCACGAGAGGTTTGTAATGACACATTGTGCAATGGAGATAATCATTCCTCTGTCGTTTTTTACTACCATGATGCATTTAATTGTTCATTTCGTTGAGGAAGCTAAATTGGGGGGCTCCATTCATTATCAATGGATGTATCCAATTGAGTGGTACTTTATTGATATGTTTTTCTGTTAAGTAAACAATTTTTTTCACTTAATTAAATGCATAATTAAGTTTATTTATTTTATTTCATAGATATCTTGGGAATTTGAAGTCATGCGTGAGAAACAAAGCTCAACCCGAAGGCTCTATTGCTGAAGGCTATTTAGAATAAGAGCGTCTTAAATTTTCTTATATATACTTAGATGATATTGATAGAATATTTAATTGAGTGAGATATGTTGAAGACACATCAAATTAATAAAAAATACATAGTAAATCAAAAATATTTCATTCAATTGGCCGATCGGTTGGGAGGACATCAAATGTTACAATAATAGAAATGGAATTATTACATGCACATAGATATGTGCTACTGAATTTTTAAATTTTAGATCCATTTATTGAAGAGTTGAGGATACAAAAAAAGAGAAAAATTAGAGGCTAAACATGAAATGAGAAAGATATAACTAAATCTGTTAATAAAGAGCCTGTATAATGGGTTTCACAACGTGTAAGTTCATAAATATTGAAATAAATACGAATATTAGGTTGAAACATATATTTTTTAATTATAATAAATTATATTTGTTTTCTTAGATCATGAATACTAATACTCGAGCAGAGTTGTAAGAATATATGAATTTTCTTTCTCGAGGTCCTCTAAAACATGTTAGAATGTTCGACGCTCACAATGTGAATGGATTTAGATTTCTTACAGTCGATCAAGAAAAGGGTTTAAAAACATAGAATAACAGTATATTTACATTTTTCTAAGTAGGATACTATAGAAAGCTGACCGATATTATTGAATTAAATTACCACAGATATTTTTTAGTTGTTTTATTCAAATGCAATTGGGTGGATATTATAAAAGGTGTTAAAATATATTCCTTGCAATTTACTTCTGTGAACATCTCTTTATTGATGGATGTTGCTGATCATGAACTGAATGACCCATATATCTTATCATCATAAGAAAAAATGGAATATTATATGAATTATGTTGTGTATGAAGGGTGGAGTGTAGTTACTCATGTAAAACAAATAGATTTGTATGATAAGGGTGATGAAGTGGAATATTTGACATCTGACATTGAATATCATCAACAACAAGAATTGGAATTATTTGTCCACCACGATATTGAAAATATTAGTCTATAAAGGATGAATTAATTGGATGAAGTAATGGAGTAGGAAATTGACATGATTGAAAGAGTAAATGATTGTATGTTCAGTTATGCATTCATTTAGAAACCACTTATTTCATTTGTGCAATCATTCATTATCATTATTTTGTATATATTTTTTAGTATTGTGCATCTTTTATGTTTTTTATTTTTTTCTACATAATTTTTTTGAAATACATGTTATAAACATAATTTTATTTGATTAAATGATATGAATTCCGAGGAAGCAATATACTATTTCATCAACCACTGCGATAGATGACTATCCATCTATCTCCCTTCCTACGACATCTAATCCACCATCCGCCTGCCCCCTTTGCACCATCTCCCCCTGAACCTTGTATCACACCCTTTGTGAGTATCCCTTCAGTAGCTCAGTCGTCGCCTCCCACTTTAGGAGCCTCAATAGTGGGGGAGAAGCACGCCACTTCTAGTTATTTGTGGGGATACAGGAGGGTGACTGTTATAGGTACAAATTTTAATATGAATAAATATAATTCACTTTTTTATACTAACTATTTGTTCATTAAATATGGAAACAATGAAAATATGGAGAATAATATAAAAAGTTTTTATGTATGGATTCTAAATATAGAGAAGATAGTTTTACCATTTGATTCATAAAGGGTCCCTATGGATGACGTCGTAGGATTACTTGGCCATATTTTAGGCCAGCAAGCCGCAGAGCCCGTTTCCCTTCCTATTTCATATGATGATTGGAGACATATGCCTGTAAGTTGGAAAAATGAATTTTTTTTATTCCCAAATAAAGGTAATTTAAATACATTATGGTGTAATTGAATTTTATCTTTTTAATATTTTCAAAATTAATTTCTGTGTAAAGATGTGTTTCCACTTTACAGTTGCAGATTTGATATCATGAAAGTGGGCATTGAAAAATCATGGAAAAATTGAAAGAATTTAAATGGAGATTGTGGTGCAATGTCAATGATACTTCATTGACCTCCCAATAGAGGTATGAAAAGTTACCTGATGGGGTACCCAACGAGCAATGGAAATTTTTTGTTGACAGACATCGTGATGAGAAGAAGATGGTATTTAAATATATATCACTATAGTAATACCATTTTAAATTTATAGATGTATATGAAGAGGGTATAACATTGAATAAATTACTATTAAATTTAATTTTATTTATTTTAGGATCTTTCATGAAAGAATGGATCAAGCTGGGCAAAGCAGGTCATCCCTCACACTGTGGGGTCAAAGAGTTTTTCTAGAAGCTGAATTTATGTGGTAATATTTTCATTAGATTAAATATTTATAATAAAATATTATTTGTTTAATATATTAAATTTTTTATTTTTTTTTGTTTAATGCAGTCACATATTTTTGGGAATGAAGGATCCCGAACAGATGTGTGGTTGAATGTACGCCAAAAAATCTGATGGATATTTTGTTAATGATCCTACCAAGGAAGTTAGGGTATGAACTCATTTTTAATTATATTAACTTATTATCAGTTTTTACTATGTTAATATACATTGCTTCTAATATTACTACTATTTTATTTATAGGTAAAAATTAAAGAACTGTGGGATTCCAATCCTGTGTGGTCCTACTCAGTCTCTCAGGATGACCTAGTTACTAATTTTTTTGGGAAGGAGAATCCTGGCAGAGTGTCTGAGATGGGTTGGGGACTCAAACTATCTAAGGTCTTCGGAAGGACACCCGGGATTGAAGCTGCATCTACCCCTATTTTTAGTTAGTCCATACCCTGAGATACTAATAGAGATATTGTTTATCTATGAAACATAGTTCAAAACCAAGGGGCTCATATATCTGCTTTGCATAAAGCGTTTATTGATTTATACCATAAGATGACTGGATCTGCGATCTACCCCTAGTGGTATTGCATCGACTAGTGGTGAGCAGGTAAATCACAAAATTTTTAAATCATTTTGTTTTAAAACTTTTATTGGATTTAAGTTTAAATATAAAGATTCAATAGTATTTAATTTTCAATATAATGTTCTTTCAGGTGGTAGTAGGAAGTAGAGATAGAGGTGGAGAGGGTGATGAGGTTTGTTCATCATTGGACTGTGATTAGTTTTTTTGTTCATATGTTCAAAAAATATGGTAATATTTGGTTTGTATATGTATCTTGTGTGGCACATAGTTTCCACCAAAACATTTCATGACCTAACATTATCTTGATTTCTCATGTTTCCTTTTATGTATTTTATTTATTTCTAATGTTTCCTTTTATGTATTGTTCTCTCAAGTGTGTTATGCACCATATATGTTGATTCTTTTTTGTCATGAATCATTTTTTATGATTCATTTTTCCTAAATTTATTAGGTTTGTTACCCAAGGATGAATGATCAAAAACATATCCAATAGTAATAGGAATTATTCCAATCATATTTCTCGGAAAAGGTCCTCTATAAAAATTTGTCTCGTGTATAGGAGTAGAATGATGATATGTATGTGAAAAATTATATGAGAAATAAATAAATAAATTTATATGAATGATGAAGGGTCTCTCCTTTAGGGTATAACCAGTGTGATTATAATTTTCACTATGGCCTATTATAGGAGATCCAAACATCATTACATATATTGAAACATCATGAATCAATCCACATATAGTTTTTATATAATACCCTTATGCATATTAAGAACTTTCCTAGGGAAAGAGTCATTTTTTCATAACATTGGTTTATGGATAAAGAACCACATGCTAAGAATACTTATGTAGATTTGGATAATATGTAGAGGAAGACATGTCATACTAGGTAGACTGCTCTACGAAATTTCAAGTCTTACAAGATGGACCATGCATCACATAGTTTAACATCATGTGAAAATGACTAAAATAATCTATAGTTGATGATCATATTAAACATAACTTATTGTATGAGGTTTAATGTTGTTTAAAATGAAATGAAATTGTCTTGATTCCAACCCTATGGATGGAAAACCAATGTAAATGATGAAACCCAGTCACTAAGATAATGTGGGGGATTTGATATCAGTTTTTTGTTTGGGTTTGAGATAGGATATCTAGGAATCACTATGTATCCCATTAAAATAGGAATCAATCAACACATAATTCTTATAATTTTTGGGAAAATGTGATCACCTTGACTTAAAATTGAGAAATAATAGGGAATCCAAAATAAATAGAATGAGTGTAATGGTACATACCCTTTATGAACATTCCTTTGTGCATTATCATGTATTGGGGATTTTTAGGGAGTTTTTTGTGGTGAATTTGAGGTTTGAGGGGGTGTTTTAGCCTTTTGAATGCCAGCACAGCTTGTGCAATGAGTTGTATAGATATGAAGGAGGTAGTTTTATGTTGGGTGTGATCTTTTGTAAAATGGGAAATATAAACATGACTTTGGGATGAAATGGTGCTATGCATGTTTTCCTAGTTGTTTTCGTATGCACCATGAGAATATTTAAGCTCCCTTGGGTGGGCATGGAATATCAGAGGACCACCTATCCAAAATAATAAACCCAAGCTCACCACATTGTAGCCTTGGAAATGGTGAGGGTAAAATGGTTAGTAAATGGGAACTTGGTCATGGATTCTATAAATTGAATAATATATTAGAACCACTATATATTAGACTACTCCATGTTCTCATATTTTTTGGGGGCCAAATTCCATTTTAAAATGGGAAAAAAGATAAAACGATAATGAGGGTTCTAGATCAAACTTTTACCAAACCCACCACATGAGTTTTGGATATTAACTATGTTTTGGTAGAGTCAAGTGTGATTTACATATAAATATAAGTTTCACTACCTCTTTGTTTTGAGTTTTAGACTTTCCACAGTCACCTCCCTTGGTGTTCCAAACTACTTGGATCATATTGGATTATTTAGATTGACGTTATTTGATCTATGGTATCCCTCTCTTTCCCCATTACTCCTTTATTATCTTTATATTACATTAAAGAGTTCATTATAGTGGTAATTCTCATCTTTTTTGGTTGGTTTTTGATGGAGTCTTATTATTCATTGGATTCAATAATGATTCACTTGAGATCAGTGGTGGTTTATCCTTGGTTCCTGTTCATTTCTCCTTTAAGATTCAGTCAAGGATGGGGATCCTTCATCTCCCCTTCTTTATATGTACATTTAGAAATATCATGCATTTGAATTTCTTTTGTTAAATGGTACATATCATCTTAATAAAGACAGTGAACAAGATTAATTAAATTTTAAGTGGAAGAGAGAAATCACCTGATTTTTACATATTATTGATATTTTTTCTTATATGGACACATTTACATGATTTTCAAATTATGAATTATTTTGAGATTTTATGTTGTTTTAGTTTTTATGAAAC
Source organism: Viscum album (assembly GCA_963277665.1). Lineage (NCBI taxonomy): Eukaryota > Viridiplantae > Streptophyta > Magnoliopsida > Santalales > Viscaceae > Viscum > Viscum album. Next base: position 740,041,538 of record OY728127.1, on the reverse strand, counting down.
ATTCAATGTATGTCTGTATAACCTCACCATATATGAAAACAACTAAGAATATATATCAAACTATTAAATTGGTTTCCCATGAAATATTGTATTTCTGTGTGAATAACCTTAATAAAAATTTAGTAATTGTGATAAAAAACCTCATTGAAACTAAATTATGTGTGGTGGTTCTGATGTGTAGTGGTTATGATGTGTGGTGGTGGTGAAGTGGGGTGGTTGTGATGTGGGGTGGTTTCGATATGGTGTGGTTATGATGTGTTATATATTATATCAATTGGAATGTTTTTTCATGGCATTGGTAATGGGTCTGAAGTATGAGTTGCTTTTTTTTAATTTGGATTTAGCATCGGGTTTAACCGCTGCAAAATAAATATAATATATTTATAGTTGGTTTTACCCGCCACTAAAATTATGGTATTTTTCTATTCGCGGTGGTTAAAACCGCTGCTACGAATAATAATTTAGTGGTGGTTAAAAATGCTGCTACATTGTTTTCATATTATTTTATTGTTTCATAGGTTTTAACGACATTTTTTTGGAGAAACTAATAGTTTTCTAAAGAAAGTTATAACCACCAATAAGAAAATCAGTTTCGTTGGGAAATACAACTGCTAAAACCTTAAAAATAGCCGTGAAAAGCATCCACTATGAAGGTTACCATAAACCCCCACTAAATTGAGGAAACTGCCATGTGTTGTATGTTGACACACACTTTAGTGGAATTTTTTTGAAACTACCATAGAATCATATGGTGGCGGTTTAAACCACCGCCATTTTAAAAAAGCCTATTGAGAAATGGTCATTTTCCAGAAGTTTCCCTTTACAATAAATTAATTATTATAACATGTCATTGTCACACCCAAGTGGCTCCATGGGGTCCTTAAATAGACATAAGGATTCTAATGGTCGGCCATATATCATCCAATTTTATTAGGACATGTGTTAGGGTAGTTTTATATAATTATAATATAATTTTTTCCCTTATTTACCTGATTTACCCTTTAAACATGGTAAATAAAAATAATTACTGAAGTTACTATTCATAATGTCTAAAAATAGAAGGTACCTATTTACAAAATTTGGACCATCTGATTCCAAATATGGAATCCATTTTTACATAATTCAAAAAACATAATTTGAAGAAATTAATTTAAAATTAATTCCTGTTTTCAAAACCAGAAAGCAGGTTTTTATGAAGTAAAAACTATCAAAATATTGACATATGTTTATGTTCAATTTAAATATAAAACTATATCCAATGACCTATATTATATTATATGAAAAAATATAATCTAATTATAATTTAAAATAAATCAAAAATATATTCTCTCAGTATAAATAATTTAGATGAAAAAGTAGTTCTGAATTAAAATGCAGTGTTTTTCACTATTTATTAAAATATAAAAGTTATCAGAAAAAACCAAAAATTTATCCAAACTAAATTTTTATATCCCAATTATAAATAATAATTTTATTTTTTTCAAATTTAATATATAAATGTTTTAAATATTGGATTTAAAAAGGTTTCTCTATTAAAAGGCCAAAAAACTGTACTTTTTGGAAAAATACATCTTTTATTTGAAAAATTGAATACGTCCTTTTATTATGTATAAGAAACACATAAGATGAATGTTTAAATTATATGTAATATATCAAATTTCAAATGTGGTTAATACTATTTATTACTGCTTTTTAAACAGCAAATTTTATTTGTCATGGTGCACTTGTACCCCGTGTTGCGTACATCGCACACTATTGAATTATTTAAAAAGGAAGCATTCCATGGAATATTGGGGTGTTACATTTGAGATGTATCATCTATAAATAAGGAAAAATATAATGTGACATATATAAATATAATCTCTTATATAACCATTAGCAATTCTAGTGAAGTGTTATGTAACACCCCCTATATCAAGAGATCTGTTAGAACTCTAAATCCACTACAATGGTGATTGAGAAGTATTAGGTTCACATAGATGTTGTGAACCTAGGGTGTTTCTCCCATGATAAGTGTTTTGAATTAATGAATATATGTTTTTTTATTTTTATTCTATTTTACAAAATAATATCCTTGATTGATTTCTTTTTTTTCTTTGAAATTTTTAGTGCTTATATAAATCATCTTATAACTACTTGGGTTGAGTTTTTTCCAATTCCATTTATCTCTTTTACTACTTAGTTATACATATGTTTTTTAGTTTTTTAAAAAAAGTGAAGTCACATTGTGATATGGATTAATGTTGGATCACATTATCGAGAAACACACCTCAGTATGCTATGTTTTTGGAGAAGTTTTTATATTTTTAAATTTCTAATCAATCCATTGATGGGAGAATAACATGTCCATGTCCTAAATGTAAATTTAGAAGATGGTTTAAGAGAGATGAAGTTTATAAAAACTATATATTAAACCAATTCCCTACTTAATATTTTTGTTGGATTTCGAACGGAGAATCGAACATAATAAAAAGTTTGGGAACTGATTTCAATTGACAGAATGAGCTCCCAACATCATTGAAAATAGAAAATGAAATGAAAAAACATAAAAACGATACATTCAGTATTGAAAGGAACTAACATCAACATCAAAACATATCAGAACAATCAGTTGAGGGTGCTACAAGTAACAACTTAACAAGTGATGTTTTTCATACTATAGGACAATCAGATCAAGATTGTAACATATCATTGGGTCCTCCCCTCAATTATATGGATAATAAGGTAAGAAAAAACTTCACTGAGCATAAAGAGGTGTTTCATGGTTTAGTTGATGATGGAAATCAAGAGTTGTATTGTGTACTTTTGAAATATTAAAAGCTTTATTTTTTTGAAGTTGTACCATATCAAATTCTTGTGTGGAATTACAAATAAGGTGATGTCTATTATATTGGAATTATTGTACGATGAATTTCCTAAAGAAAATATCCCTAAATATTTTTATGATAAGAAAAAAAATTAACAAGCATGGCATGAATTATACTAAAATACATGTGTGTCGCAATTATTGTATTCTTTATTTGGGGGAGGATTAAAGAAGATAGAATTAAAAAAATGGTCTTATTCTATATGGAAGTCAATGAGTGATGAACTACTATGAAGAAGAAGAAAAGTAACACACCTTAATTGGTTTTTCATTACTTTCGATTATATCCTTGATTGAAAAGATTATCCGCGTCATCAAGAACCACTGAACACATGAAGTGGCATTCTATAGAGAATTACAATGATCTGTTGATGGGACATCCAAGATATTCACAATCATGGAATACATTTGATTCATTACAACCATATTTATCATTTAATCATAGGAATGTCCAATTGGGATTGGCTGCCGATGGATTCAACCCATTTGGGACTTTGAGTACAAGTTATAGCATTTTCCCGGTTGTTTTGATCCCTTACAATCTACCTCTATGGATTTGTATGAAACAAACAAATTTTATAAATTTGATGAATATTATTGGAAAATAAATTCCTAGAAATGATATTGATTTATACTTGCATCCAATATTTTAAGAATTATAGGATTTATGGAGAAACTGTGTTGAGACATATGATGAATCTTCTAAAACAATGTTCAAAATGAAAGATGATTTAATGTGGACCATTAGTGGCTTACATAGACTTGGGAATTTAGCTAGTTGGAACACATACACAGGTTTGTAATTTATTATTAGTAACTTTTATTTAGAGCTCAAATGACTACCTCATAGTAGAAAATGGTGCTTCTTTTGTCATCAAATATTTTTTGATGCATCTCATAGATTTCAGTTAAACAAGTCAACATTCAATGGTTCTATTGATCATAAATCACCTCTAAAGTTATCAAATGGATCTGAAATATAGGAACAACTTGGAAATGTTGAAACAAAATTTTGGAGGGTGAATCATTTTAATGATAGTGGTAAATGAGTTTAAAGTTCATCATCAAATAAAATCAGAACATAATAATAGAATAAAAAAAGTATATTCATCAAACATTAGTTTTTGGAATTTAATTTGTTGTGTCAAAATTGTGAAGTGATTCATATTGAGAATAATTTATGTGGAAATTTGATCTTTACATTGTTTAATGAGCTTGGAAAATTGGAGTATCATCTCAATGATCAGAAATACATAAAAGAAATGAAAGTAATTTTGATCTATAGATAGATGAGAACAGAAAGTATGCTCCAAAAAATTTTGAAATGAAAAAAATAGATAAATATACATTCCATAAAATTTTAAAACATGTGAAGGTATCTAATGGGTAGTCATGTAATATATCAAGGAATGTTTACTTAAAGAATCTTAGGATACATGGATTGAAAAGTCATGATTTAAATATTTTTTTACAGTAGTTACTACCATTTTCATTGTGTCAATTATTACCTAAAAAGGTTACTATTTTTGTACTCAAGTTTTTTTTCATTATTCAGAAAACTATGTGACAAAAATCTACAACCATTTGATCTTTGAAACATTCATAAGATATTTTTATTGACACTCTATTCAATAGATATGATATTTTATCCATCTTTTTTTACAGTCATGATTCATTTAACTGTGCATTAGGTTGAGGAAGCTAAATTAGGAGTCCCCATACATTATAGATGGATGTATCTAATTCATAGGTACATTATTTATCCATTTTTCATTTATGAAAAAAATTCATGGTACTTCATTAAATGCACAATTATTATTTTTTATTTCATAGATATTTTGGGAATTTTAAATCATACGCGAAAAATAAATCTCAACCTAAAGGATCTATTTCGGAAGGATATTTGGAAGAGGAGTGTCTTACCATTATTTATATATATATGTATGATATTGAGACAAGATTCAATCGAATTATATGTGTTGACGACACACAAACTCAATCTCAAATACATGGGAAATCAAAAATCATTCCTGCTATTAGCCAGTCAATTGGGAGGAGATCATGTGTTACACTGACATAAAAGGAATTATTACATGTACATATATTTGTGATACTGAATAGTGAAATTGTAAATCCATTTATTTAAGAGTTTAGGATAGAAACCAATAGAAAAATGAGAGGCTGAACATGAAATGAAAAATATATAACAAAATTTGTTATTAAATAGCTTGTATAATGGTTTTCACGATGTGTAAGTTCATAAATATTGAAATAAATATGGATATTAGGTTGAAACATATATTTTCTAAATATAATAATTTATATTACTTTTTTATATCATGAATAATGACACTCGAGTTATGTTTTCAAAATATTTGATGTTTCTTGCTCATGTTACTCTAAAAAAGGCTTGAAATTTTGATGCTTACAGTGTTAATGGATTCAAAATTCATACATTCAATTAAAAATAGGGTTTGAAAACAAAAAATTGTGTCATATTTAAGTTTTCCAAAGTTGGATTATATGAAATATTGACTGATATTATTTAATTAAACTATCACAGTGATTTTTCCATTTCATTATTCAAATGTAATTTGGTCAATATTATCAGAGGTGTTAATAGAGAATTATTAAAATTTAATTCTGTGAACTTATCTCACTTTATGAGTGTTATTGACCATTAATTACATGATCTATATATCTAATCATTACAAGAGAAAATGGTATTATTATACGGAAGATGTTGTGGATGAAGGGTGGAGTGTAGTTTCTCACATAAAACAAAGAGTCTTGAATAATGATGGAAAAATAATTCATAGTGGTGAAGAAAAAGGAAGGTGAATCAATCTTGAATTATGAGGAAAAAATCACATGGATTGAATTTCATGATTAGAGTTTTTTATCCATAATGATAGAAAGATAGATAGATTGTTTAGTCGTTTAAAACAAAACCTTTGAAAGGATCTAACAATCTGAGACATTGGTAGTTATGAAGTAGTGGTTCAGTGTGATCTCAAAGAAGAGATAGAATTTGGTGAATGTTCCCATTGTTATGGAGATAAAAAAAGAATAATGGAGTTTCAAGATGGTGGGTAAAATGAAGAGGAGGAAAGAGGATCCAACTACCCAAGTGAAAAAAATGTGGGAATAATCATTTTGGGAATTTTTTCAAAGGGATAAGTAAATTCTTCACATGTGGGAGAGAAGGACATCAAGATCATGATTTTTGAAGAGACATGAAGAAGCTGACAAACATAATGGAGGAAATAAGGGAACCTCCTAATGCACCATATATGGTTCAATGCTTCAACTGTAGGGAGAAAGGGTACTATTCAATCAGGTTCACTAAACCTTGAGTCCTTGAGGGTAATCAGCATTATCATCCACCAAATCCAAAGGAAAAAGGGAAATATTATTACATCACCACATTTAAAGTGGATCATGAAAATGAAGTCATATAAGGTACACTTCCTATTCACTCAAGAATGGAAAATGTTTTATTTTATTATGGTTCTAAACATTCTTGTATATCCTATATGTTTTCTAGAACTATTGAATTGAATCCTTGATACCTTGAAGTAGAAATATATTTAAAAAAACATAGTGTTGTGATCATTAATACCATGTGATGGAATCTTATCTTATCTGCATATGTGGAAAGATTCTTCTAGAAAATCTCACAATAATTCCCATAGGGGAATTCGATACTATACTAGGCATGGATTGGGTCTTGTTATATAAAGAACACATCAAAATTTGGGAAAAGGAAATCTATTCTCATATCCTGAATGATATAAGTCCAAAGGAATGATGCAACTATTTCCTATACACATGTAGAAATGGGATAATGTCACTATGGACATTGTCACTGGTTTCCCGAATATATACGAAAAAAATAATGTGATATGGGTTTTGGTGGATCAAATCACTAATACTACCCAATTTATCACCATTCAGTTAGATTTATCTCTTAAAAAACTTTCCAAGATATATGTAATGGAAGGGGCCAGGCTTCATGGGGTTCCACTTTAGATCCTCTATGACCATGATCTAAGGATTACATTTAAATTCTAGAAAATTATTCAACATTATTGGAGTAATAGATTGAATTTAATCACTGTCTATCACTCCTAAACCGATGGCCAATCTAAAATAACCAAAACAAGAAGATGAACCTACTACCACACTTCTTGTAGAGACCTGAAGCTTGACGTACATGGAAATTACATTACTTTTGTGGAATAATTAATACATAACAAAAACAGACACACAAGGACCGTAATAGTTTAGTGTCTTTGGAAACTCGGAATATAAACATCTAATCATGTTGAAATATCTTCAATAATTCCCATAATGATATTCCCCATTTTGTTTCCTTACTAAAACCTTTCTTTATTTCCTGGGGAAAATAAAACATAAAAAGGGTGAGCTCAAATGATCAATAATGTCAAACATAGATAACATAAAACAATCCATAAACATTTGGAAGCAAAAACATGAACATGAAATTTAAACATCAAAATCTTGAGCAAAGACATAAATCATGGAAGTACATAAGGCATATATCATAATGGAACATCAACCATGATAAAATATAATGGGAATAAAACATGTAATTGTGGAAACCATTCAGCACATGTTATGAATTCCATAGTAGCTAAGGCATTGCTGCCAAGACCATCTTAGTGGACAAAGTCCCTTTCTGAATCGAGTCCACTCCTCATTTCAGTCCTGTAACACTGAACCGGATTAACTTACTATTACAGCCATGTCTATCTCATGAGATATAAATCTTTACCTAATGCATTGGAGGGAGATATATGTCCCACCCATCTCATAATGAAATCATTCTTACTTGTGCCACAAAATAAACATACATCATTCATAATAACCCAAAAAATAAAACGGGTTTCATAAACATCATCCCATCATCACATAATCCATATAAAAGAAATGGTTATCATTTCATAATAAGAAAAGTGAAACCATGTAAATCATAGAGATATTACACTTGAAACATACACATATGAAATATTGTCATCTTAGATGAAAAATGGTTTTGATAAAACACTTGAAATGAATTCTTGAGGAAAATATCCTTTCTTCTTCCAAATCATTTTCTTTTCAAAAAATTCCATGAAATTTTAAAATAAAAGAGATTTTGTTGAAAATAGTCATGAAATATTTTGGAGTAATATTCATGAAAATAAGTATTTATAAAACCGTAAAAATCCATTCATTCCATAAAAGTTAAAAAAACATTCTTCTCGTACTTTTGTCGGAAAAGTCAAAAAAGTACCTTGTAGGGTAAATAAAAGAAAGATTCCTTCCATACCATGGTTTAAAAGTCAAAATAGGTAAAAAAGACTTTAAATATACCTGAAAACACTTTTATAAAACATGGACATGGATGATAGCAATAACCATAGTTAATACTTATGAATAAGCAATCTCGGATAAAATTGAGATTTGCAAAATTATCCCTTACCTTAGGTCCGATATGATTCGTACCTTTCCAAAACTCCTGTATAATGATTTAAATAATGTCATTGACTTATTAAAAAATCATATTCATTGTTATGATATCATATATGGTTCACTTATGACTTTATATTACCCGTTCTTTTGTAAGTTCCATGTTAAAGCAGCGTTTTGGGTTAAATCGTTTTATTTATCGTACGTGTTTGGACTTGTTGTTCATGATATTATTGCTTATATCATGATTTACTTAATTCCAGAATGTAAAACATGATTTACATATAATTTATATTTTATTATATACATATATATATGATAGATCGATTAAATGAAATGAAATACACCGTTCATGGAGACGGTAGGCCGTACGTACGCATGAACGCTGTTTTCGTTTCCTTATTGAGTTGAATGAAATTAAGTAGATGACATACATATATATAAAAATAAATCCAGTATCATTATTATTTCATATATTTCATTATTACTTATTATATATACTTTATAATCATTAATGAATGGTTAACATGGAGAATGAATCTCATCGCGTAGTGGAGACGGTAGTCCGTACGTACGCAAGAGTGATGATATCATTCCCATGATCGTGGAATTGTATTGGAGTGTATGTATATTGTTTTAGAATAAATATAACTTTACAATAATAATATATAGTTAATATTTACACCATTATACCCATCCAAGTAAGGTGGTGGTGGAAAATAGATTACACCACGGCGTGGAGACGGTATTCCGTACGTACGCACGCACGGTGATTTCGTTTTCCGTAGGATGGATATAGGGTGAAATGGGGTTGTTTCATACTTATAATAAAATATCAGTATATTAGTGATACTGATTTTATTACTTCATAATGAAACAAATAAAGAAGAAGAAGTGGAAGAAGAAATAAAGTTGAAAGAATCGGTAACGGACATTACCTCTTCTTTGAAGCGCCTCTTTGAGACCTCCTCTTAGGGCACCAAAATTGGTCTTTGAATAAGACCAGGACCTCTAGGATGTTTCTAGGGAAGTGGAGAAGAGAATTTTTCAGGGTTTGGCCGAGATTGAAGTCTCAAAGTGGGGTGAGGAAGAGAGGGAGGAGGTTCCCTTTTATAAAGGAGGAGAGAGGCACCTTCGGAAAAACTAAAATTATTATTTTATTATAAAGTCATATTCGGTTTTTAATACCTACAAATTGATTTATTTCGAAGATAAGGTGGGTATGGGTCGAAATAATCACATCCAATAGAATTTATTCAAGTTTAGGGTTCTATTTTAACCTTATCATTTAGATTTAACTTTAAGTTAAATAATTTTACTTTTACCGTGTCTTTTGTTTTCTTACACTATAAGGCTAATAAACATACTATAACAAGACAAAATAACCCCAAGTTGTTTATTATTAATATATATAAACTTATATATTTGGACTAACCTTATATTTGTTGGAATAAAATAACAATTAATAATATAATATTTGTTTTTAAAACTATTTTATGTCAATTTTGACACTATTTGGTAATTGATTTTTGTGAAAATCATAACAGAATGATTAGTTAGAAAAAGTTAATTAAATCAATACTAACATGTCATATTAACATATGAAATTATTTTAATTCATAAAAAGTCTCAAATTAAATTTATTTGGGTATTTATAACATCAATTATGTCAATATTTCATTAATAATATAATTACTGCATCATCATTGTGTCATAAATAAATTAAATTATTAATAGTCTAAAAATTAAAAATAAAATACCATTATGTAGTAAATATATTTATATTTTTAAGGAATATTTATTGTCGAATTTATCTTATGTATAACCCTATATTAAAAATGATTTACTTATTAAACTTTGATTTTAACTATTTTAACCATTATTTAAATAAATTAATAATAAATGTCTTAATCTAATCCAAGTGGGCCTAAATGGTCATATTTTATTCCTAAGGTTGTTTTTGGTCGAATTACACTTATCCAATAGAATTAGGACATGTGTTAGGGTAATAATAATATCATTTTTACCCTTAATTACCCTATTTACTTTTAACCGTGGTAAAAAAAGTAAAGAGTTACTATTCACCAAAAATTATTTTCATCTCATTGAACCACATTTTACATACTGACATCAATCGTGTCTCTCAGTTTTTTGAAATTCCATTTACAAAAGTGGTAAAATTAAGTTTTTTGTAAATTTGCAAATTCTCCTAGGAGGTGGGTAAAAGACGGTTAAAAGTTCAATAAAAATTTTTTATATATAAAATTTTTATAAACTGATTCCAATGAATTGCACTGAAATTATATAGGTATTATGTATCAATTTTGACCTAAAATTATTTTAAATAAAATAAATAATTATTTAAAAAAAATTTGGTTTTTAAATAGTAACCCAGTGTTTTCACTATTCATCAAAAATTGAAAGTTTTCAGAAAAATACCAAAATTTCACCCTAGGCTAATTTTGATATTCTGAATCCAAAAATGAAGTCCATTTTGAAAGATGAAATTTACAAAATTTCAAAAAGTGGTTATTACTATTCATAACGACTAGTTTTATTAATATTTTAATAGCATATCGTTGTTTAGTAAAACTCGGTATTGCGTACAACACACGCTATCGACGAAGGTCGCGATTGCGTGTAATGCAAGACAAGTTAGGGTTGAGTGTTGTGCAAGACTCCTTTGTTGTTTTGTTATAACAGAATCCAACCATTTTTCATTTATACATTGAATATATATATATATATATATATATACTCAATGTTGCGTAGAATGACTATTATCAAACGAACATGAAATTTTGTGTAACACAATCTAAGAATAGTGTTGCATATACTGCAAGCTAATACGGTGTTGCGTATAGAACATGATAAGCTTGTTGTAGAATAAAACACATGACATTAAATAAATTAAAAAGAATACTTATCATTGATTATCAGGTTGTTACATTCTACCCCCCTTAAAATGAATTTCACCCTCGAAATTCGTCAGGGTTATTCATGGTTTTCTACTTGAAAGTTTCTTTAATTGAAACCCACATCGTAAAATGAAATACGAAAACTTGGCTTTAAAAACTAAAGTAAGAAACGTAAAGGTTACCCAAATTAACTAATCACTGGGTTTCCACATAGGAGAACATATGTGAAAATATGGATATGGAAGAGAAATCTAACCGTCATGTTCTGATGGAGAGTGGTAGAGAACATGGCTATGAAAAAGCCAACAATCACAAAGCCATAAATTTGTGATGATCTAGGGTACCATCTGATTCAACAAATATAAGGGCACTAGGACAACATTTTTGGTTTTCAATATCATTTCCCTAAAGTTGAAGAATTTGAATTAAAATAAATACTTACTTTATTTTGGTAAAATCTCCCTGTTGTTCATGCTTTGAACAATTTCCACTTCATCTCATAAAGAAATGAAGTTGAATTTGTTATTCGTGAAGTGTTAACAGATCATGTAATAGAATGATGAGTCATTCCATCTGTTTCAAACAAAATGTTAGCAAAAGTTATCAAATATGCATAAGTCTATCTATGGTGAGGTTAATCGTATATGATTCCAAAGATGATCATACACTTCATATATCATACCGCTTAATGAAATAAAACTAGTTTCCACTAACCAGGGGCTTCCTATAGGCCAGTGGTAGGCGATAAAGGCCAATCGTATTTCAGTTGTGGGTTAGATTACCACAGCCTTGTCCAATGCAATGGGTTGTCGCCCATCCTGTAGGTTGTCCTTTTTCTAAAACTACATTACTATAACATCCCATCAATAATATCGAAAAAAACTTCTATCCTTAAACAATACTAACTTATGTCCAACATAATCCATTCCAATATTTAGGCTTATCCATAATACTACATTCCACTCTCATAATATAGTGAAAATGATTACCAGAGATTTCATATAACAAGAATGTTAATGCCATCGTTGATCCCCATATAACATAAGATATGTCTTGTTGGTCACATTCCAAACATTTGAAGGCCTTAATCATGTATTCATTTGAAAAATTAATACCCATTGAATCTTAGTTAAAACATGAGTGTTGTCAAAAGTTAACTCTTTCCACATACCAAAACCCCAAAATTCTATATTCTCAAACCATGATATAACTATTTCCTTATATCAGTTATGAGCTCATGAATACTGTCAAACATTTCATTTTCTCCTTATCCATTCATTATGCACATATCATCTTCTTTCCAAAAATATCTCAATCACATTCCATGGTTACCGGTACCATAAAATTATTGAAAACCACAATAGACCAATACATAAATATTCCAATATTCCACGATACTATATACAACATTATTTTGAAATCCCATTACATAAACACTTAATAATTCCACCACATCGTTGTAATATTCAAAATCGCCAATTGTGATCGCATGTGACTTCCCTTTGTCCTTTGCCTTAAGTGGTTGCTCATGTTGATCATCATTAACCCTTGGATTAGGGCATTGATTAGCATAATGCCCCATTTCATTGCACTTGAAGCATTGAAGTGTTGGTGGTGCATTCTCTACTGTCTTTTCTTTATTCACATCATTAGCAACCCTTTTTCCATTACTTAGACACTCAGCTGCTCGATGAACTTATTTTCCACACTTAAAACATTTTCTGGTCCCTTTAAGACAATCTCCACCATGCTTCTTTCCACACTTTGAGCATAAGGAAACATTCATCTTCTTTTCACCATTATTCTGAGATTTCTCCTTGAACTCCATCTTTCGTTTCTTGTCAAAACCATGAGATGGATATGTAACACGAACTTCCATTTCTACCTTGATAGCACAACTCACAATTTCTTGATAGCTACTAAAGTCTCTTATAGCTAATGCCCTTTGAAGATTTGGTTTTATGACACTGAAGAATCGATCAATTTTACTTTCAGGTTGGATGATAAAGCCAGATGCATACCTTGCAAGACCTGTAAAATTCACTTTGTATATACCAATAGATTCATCATCCTTTTGCTTAAGTTCAAGAAAATCCCTCTCCATCTTTGTTTGAAGAATACGAGGGAAGTACTTATTTAAAAATAAGTTCTTGAACTCGTCCCATTCCATGGACTCAATTTCATCTCTTGGCCTCATATTCTTGATAAGATTCCACCATTGCTCACCTTCACCTTCCAAACGACATACTGATAAGATGACTTTATCATGTTCAGAACATTGAATAACTGAAAATATCTTTTCAGTGGTACTGATCGATTGTTCTGCAACAATTGGATCAGAAGACCCACTGAAAGAAGGTGGACGTTGCCTCATGATGGACTCAATAGAATATTGTTCCCTTCTCTGCTCATTTGGAAGTCCAGAATGATTCATAGCTTGTGTAAGTATAGCAATAATACTTTTCACTCCATCTCTCATAACATTTGGTTGTTCAGGAGGAAAATCATTGCATTGTCCATTACATTGATCAACACAGTTCCTTTCGGGTTCCAGCCATCGTCTAAAACCCAAAAAGAATAGTGTGAGAGGAAAAAATCATGCTAGGGAAAACAACATAATAAAGGGGGAGTACCTTCAATATCTAACATCTTAGGTTACCATAATTCTAGTACTATAACCTATAATTATGCATAACCTTAGGGACATCCCAAGACATACCTTAGAAATATCTTTAGGGATCTCACTAAAGTTATTGCATCCTAGTTTCCAAAGGTTAACTAAACCTTTCCTCTAATACCAACTGTAGAGACCCGAATCTTGACATACATGGACATTACATTACTTTTGCAGAATACTTAATACATAACAAAAACAGACAAATAAGGACCGTAATAGTTTAGTGTCTTTGGAAACTTGGAATATAAACTTCTAATCATGTTGAAATATCTTCAACAATTCCTATAATGATCTTCCCCTTTTTTGTTTCCTTACCTAAAACCTTTCTTTATTTCCTGGGGAAAATAAAACATAAAAAGGGTGAGCTCAAATTCTCATTAAGGGAAAACATATATAACATAAAACAATCCATAAACATTTGGAAGCAATAACTTGAACATGAAATTTAAACATCAAAATCTTGAGCAAAGACATAAATCGTGGAAGTATGTAAGGCATATATGATAAAGGAACATCAACCATGATAAAATATAATGGGAATAAAACATGTAATTGTGGAAACCATTAATCACATGTTATGATTTCCATAGTATCCAAGGCATTGCTGCCAAGACCATCATAGGATCAAGCCTCATTGGAAAAATTTATTTTTTTAATGTTACATTCATGATTTAAAACCATGGCTATAGGCACCTAAGAACAAGGTTTCAAACTTTTAACATAGACACATAATGCCACTATTTTAAATTGTGTCTATCGAAACCTATTTCCATGGGTTCAAATCATGGCTATATCCATCAATTTTCAAGGTTTAAACCATGTATATATCCACTTATTTCCATGGTTTAAACCGTGGATATAGCCACAAATATCAACAGTTTAAACCATGAATATAGTCACCTATTACAATGGTTTAAACAGTGGCTATATCTGCTTACTACCATGGCATAAAACATAGAAATAGTTCTAACTCCATTGTAATGGCTATAGTAACCACTGTTCAAGTAAACCGTGGTCTTAGGCTACAACCACAATTTTTGAGCATATTGCCATAATTTTAAATAGTGGTGGTAGTATGATTTTTTAGTTGTGGACTATTCATACACTCAAAGACATTATATGGGTTTACTCAATGGAATTTAAATTTGGATAGGATAATCATCTCCCATTGGTTGAGTTCCCATAATAAAACATCTTTCACTTGAGTATTCAAATGGATCCATATAAATCTCTATAAGGGAAGAAATGTAGAACTACAACTTATTTGGACGAATTTGTGGAACAAAAACTACTTGGATTTGATCTTTTTTAAGAAATAATAGAGAAGGTTCAACCCATCCTACAATATATAAAGGATGGTCAGATTCGGAAAATGATTTATGCTGACAACCGTTGAATGGACATGGAGATTGATGTTGGAGATAAATTTTTCCTTTGAATATCACCTTGGAGAATATTCATGTGGTTTGGAAAGAAAGTTAAGCTTATCCCAAGGTACATTATACCTTTTTTAGATCCTTGATCATATAAAAAAGTGTCCTATCATCTTTCACTTCTACCATGTATGGCTAAAGTTCAAGACATTTTGCACGTATATCTCTTGATAAAGTACATGCCTGATCCCCCACATGTACTAAATCCATAGGTGGTATAAATGGCGAATGAAATATCATATGAAGATCATCGGGTGAATATATTGGACTCTAGAGACAAATGTTTATGCTAAAAAAAACTCAACTTGTTAATGTATTGTAGAGGAACTATAAGTCTAAATAGGTGACATGAGAACCATAAAAAACAATGAAAAAAAGTATCCTCGCCTATTCCCTCGTGATAATATGTGTTGAAATTTTTTGGACAAAATTTTGAAAGTGGGGAAGAATGTAATGACCCATAGTTTATAAATGACATTTAATTCTTGAAATAAATGTGTATTATATTATAACTTAATTTACACATACAATACATAGAGAAACCAATACGTCTTTATTCAATTAATGAATATCATTACATTAGTCAATGAATAAACCCAATAAAATTCCAACTATTACAATAGGTAAAAAATAAAATATATAAAATATAAAAATAGAAAATATAGATCACCCCAATCTGCTAGAATCATCCCTCGAATGAACAAACCTATATAAAAGAAAATAAATTTTAATAAACAAATCATTATTATAGAATATAGAATGTATAAACACGAGATCAATTGAAGTGAATAATTATTTTTGTAATTAAATGCTATTTATAGTAGGCCATGTGACCATAGGAATAGTAATGCAACCATTAAAATAGTAACATGATCGTTGGGAATAGTAATCGTATTGTTGTGAATAATAACTTGACCATTGAAATAGTAAAATAACCTCAAAATAATTAATTGAAATATAAATAATATTTATCATGAGTAATTTAAGTATATAAAAATACTACAATGTCAAAAAATTATATAATTATTAAGACACTCAAATAAAATATATGCACATTTTTTAAAAAATATATTTTAAAATATTATGTAAAAAAATAATTTTTATATTAAACATTACATTTACCTATGTTAGAAATCTATTTTGATAAAAATAATACAATTTTTGAAATAATCATGTCAAAATTTTCTTGGGTGATTCTTTGGTAATTTTCTGAAATACTTCAATATTTGGGTCAATAGTAAAAATACATTTTTTCACATAACCATTGTATCTTAAATTACATAATTCTTGAAGTAATGATGAAATAATACATTTTAGAACTTTAGTTTCCGAAATAAGATATTTTATTTCATAAATGAGTCATTAAAATATAAAAAACTTAATTTCAAAAACCAAAAAATAACTGTCCAAAACCTAAATTCAAAAGTGATTCCTTAAAATAAAAATTGCACCTTTTCCCATTTTAATTTTTGATAAACTAATGAATATGATTTTTAAATTGGATTAATAGTATTAAATCCAATATATTATATTAATATATGATTTATATTTTAAAAAATACACTAATACATGTTTTACCTTTGATATAATATTTTATTCTAAAAATACCCATTTCCTTAAGTATAAATAACCCTACTCCCTCCCCTTGGAAACACACTCATTCCCCACTTTTGAAAGCCTAAACTCAGAAAAGATCTGTCCAATAAATATTATTATAATCCTTTGGGACCTTCTAGAGTAGTCATATTCCAATTACCATTGGAGTTATTGTGTCGTACAAGAGAAGATACACCGAGGAGAGAGTAAGTCTCTATTAACTCCTCCTAATTTTCCTCTTCTCATTATTCATTTTCCAAAATTATTTCAATATCATATAATATTAATTAACTAGTTACTATCTTAACATTATAATAATAATTTTAACCTACTATATGTGTCATATTTTTTATATATGAATTTCAAACTTCCCTTTCTCACTCTCCATACAATGTCTTGCCAAAGGTCGGTTAACCACATATCAAGATATTTCAATGTCAAAACATAGAAATGTAATCATCTATGGATGTCATAAACTATATATAATATATAAAAATATATTTATTTTTCTTATAATCATCTGGAGATAATTAAACTAATTTATAAATTTCATTTATCAAAATAGTGAAATGAAGGAAAAATGAGAAATTGTTTTAAGTAAAACATGATATTAGACTGACTACTCTATAATCAATAAATTTATGAAATATAATAAAATTAATATAATTTCTAAATATTTCTAAGAATTAAAATAATTCACTTCTAGATCAATGTTTTATGAAATCTATGTGTATTATTTAAGAGGTGAAACTACAACAAAATAAAGTGGAAATTAAGGTTAGGGGATTCTCGAACCCAACTCGTTTTCTTTGTTTTATCCATCTTTCATGAATTATTTTGTACAAATATTTCTATACTGTTTCTTAAATTCGATTTCATTATTATTAACTTTTATTTTCTTGGATATACATGTTTCAAACTATATTTTATGACAGATACAAATATTATCCAAAAGAACTCTTCTTTCCAAAACACATATTGAATCCTCTTGAGTTGTTTCCTATTCACTCAAGAATGAGGATTCTTATAAAAAATATGTTTTCCTCATTTTTCATTTTGGAACCCCAATTTTATTCATGAAATTATGATTGATTATATCTTATAAAACACATTCCTTTCAATAGTTTAATTCATGATTGTGATTGTAATATGTTCTATCTGGAATGTATGTTTATGTAATTGATAGGATGTGACGGGTGGGCTTGAAATTATATATCCATCTAATGCATTGGTTAATGGGATGTATCTCATGCTATGATGTGTATTATGACTGAACATGATGCTATATTTTTTCACAATTTTGATGTTATGATTATGAACATATGTTATGCATGAACATGATGCTATCTTTGTTCAAAATTATGTGTGATATTTGACCTCTAGGACATGATGTTTTATTTTTACGCAAGGACACATACCATAAAATTATAAAATTTCTTCCACATGATGTTGATGATGATAATATGCTTATGTTATGATGATGATTTTTATTATCACTCATGTTATATATATTCTTGTCCCTTATTTATCCTCTTACTAATATTATTTCTCATCCCATTCATTGATCTATATCCTTAGGTGATTGTTTTTACTATGGAGAATTTTAAGGCCACTAAGAATATAGAGAATAAAGAATTAAATAATTTTTAAGATTTATTATTTAAAATTTCTATATAATCCAAATTTTTCTAATACACTAAACCTTTTTATCTTCGATTTGAAATTATTTTATGTTGTTTATCTTTAAAATTATTTAATGGTCATGTAATAAAAAATTTGATAGCTATAAAAATAGATTCAAAACATACCTGAAGTTATATTCCCAATAAAATAAACTCCAAATTCCTAATAATCAAAGGAGAATCATTCGTGATGGAGCAACAACTCCAAGTTCAAAACATGGACTTTTAGGGATCGAATGGGGAAAACATTTGAGTAAGAAATAATCTCGGGAGGCAAAAATGGGAAATTACCCATTTTAAAGGGGTGTACATTTAATGTATTGATCTAAGATCCATATTACGGTGCCCCAAGCCAGTTCATTATGCGACCTTAAGTGAGTCACACCATATGCCAGAGGCTATCGACTAACAAAAAGGGTCTAATACGATATGTGGAGAGACTATACCCTCTTTTTGAAGTAGGACAATAGTGTGAATCAATATATCAATAACCAAAATAATAATAAACAATAACCAAGGATGAATAGATAACACATGATGATCCAAAAACAAATAAAATAACCAGAATCAATGTTGTAAATATTTCATGCAATATAAGTGTCAACTATCAAATGAAACCCCAAAATAAAGATAAATTTGAAAATACATATAGGGTCCCAACATCATGTCTCATTCTCTCATCCATGATCCATCCTAAATCCCAAATTATCTATATAACACTGGGCACTTTCCTTTATCATATTCTGAAAACATGAAGTCTACTCCGGTACCAATCATAGGCCTATGTAGTGTGTGAGTACAACTCAGTAGGCTACCATAAATGGTGTCTAATGGAATATCCAGTCTATTATAGTTAATACAATTTTATAAATATTAAAAGGAAAAATTATAAGATTAAAAAGGTTTCACCTTAATTATTATTTAGTTAACCACACTGTCCCTCGGGTTCATGGTGAAACCCAAGATAACCATACATACTTCGGCTCGTTCCAGAGTTTGAACCATACACCATAGGGATTTCAAACTTTACTCTTTCATGGGATTTCAATATTCAACTTAATTCCAATTTTATTTTAATAACATGGAGTGTTAGTTCATTTACCCTTATCCTGGATGTTTTGAGTTTCAGTCCAACATCATTATCATAGATATTTAGATCATCATTCTAGCACCAAAATCATAGGTACTTGGAGAATCATTCCAACACCAATTCTTATGCTTGTATCAGGGGCCTAGAGAATAACTCTAGAAACCCATATATATGGAACATTATTCTCAAACTCACATTTCATTATTTACATATACATATAAAGGATTAACATAAATAACCCTTTTATTAATCATTCTCAAAATGGTTCACCATTTCATTTATCATTCAAATACTTTAACATCATTTCTACCCTTAACCATTTAACCCAAATAATATAAATCATATCATAACTCATCAACCTTCTTATGTTAATATGAACAATAATTATAAAAATGAACATTCCAACATAGTCACAATTTTTTTAATTTCATAAACCCTATAATTCCACCTTTTCATTCCATAATTATTATTTGAATAAAATTGGAACACCCAATGGGTTTTTATCATGAAATGTCTCATAATCTCTAATGGATTTAACGAGATTTAAGAAGGGTCTGTCAAATTCAGTGGGATTCAATTCAATTTTCAAATTTAAAAGAAATTTCACAACACAGTAACATAATGATATATCTGAAAACAAAATATCATTATCAATAATATGGTAATTATCAAATATACCACCTACCATAGGGTTTTTAAAAACTCTCTCTAAACCGTTGACCTTAATTAGATGTATAATGTCTAAAATCACAATGGATGAGAAGATCTAGGATCAAAACCTATGATTAAGATCCAAAGAATAAATAATTATTAGAACCTAGATCTATACCATAAACAATGGAAGAATTCATCCCTCTCCAAAGGGATATAAAGATATTAGAGATATGAACCTAATCAAGGAAGTGATCACACGATAGAGAGATGTTGATTTATACTTCCAGATCATCAATTCAAAAATGAAGGAGTTTGAGGAGACATGGAATCCTCTTCAAATCCTCCAATATCCAAGGAAACAACATTAGGCTATGTGGGGTGAATAGGGATATAAAATTGGGGTTTTATGATTTTTTCATTATATTTTTAGAAGTTTAAAAGTCTACACGCACAATATCCAAGATGTCCTGAACAGTTAGACAAACCAGGTGCCCTAACTGTGGACCTCTATTATCCCAGGGTGAATGGTTTTCCCTGAGTGGACACATTGTTTGAAAAAATATGAGAAAACAATGAGAAAACCCTATATCCAACGATGTAGGTTTTGGGGGGATAGAGGGGGTGGCCACATGGTTTTGTAAAATTGTGCACCAACCATGCATAGCCTTAGAAGCTACCAAAATTTTCCAAAAAAATTGAAAAGAACCCTTTGAAAACCCCAACCAAATTATAATAAAAAAGGATAAAAGATAAAAAAAAGTATTAGTAATGGGAGGTCCCAAGAAAAGTTTACATCTTACAATCAAACCAACTTATAACAGATCAACCTGGAGCTACACTCCAAAGCACCATTAAACATCCAAGATGAAAAGGCCAGGAAAAGGGACTACATATCTGCCTCCCTCTACCATTTTTACGATTGAACATGACCATTCCTCCATATTACTGAAACTAATGGAATGATATTTACATGAAAAAACTTCCTCACACTGATCCACAACGTGAATTTGGTGCTTCTTAAAGGACACATCATCCTCAAGTTCAACATAATCAACATTTATCGCATGAGAAGAATTGGGGTGATACTGGTGAAGCTATGACACAAGGAAGACATCAAGCATAGAGCCATATAATTTTTGAATAGCCCTAAATTCATTGAATATCCAATATATATACCATAGTTGACTCCAAAACATGATGTTAACACTAGTCATGACTTAAAATAGGTCGGTGAAGGGTTCTTGAATATCTCACCCATTGGTGGTATCCTTAGTGGATAAATTAATTTAATAAATTAATTAATTAATTTAAAATAATTGAAATTTAAACATGAATACTACCATGTATATTCAACTCGGGTTGGCCTCATAATTATAAGACTATAGAGATATACTCTTTCCTCCTTCTATTTGTAGATCATATCATATGGAGATGAAACCTTGGATCAGAATAGATTAGAGCACCACGAACTTAATGAATTCATTCCATCAGTATAGAAAATTTTTATAAATTAAGAATGATATAATATCTAATTAGGAATCATCAATTTTTTATTTATGTCCATCTTGATTAAATTGATTGAGTAGATCAATCCCCTATTTTGATCTATGCTAATTGTTTCCTTTTTATACACCCATGTACTAGTTAAATTGTTTCTTCAAATGTTTTCTAACCTTAGATATCCTCATTCATAATCTTATACAAAAAATTATTGTTAGGGATCGACTACATGTTTTTTGTGGTTCCATTCTCTCCAATTTCATTTCATTATTCACCAATAGGACCACATGGTCCTAGTTCAACGTTATGGGGTGGTATCGAGCCCGATCAAACATCTGAATCCTAAAAAAATAGTGTAAAAAGGGAAGATCGATGAGTTGGTGATTGATCTAGGTTGTTTAGAATACACAAGTGACCATTTTTAAAAATTGAGATGAAATCATCAAAGATGGTAGAAACTGAGGATTACCGGATCAAACAACAAACCACTGTTACAACAAAACTCGATTTCCAGCCACTGAATGGCCAGAAATGATAGATCAAGACAAGATCCATGATTTTTGGGTAGAAAAAAAAGTGATATATATGGAATAATGGATGGAATCCAAGTGTGGATCAAGGATATAAAACTCTAGAAAAATCTCGACTACACGTCGTGTAGTTCGAAGAACACCTGGCATGTCGGGCCCTAGTTATGGAATCTAGAGTTTCTGTGGATTATTAGTATCAGAAACAATTTGGGACCCAAAAATTCCTTGTGAAATTGTGATGAAGTACTTGGTGTGTACTCCGGGAGTACATGGGAATGTGTACTACTAGGAACGACATGTACCAAAGTATATATACATGACATGGGTACAAAGAGACGACCAATCACACGGGCGGGACCTCGAGTGGCATGGGAACCACATGTATATCCCCAACATGCCATGAATCCCTACACAGTTGGTGATACATGTACCTCTAAGGATGTGGATAGAAGATGGAGGAGGACCACATGTGGTTTCGTTCCCCTCACATGTCATGTACCCCCTTGACTCTTTTTTAAGAAACTTTAATCCATTATATCTCTTTAGTTAGAACTCAGATTTTTGCCTGCAAGTAGCCTATACTGAGTTTTTTCTATGCATAATGAAATGGTGACCTCTATTTTTTCTTTAGAGATACAATTTAAAATTTTCTGGTCATGTATCTTATTCAAGTTATTCCCAATGATGGTAGTGATCAGTTAGAGCATCACTAGAGACAATAGAGTGGAACTCAACATCACCTTAGGTACAAGACCTCTATAGATAATTACTGAGTGGAAACCTCTTATTATATGGGGTGTAGTTCCTCAATGACTAGAGTGGAACCCCCTATCACATGAGGGAGTAGGTTCTTGACCTATAGAGTGGAACACCAATAGCTTTAGTGTGGGCCATCTACCTATATAGTGGAACCCCCTGTCACACCAAGGTGTGGGTCCTTATGACACTATAGTGGAACCCCCCCTCAGTTTGGATGAGGGCCCTCTACATTCTAGGTGGAACCCCCATTGGATAGGGAAAGGTCCTCGCGACACTAGAGTGGAAGCCACCATCATCTTAGGTGTGGGTCCTCTATGTATAATTATATAGTGTAACCACCCTGACACACTAGGGAATGAGTCCTCTACTTGAAGTCTGTGCCCCCTCAGCTATGTGACACATTGAAAAGTTGTGGTATTTCACACCATTACTTATGGGTATACATGTGATATTCTAGGAATTATTGATTCACTTTAGTAACTATTTGTGACTCTTTTTCTAGGATGATATTCGATATGGAGATCCCCTTTATATCTCGTTTGGGATTATTTTGACTCATCATATATATATCTGTATACATACCATTGGATTTTATTACTCTCTTTCCATGGAATGTGAAGACATGTGAGGTATGCTATGTGATTTCCATGTTTAGCTTCTCATGGTTGTATTGGGTTACTCTTCTATTATAGAGGGAAAATACTCAACATATAGTCCATATAAATGTTGTGTTGATCCCCTTGTGTTTTGATGAGGTTACTCTTTCTATTGATTTGGGTTGAGTTTAATCTAATTTAATTTATACTATCTTTTTATTCCTATTGCATCTATTACTTCTTCCGCTTCATATTTTGGGGAATCCATCAGGGTATGTATATACTCACCCCAACATGGCCTTTTCACACATGTGTCATGTCTTATAATGATTAAAGACAGGTCAGTGGTGAGTACATTGGAACTTAGGGATACTTGGTAATTTGGATTGTGTATGGTGGTCAAATCATGGAGATCAAGAACCAGGATCTCTCAGAATTTTACTTTCCAGTTTCGTCAGTTTGGGACATATCTCTTGTTAGGTGTGTATTTTCCCCTATATATTTTAGTTTTCACTACCGTACTCTTGTAATATCTAGAGGTTTTACATGCATGGTTATTCCCCTAGTAATTTTCATATTTTATTATTATTCCTATACTTTTATGAATCATGACGAATTTCTGTGTGCATAAAATCACTTAGAAAATGGACTCCCTGTGTTATTTATTCCTTTAGGGGTGGTCTCTATCCCTTGGCATATAGAGGTGGGATTGGGGTAGTTTCAGATCAATCATTGGTTAGGGTTGGGTCGTGAACGATTGATACCAAAGGTGGTTAAACCCTTTGGATGGTGTTTGGAGTAGTCCCTTTATGATGCTTTAGTTGGGGAGTAAGGAATCAATTTCAAAGTATCTCGAGTGTGGATATCAGGCTAGAGATCCCAGTGTTGGTACAGGTGACTAATGTATCCATTCACATGGACTCTAACCACCAGCATGTCGACTCAGTATATCAAGACATTTGTTGTAGGGATTAATGGTACATGGATTATATAAGATTGTGTATTTTATAATCCTTTTTGAGTTAGATCCCCATTATATATATATATATATATATACGTATATTCTCATTTGACTATGGTACGTATTGATTTAATTTTTAGGATGCCTCTATGATGAAAGCCAACCAAAATACCAATTCCAGATTATAATGATGATATAATATGAAATGAGGCCTCAGTTTAGGTTCCACCATGATAAATGTTTCCTCCAGGTGGGAAGGTAGAAACAATTCCACCTGTGAAGCATTAGATCATCCAAATATAGTAGGATGAGGATGTACATAGACTTAGTGTGATTCATATGTTCTAACTGTAGAGGCCACTGAGGTTATGCAGCGATCCAGATCGTTAGGCATTAGAGTTATGACTAGAGTTAGTGGTACATGTTTTCAGCATCATTCAAATGCCAATTGCTCATATGGTTTCACTGGAAGCTATCCTTTTCCACATAGCAGTCAGGTGATGGAAGAGTCCTGTTACCCAGATGATAGATGAGTTGACACTCTCATGGTCTGACTTCTAGTAGCTATTATATGATAGTACTACCCCTTCTATTTGTGAAATTTTTGGATTCAAAATAATCTATAATTATTGTAGGGATGGATGAAAATGGATGAGTACACAGTAATGTTCATAGACCTTACATGGAACTCCTTTAACATGATCAGGGATGGCCACTTTTGAGTATGGAAGTCTGAGAAGGGAATCCATAGTGTGAACCATGCTATTATGGTTCCCTTGTTCATCCCTAACTATGCTGGAGTGTTTGAGTGGGAAATATTGAAAAAGAGTTTCCTATCAGAGGGATTCCAAGCAGCAGGAGTGTAACGACCCAAACTTTCATTAATGGAAATTCCTCTTGATCTAATTAAATTTATTATTATGTAAAATGGATATATAACATATGCACTTATTTGGTTTTATGTTTTTATATTTTAAAATACCATTATTAATTGTGACCGTTTCTAATATAGCCATTGAATAGTGATCACATGATTAGTATAAATATAGAGCTTTAACAAATCCAATTTACTCAGAAAAAGGAAGTGATGGCCTAATCCAGTAGAATTTCTCCATATGAAGCCCATTTGTCAGAGATAGAAAAGGATGTGGAATCACTGGGCTTCACTCTTGACCAATCCAAAGATGAGCTTCAACACGTTAAGCCCAAATAGAACCGCCTACACAAGAAATTGAATTTGATAGAGATTACCACCCAAGAAATGTTATCTAAGCCACCCCAAGAGTCTGTCACCATCACACACCTTACCCTTAGGTCTTATGTGGGTGCTATAAGGGGTTATGTAACATGTCCTTAGCAATATGATTATGTGCATTATTTTTTTTATAGAGAATATACATTCATTTTATTAGTGTTATGTTGTAAATAGTTTTTAAAGAAAAAATAGAATTTTTTAGTTAATATTCAACTAAGAAATATATTTTGATGAATTAATAGATTTTTGAATTAAGAAATATTTTAATGGAATGTTATTACTAAATTACATTTTATTAAATATAAATGATCATATAAGTTTTATGAACAAAATTGAATTTTTTTAAGGTTTGAAAGCATTTTTTTTCAAAACCCCTGAATTTTCGATTAATGGGGGTTTTAATTTAAAAGTAATAATTCAAATATTTTGAAAATTATTTAGATAAAATATATATTATTTTTTGGAATTAGGATGTTGAAATTATCCAATGGTGAATTTTTCATAATTTCCCGAGACAGTCGAATTTTTGGGTAAAAATTAAATACTGTTTCATTATATAATGTGTTTTATGACATCATAATG
Source organism: Viscum album (assembly GCA_963277665.1). Classification (NCBI taxonomy): domain Eukaryota; kingdom Viridiplantae; phylum Streptophyta; class Magnoliopsida; order Santalales; family Viscaceae; genus Viscum; species Viscum album. Next base: position 740,014,964 of record OY728127.1, on the reverse strand, counting down.
ACCCAATAGTGATGTAATAAAATACTATAAATGGTATGTTCGTCCAATATATGTTTTAACATTAAAATAATGTGATTTTAGGTTTGTTTGATTTATTATACAAAGCATTAGTGGACCCTCCAAGACTAATAAAACATTTTGTCATTTTAACATGATTTCCTTGAGAGTGTGACTCACCTCAACATAAGAAAGCCAAATATTTTAAGAAGTTATGCCATTTTACTTATAAAATAATGTTTTACACTCTCCTTTTTCAAAAACCATGGGAAAAAACCATGGGTTGGTTTGTGGTTTTGATTAGTTTAAAGTGTGGTGGTGAAAACCTAAATAATAAAGAATTCCCTCAATTTTCCTATATAAACCCATCCAAGATCCCACTTACTCTTCACTAAAAGACTTTGAAAATCGATAAATCTCTATCCTACTCTCTCTAGAATCCTCCCAAGTTTCCCCAAGATCCTAATAAGCCTCTCTCGAGCCTCTTCCGAGCCTTTGGGATCACACTTCCAAGCAATGGATTCCGTTCTCATTTTATCCAAGTTTCTTAATATTTTTATGCACTTTTATTTTCAATTGTAAATGTTTTGGTATGGTTTCTAACCTCCCCCATACTACCATATTTATGTTTTAATTATTTGATACCCCTTTCTCTCTCACTAATGGATCCCATGTACACTCGTTACCATGCCAAAATTCTGTAAGAAATTTATCTCTTCTCATTTAAATTCAAGAAATTATTTTCTTCTATGAATCTAAATTACATTAAATATGTTGAGAAATGTATCTATATGACCCCCTTACTGTAAATTTCTTGTACATACGATGATACACCCCTTTCTCACTCATCAACCATTTTTTATAATTCTTATGTCACACCATTATGCTACAGAAATTGCACCATGATTTTCTAAGCCAAGTCATTGTGTAGTGAATACCATGCCCATTAATTTATAAAGGGTATTCAACTTTATACACATTTACTTATTGATTATCCAGTTTCATGTATGAATTCCAAATTCATTTATCAAGGAATAAATGACGATATTTAATGAATCAATGTTATATGACCCATGTGGCACACTTATGCATGAAATTAAATGATTAAGAAGGGTACACCCTGATAGCGCTCCAATGAATTGGGTAAAGATTAGTATCATGATATATCATGTGAAATTAGGGTTTACACCTGATAATTCAAGTTCAATGAGGGTTTACTCATGCACCATGTGCAATGATCCTTGACTTGTGCTAATACCATGTTAAGTGTTGTTACCACATTTACAGGTTATGACAATCATTCTATATCATTCATTTATGTTCATATTTCTCTTATTCTCCTTTAATATGACTATTTTCTAACATGTAATATATTCTTCATGTTATTCCTTGTTTACACCCTTACTGGGCTTTATAGCTCACCCATTTTCTTATGCATGTCCTCAAGTTATCAAATGCAATGCTATGTACGAGAGAATGTAGTTGTCATTTAAAGGAATTTTTTAATAAAGATGTTGTGTTTCATGTTTTAAGTCATTATGTAATGTTCCTAAGACCCAAATACACTATACCCCTTGATATTATATGTTTTCTCAGGTGAATAATTTATGTAATAAATCATTTTTAAAAGTGTAACAATAAGTAGGGTTTCTATAGTTTGTATCAGAGGATAGGTTTAGTTATTTTTGGGATTAGGATTAAAAAACCCTAGAGAAACCTTAAAGATTAGAATAAGTATAATAAAAACATCCATAAATTTTGGTGAGTATTGAGTAAGTGGTTTATCAAGCAGATACATCCCTATCTAGATATGATCACGTAGAGGTGGCTCTAGCACAGATGTACCAAGGAGTAAAAATTCCTACAAGGAGTTTTGGTCTTAACCTGGGGTATCCTAGTACAAGAAAATGGGCCTTACGACACACTTGGTTATGATACTCCTGGGGGATATGCTCTGGTAAATTCACAAACTTAGTATGAACCATTGTTAAGGGAATAAAAAATTCCCATAGGAGTAAATGTTGGGATGTAGAGCATGAATAACATATATTGAAGCCTATATATTCATATGTTTAGGAAATAAAAGTTATTTATAAGTCATCTATTTTTGTCCTTGGATTACCCTTTATGTGTTACCCATAACTTTCCTTTTATTCCTGCCAATGGCCATTAATAGGAGGAATTGGGCTAACAATCAATGTGAAGATCAATGTGATGACTATTCTAATGAGATTCCCAATCAAATGGGATTGGGAATCAGGAACTTTGTCCTGGTACTCACTCAGTTAACTTAGGATTTGAATAGAATCATTGGTCCTGGGGAATATTCAACCCCACCTAAGAAATAACAAGTCACGATCGAGAGAATCATGAGACAAAGGCCTCCTACATTTAATGGATCATCTGATACCTCAATTTCTGAAAAATGGATCAACTCTATTGAAAATATATTCTCCATCCTTCAATATTCTGAACAGGAGACCGTTCTTCTAGCTGCTTATAATATTGAGGGTGAAGCCGATCAATGGGGGAAATTGATCAAAAATACGAAGCCTGAGGAGGAGATCGAGGAATTGTAATGGAAGGATTTATGGAAAATGTTTTTCGATAAATATTATCCTCTCACCCTCTGACTTAAGATGGAAAGGTACTTCCTTTCCCTCAAGAAAAAAGAAAATGAATCTATTTGAGCGTATTAGGAAAAATTCACAAGGATTTACAAATATTCCTTCAGTTTTGTTATTACCAACGAATGTATAGTTAATCACTTATGTGGTGGCCTAAAACCTAGACTACAGAAATCCATAGCGATCCAGGACATTGATAGCTATGAGGAAATTGTCTGATGTGCCTTCAAGGTCGAATTGAAGATCAACGAATATCAAGGGTGTCATGGGGATAAGAAGTTTAAGGTGGAATTCAATTCTGGAAGTCCGATGGATAAATCCAATGGTGTTAAGAAAATATAGAACCCCACTTGACAAAGGTGCAGAAAGAAGCACCCTGGAAATTGCATAAATGGAACTCGGATATGCTTTTGGTGTGGATGAGAAGGGCACCTAGCTGTTAACTATCGACAAGAGAAACTTGTGGTTGCGAAAAAGGAGAGGAACACTCTATTAGACCCTCAACATATTGTTCATTACTTTAATTGCAAAGAACTAGGTCACCTTGAAAATCAGTTCCATAAGACAATGGTTTTCAGAGGCAACCAATAACCTCTAAGGTAGCAAGGGAGAGATTTTTCCATCACTACCACCGAAGTGAACCCCAAAAACAAAGTGGTGATAGGTACACTAGTTATTCATTCATGAATAGATAATGTACATTTTGATTCTATTTCTAAGCATTCTTTTGTATCCTAAAAGTTTAGTAGAATAATCCCAACACCACCACAAATCATAGAATTAAAGATGTCAGTGAGTACAGAAAATGGGGAAATCATTGCAACCCATGAATATAACTCTTCCTCTATCACAATATGTGGATTGAACTTTCCAGTGAGTCTCATAATACTCCCTATGTTGGAATTTGATGAAATTATCTACATGGATTGGATTTCCTTATATAGATCCAACATAAATTTAGGTGAGAGGGAAATCACTCTCCATATTGAGAATCGACCCCCGATTCTAAACAAGTGCAAGGAGGAAGATAAATATTTTTTAGCTCCATCATCTCAAGCATAGATATTACTTCCCTATGAGAAGGTGTATCTGGATTAGATAATTGATTCTAAGGATCCAACCATCCTTGAATAAATTCCTATTGTGAGGAAATTCATTGAAATATTTCCCGTGGAATTGCATGGTCTTCCTCCTAGAAGAGATGTTGAATTATCAATTGACCTTATACCTGGTGTGTTGCCAATATCTAAGACTCTGTATAGAATGGATGTTGTGGAGCTTGAGGAGATGAAGAAACAACTACAAGAGAATATGGATAAATGGTTTATATTCCCATGTGCTTCACGATGGGGCACACCAATCCTCTTCATAAAGAAGAAGGGCAGGTCAATGCACTTGGGAATTGATTATCGTGATCTCAATAAAATCATGATAAAGAAAAAGTTTCCTCTACCACAAATTGATGACTATTCAATCCTCTATGCAGAGCACAATACTTTTCCATGGTGGATTTGTGGTCAGGATATTACCATGTAAGGGTGAAGAAGAAGGATATCCCCAAGATTACTTTTCATTCAAGGTACAGGCACTATGAATTGAGACTAATACCTTTCAGACTTGCTAATTCTTCAGCAATCTTCATGGACATGATGAATATAGTCTTTTGAGATTACCTCAACAAATTTGTGGTAGAATTTATAGATAATATTCTAATATACTCCAAAACCAAATAGAATCATGAAGAGCATCTAAGCATTGTACTAGAGACCTTGTGATAGGAGAAGATCTATGAAAAATACATCAAGTGTGAGTTTTGGTTAAAGGAAGTATCATTCTTGGTTCATATCCTCACAAGCAATGGGTTATCTCTATATCCCTCAAAGACAGCTACAATTGAGGGATGTCCTAGGCCAACATCAGTAACAGATATCCATAGCTTCCTGGGGTTAGCTGGATATTATCACTGATTTGTGAGAAATTTCTCACGATTCTCCAACCCTCTTACCAAGATAACTCATAAGGGAGTAATGTTTTATTAGAGTGATGAATGAAAAGAGAGCTTCAAGGATTTGAAAAGGAGGCTTATCACTGCGCACATGCTCACACTACCCAAAAGTGGGGAACTTTTTGTGGTATTCAGTGATGCTTTGAAGAAGGGTATGGGTTGTGTGTTGATGAAAAATGACAAAGTCATTGCCTATGCTTCAAGTAAATTGAAATTTCATTAGAAAAACTATACAACGTATGACATGGAGTTGGTTGTAGTGATCTTTTCATTAAAAATTTGGCTACATTACCACTTTGGGGGGAAATGTGAAATATACATGGACCACAAAAGCCTTATGTTTATATCCATAAATAAAGAGTTGAACATGCGCTAATGAAGATGGTTAGAGTTGATCAAAGACTATGACTGCTCAATCCATTAACACCCTGAGAAAGAAAACAAGGTGGCAGATCTTCTAAGTAGAAAGGAACTCGCAATTCTATCATTGATGAGAATTGAAAAGGATCGAATATTCTTAGATTTTATGAATATGGACATGTGAATCAAAAATAAGGGAGCATCATCAATCTTTTCACAAATGATTTCTCAACTGTCTCTTTTGGAAAGGTTAAAGGATGCTCAAAAGGATGATGTGGGAATTCAGAAGGTAGTGGAAGATATCAAAAAAGGGAAATCCCTGGAGTTAAATATTAATGAAGAAGGAATTGTGAGATTTGGGACAAGACTATGTGTTCCATCAATTCTGGAGTTAAATAAATAACTTTTCGGATGATGCACATAGTTCGAATTTCTCCATTCACCCAGGAAACACAAAGATGTATCGAGATCTCCGAGAGAATTATTGGTGGGATAACATAAATAAGTAGATCACTGAGTATACATCAAAGTGCCCAGTATGTCATCAAGTTAAGGCTGAGAGGTATAAGTATAAGGGGATGATGCAAAAATTACACATACCAGCATGGAAATGGGAGAACATCACCATGGACTTTGTCGCGAGACATCTGAAGACATCCAAAGTATGCAATGCTATCTGAGTTGTTGTGGATCGTCTTACAAAGACTGTACACTTCATTGAAATTTAGGATGATTTATCACTGGATCAACACACACAAATATACATCAGAGATGTGGTAAGGCTGCATGGAGTACCACTATCTATTGTATCTGATCAAGATCCAAGATTCACCTATAAAAATTTGATGATTCTTCAACATACATTGGATATTGAGCTAAACTTTAGTACGACTTATCATCCTCAAACTAATGGCTAATATGAGGAGACTATCCCAGAACTTGAGGACATGTTGAGAGGATGGTCAATGGACTTAAAATGTGGATGAGGTCAACATCTTCTTCTAGTTGAGTTCTCTTATAACAATAGTTTCCACTCAAGAATCCAAATGGATCCTTATGAATCCATATATGGGAAGAGGTGTAGAAAACTAACATGTTGGGATGATGTTGGGGAGAAAAAACTATTATGTCCATAAATGGTCAAAGAAATGGTGGAGAAGGTTAAGACCATCCAGCAGAACATTAAAGCTTCCCAGATTCGACAAAAGTGCTATCCTGATAATCACTGATGAGACATAGAGTTTGATGTCGGAGACATGGTATTCCTATGCATATCACAATGGAAGAGAGTTATGAGATTTGGTAAGAAGTTAATGCTTAGTCCAAGGTACATTGACCCTTTTGAGATTCTTGATCGCATTGGAGTAGTGACCTATCAAGTAGCACAACCACAAAAACTATCTCAAGTACATGATGTATTCTATGTATCACTCTTGAGGAAGAACATACCTGAGCCATCACATGTACTCAATCCAGAGGTGGTACCATTGGAGAATGACCTCTCCTATGAATAGAAGCTGGTGAATATCTTAGGTCGTAGGAAAAAGTGCTATGAAATAATACAATTCCCCTCATGAAAGAGTTGGGTAGAAAGAAAAAGATTAAAGAAGAAATGTGGGAATCACAGGGACTAATGATGCAGATTTACCCACATCTCTTTTAGTGTGAGAAAAGGAAATTTTGAGGGTGAAATTTATTAAGGGGGGGGGGGAATTGAAATGACCGACAATTTCATTAATGGAAATTTATATTGATCTAATTGAATGTATTATTATGTAAATTGGATATATAAAATATGCACTTCTTTGGTTTTATATTTTTAGATTTCAAAATACCGTTATGAATTGTGATAGTTTCTCATATAGCCGTTGAATAGTGATCACATGATTAGTATAACTATAGGGCTTTAACAAATCCATTTTGCTTAGAAAAAGGAAGTGATGGCCTCATCCAGTAGAATTTCTCCATAAGAAGCCCATTTGTTAGAGCTTGTAAAGGATGTGGCATCATTGGCCTTCACTCTTGACCAAGCCCAAGCTGATCTTTAACACGTTAAGCTCGAATGAAACTGCCAACGTGAGAAGTGGATGTTGATAGAGATTACCACCCGAGCAATGTTATCCGAGCCACCTCAAGAGTCTATCACCATCACACACCTTATCCTTAGGACTTATGTAGGTTTTATAAGGGTTACGTAACAAGAAAATTGCAATATGATTGCATGTATTATTTTTTTATAGACAATATACATTCATTTTATTAGTATTACTTTCTAAACAATTTTTAAAGAAAAAATAGAATTTTTTAGTTAATATTGAATTAAGAAATGTGTTTTGATGAATTAATGGATTTTTCAATTAAATAATATTTTAATGAAATATTATTAATAAATTACTTTTTATTAAATATAAATGATCATATAATTTTTTATGAATACAATTGTAATTTTTACTATGGTTTGAAAGCAGTTTTTGTCAAAACCCATGAATTTTTTATAAATGTTGATTTTTAATTTAAAATTAATAATTCACATATGTAGAATATTATTTAGATAAAATGAATATTATTTTTAGAATCAGGACATCAAAATTATCCAACAGTGAATTTTTCATAATTTCTTACGACATACGATTTTGGGGTAAATATTAAATACCATTTAATTATATAATGTGTTTTATGACATCATAATGACCCCAATAGTGATATAATAAAATACTATAAATGGTATTTTCGGCCAATATATGATTTAACATTAAAATAATGTCATTTTAGGTTTGTTTGATTTATTTTACAAAGCCTTAGTGGACCCTCCAAGACTTATAAAACAATTTGTCATTTTAAAATAATTTCCTTGAGAGTGTGACTGACCTACACATAAGCAGGACTAATATTTAAAGAAGATCGTGCATTGGAATTTTAAAATAATGTTTCCACTCTCATTTGGAAAAACCATGGGAAAAAACCATGGGTTTGTTTTTGTTTTTTATTAGTTTAATGTGTGGTGGCCAAAACCTAAATAATAAAAAATTCCCTCTCTTTTCCTATATAAACCCACCCATGCTCCCACTTATTCTTAACTAAAAGTATTTGGAGATCAACCAACCTCCACCATTCTCTCTCTAAAATCCTCCCAATGTGCCACAAGCTCCAAAGAAGCCTCTCTGAATCCTCTCCCAAGCCTTTGGGATCACACATCCATGTAAGGGATTCCTTCCTTTCTCATTTTATCCAAGTTTCTTAATATTGTTATGCCCTTTTATTTTAAATTTTAAATGTTGGGGTATGGTTTAAAACCTCCCCTATACTTCACTCTTTATGTTTTAATGATGAGATATTCCTTTCAATATCATTTATGCCTCCCATGTACACTCGTTACCATGCCGAAATTCCGTAAGAAATTTCTCTCTCCTCATTTTCATTCAAGCAATTCCTTTGTTCTATGAATATAAATTCCATTACATATGTAGGGAAATTTATCTATATAACCCCCTTAGAGTCCATTTAATGTACATATTATGAGACAACCCTTTCTATTTCATCAACCATTTTTAATAAATTTTATGTCACATCGTTATGCTACTGAAATTACACTGCGATTTTCCAAGCCAAAGTCATTGTGTAGTGAATACCATGCCCATTTAATTATCAACGGTATTAAACATTATGAACATATACTTTTTGATTATATAGTTTCATGTAAGAATTAAAAATTCCTTTATTGTGTAATAAATTATGAAGTTTAATGAATCCATGTTATATGACCCATGTGGCGCACTTATGCATGAAATTTAATGATGAAGAAGGGTGCGCCCTGATAGCGCTCCAATGCATTGGGTAAATATTAGTATCAGTATGCACCATGTGAAATGAGGGTTTACTCATTCTAATTCAATTACAATGAGGGTTTAATTATTCTCCATGTGCAATGAGCCTTAGCTCATGCTAAAACCATGTTAAGTGTTGTTGCCAAATTTCCATGTTATGATAATCATGTTACATCATGCCTTTATGTTCATGTTTCTCTTATGCTCATTTGATATGGCTATTTCCTAACATATATTGTATTATTCATGTTATTCCTTGTTTACTTCATTTCTATTCCTTATAGCTCCCCCTTTTCTTATGAATGTCCTTAGGTTATCTCATGCAATGCTATGTATGAGGGAATATAGTGGTTGTGTAAAGGATGTTTTCAATAAAGATGTTGTGTTTCCTATTTTTTAGTCATTATATAATGTTCCTAATCCCCAAAGACAATAGTCATCTCAATATTCTATGTTTTATCAAGTGAATATTTTATGTAATAAATCATTTTAAGTGTGTAATAAAAAGAAGGGTAGTTATATGGAGCTAGTAGTGGGCATCAAAGTGTTATGTCATTTGTAGCAGATATCAGACTCCAGATGATAGGATCTCAATGCAGAAGACCTCCCCATGCTCAAACTGAAGAAAGTGGTTAAGGGAAGTGCATAGGGCTAGGGAAGCCTAGAGATGGGTGATTCTATGCTCATGATGGGAGAGGTCACATGTAATGATACTTCCTGACCAAGCATTCCAAAGATCACATGAATATAGTTGATGGACCGCCACTATAGATGCAGCGACGTGATTAGGGATCTCCCAGGTGTGGGTAAGGAGGTATATATGGTAAAGTAGCATGAGGAGCTATGGGTGATTGAAAAATCTATGAGATCCTTCCACCACCACCACCAAGAGGAAGATGTTAGGGTTAGGGAGCTAGTAGTCAAGGCCACATACAACTGCAGAATTTTGAGTCTTATGACCCCGTAGGGCAAGAGATGATTAGAGGTACAATATATGTTAATTATATTATTTCTTTATTTTTATTAGACATCAGGTACAATCATTACTTCATATCTATACACCTAGTTTGAGAGATGGATCTCCCAGTTGAGGCCCTAGCTATCATGAACCAACCCTAACTAGGGCTCAAACTACAACATCCCCAATCCCGCCTCCATAGGCCAGGGGTATGCGACCAACATCAAAGGAGTAACTAACATGAAGAGGAATTTTCCTAGGTACCTATATTCACATACAAAACCATTTAAATTCATAAGTTCAAAGGAATAATAACAGATGATGAAAAATACTAGGGGGGAAATATTTCATGTAAAACCTCTAGATTGTAAAAGAGTATGATAGCGAAAAATGAAAAGTATTGGGAAAAACACATGCTCGACTAGAAATCTGTACCAACTTTAAAAAACAAGAAATTAAAACACCGAGGGAGCCCTACTTTTGATATCCAAGATGCGACCACCATATGCAGTCCAAAGTATCAAGAATCACTAAGCTCCTATACAGTCACCACTGACTTCTACATCAACTTCATAAGACACAACACATGCATGAAACTCCCATGTGTGGGTGAGTATATAAATACCTAGTAGGAATGCGCAAAATCTGAAGGGAGATATGTAAGACATAAAATAGTAATGAAAATATAGTAGATAGTAAACAGGATGCAGCTCAACCCAAAGAAAGAGAAATAGTTACCTCAACTAAACACAAGGGGATCAAGATAGTGTGTAGATGGACTACACATCAAGTCTTCTCCACCTATAATAAGAGTGAAACCTCATCTAACCATGAGAAGGTAAACATGTAAATCATGCAAAATACCCCACACATCTTCATATCCAATTTAAAGAGAGTAACCAAATCCAATTGTGTGGATATAGATGTATATATATTCTCAATCAAAAAATCCCAAATGATAGAGAAAGGGGATCTTCATCCTATAGCTCATCCCATGAAATGTTACATTAACTGTACAAAGAGCCCATCAAAAATGCCCAACATATCATGCATCTTCCTAGATGTAACTGTGTGGAGGCCCATGCCTCCCCACAATAATTCTTGGATGAGGGGGAAAACTCCAAGTATAGAACATGCTCCCTACTGTGTCCGGGGGTCAACATTGTAAGTATCTATAGAGGATCTACATATAAGTTGATGGTGGGTTCCACTCTAGTGTCATGAGGACCCATTCACTATATTATGGGGGGGGGTTCTACTTAGAAGGTATAGGACCTATGCCCAAGATGATGGGGGGGGGGGTTCCACTCTAGTGTCACAAGGATTCGCTCCCTATTGTGACGAGGGGTTCCACTATATAGGTAGAGGACCTACACCAGGACCAATGACCTGGTGTGACAGTCATGTCCCAATTTGATCATTAAGGACATATTCCCTATCTTATTGGGGGTTTCACTTAGAAAGTATCTATATATTATCCACAACCAAGCTGGTGGGAGGTTCCACTCTAGTGCCTCTGGTGATCCTATGAAATATCACTACTGTCATTGGGAATCACCTATATTACCACCATGCCCAAAAAATTTCACATCATAACCCAAAATCCACAATAGATGGATCCATCACATTCTATGTGAAAAAAAACACTTAGTATAGGATACTCATGGTCTAAAATCCAAGTTCAAACAAAGTAAATGCGAAAGATTAATGCTTCCTCACAAGGAACCATGGGGGTACACAACATATGGTCCTGCTCCATCGACATGCCATATATCTAAAGTTAAATGGATCTCCAAGAATGTATGAACACATTTACTTTAGTGGATTCAAATGGTGTTCTCATGCCACTCAGGGTCCCACCTATGTGCTTGGTTGTGTCTGTGTACCCAAGCCATGTTTTTGTACTTTACCCCATGTCTGTGTACGTTAGTATATGAAGTTCTGAACTAGGTCGGGCCCATGTACTCCCAGAGTGCACATAGATTACTCCATCATGTGTACACAATATTTTTTGGGGTCCCACATAGTGTGTGATACTTATAATATGCTGAAATTCTAGCCTCAAAATCCAGGTTTGGACTGGACGTGTTTTCTTCAAACTACACAACATGTATTCAGGATATTTCCAGAATTTCATATTCGTAATCCATGATTTTAATCTAGAAATTCTACAACATATATCACATATTTTCCACTTGATATTAGTGGATATATTCAATATCTATCATTTTCATCCATCCAATTTCAGGAAATCAGTTTGCTTCTCAACGATGGTTCATCGCACGATCCTGTATGCCTCGGTTTCAACCATCATTGATGATTTGATCTCAGTTTGTAAAACATATAACTAATGTATTCTAAAAACCCATTTCTATCCCTAATTATTTTATCCTCCATTTTAATGTTGTTGTTTTTTTTATTTTAGGGGTCCGATCAGGCTCGGTACTGCCCGGTAATGTCAAACCGGGACCGCAGGGTCCTACCTATAACGACCCAATATTTTTCAATGAAAATTTCATTATTATAATTATTCCATATAATCACATGAAATCACAAAAAAATGAACTACTACGTTTCATTTTACCTTTAAACATAAGTTTATCACTTCTGTGATTTGAATTTTGAAAATCTAACATACACTATCGTGATTAGTAAGTTATTTGGAGTCTAATATAACGAATTTAATTTTTAGTGAATAGTAACATACCCTTATGGATATTAATGTTACCCTTATTAATATTGAAATAACCTAATTAATATTAAAATTACCTATTATATTATATAAATAATATTCAAGGGGGAGTATGATATACCTATATCTTGGAATAAGAAAATAAGTGTTTTGAAATTGTTGTTTTTCAAGTAAATTGTGATTTTAATTAAATATTAAATTAATCATATTTAGATTTTTTTTTGAGAAATGGAACTCTTTTGGGGATTATACATGTCATAAAATTTATTGGGTGAATTTTTTGTATTTTTCTAATATACTTGCATTTTCATGAATAGTAAAATCAAACAATTCACAATAAATGCTAAAACCTGAATTTTTGCATCATGATTGAGTCATGGATGATGTAAATGGACATTGGTTTGAACACACATTAATTTATTAATATTATGTTTCCTTTATTCATCTCTATTTCTTGACTTATGGAAAAATAATAAACTAATGATTATAATATTATGAAAACCCTCCTCTTCTCCACTATAAATACCACCCATACTTACTTTATCTCTTCACTTTTATCAAGCCTTGTCCCTTACATAAATTCATCCCAAATATATTCCCAACATCCTTACCCAATTACACCAACCTTTTGTCTCCTCCAAAGACTAAAACCTCTCCCCTTAAGAGGTTCACAAAGAAGATAAACTTAATAGGTAAATTCCTCCTTCCAAATATTTTATTCCCTTTCAAGTTCTTTTCTTTTCTTTTTTTATTTCATAATATCCTTTCACAAAAATGGTATGATAACTCTAGTAACATAAATTTAATTTAATTATATTATACTAATGGGATAATTTCATCATCATCTCTCATTTCCCAACATTTTATTTGAATGAAATTAAAACACCATTTGACATGTGATAATTTATCACAATCCAGGGTGACGAGTTATCAATTTCTATTACTATCTTCAATTATATTCATGAAACCATTTTTATAGATGAACCAGAATATTATATGTTTATTTTATCTTATTTAATGTTCTGTAATCATTATGATGTCATTATGTAAAATAATAATAAAAAACAGTTAGTTGTGAGAAAAATCGCTAAAATTAATTCAAGTGTTTATCATTAATGTTTTGTATAATGATTTGACTTCACTCTAACTAAAAAATTAAAATTTGAAACCATTTAATCTTATGTATGTTCACTAATATCATATAAATTCAATTATATAAAACCAATTTCATCTTACATGTTTATACTAACATGAATATAAGTGAACCGATCATTAAACCCAAGTATGAAAATGGACCCAAACAATGAATTGAACCTCATAACCAATAAAAATGGTTATAAATGAATATAAAAATGGTTTTAATAAATATTATAAATATATAATAGGTTATATAATTATTAATTAATGAACCTAATTTGACTATTTAGTACATTGATATCAAGTGGGGAACACCAACAGACTTAAGATAAGGGATCCTCTCCATTTCACCTTTATTCAAGAATGTCCTCTATGATATGCCATTTTATGTGTAATACCTAATTATGGGGTATATTTATACACCTCCCCCATACATAAATTATGATTTAAAAGTTATTATAAACCCCTTTCTCTCTAATGAATCCCTCTTAAGTACACCCGATACCATGCCGATAATCCGTAAGGAAATCTACACGAACCACCTTTATTCCTTTGAGTTGCTCTATATTTATTTTTACCTATATGAAGTTGTATTTTTTCATGTAAAAATTTTAAATTGTTTTTATATGCTCCAAAAACATGATTCAAGATCCATACCTTATTATATTTTGGGGATATACATGATTTTATGTGATTACCTTCTCGATACTTTCCAATAAGCAAACTCGTCATAAGGGAACTTCCCAAAACATTAACCAGTTTCAAGTGCACTATATATTCTATTCAAAGCCACCATTATCTTTTATAAAATCATTTTTTGTTATGAAGACATTATATGTTCACTTCTGGTTTTATATAAATGATTTTTCCCTTTTCTGTCTTAAAAGCCCTATAGTATTTTCCATAAAACCGCACAAAAATGTTTTAATGCTAAAATTTCTCAAATACATTTATTACTTGTTCTTATTTCTCTTTGAAATCACATATCATTATATATACCTATTTTACCTCATGAAATTCCATGTATGATCTAATTTCTTTCTTTCATGGACACTTTCATGGTACACCCATTGGTTATGCTTTATGTCATGATTATGGTACCCAATTCTTTCCATGGGTGACCCTTATGTTTATGTAAGATTGATTACGTATGATTATTTATGTGGAACACATATTCATGAAATTTATGATGGGTGTTCCCAGATAGCGCTCCAATTCATTGTGTAAAGTTGAGTCTTTTGAGAAGTTATGTGTGACGGTGTTGGTAGTTAGCCTTGGCTTGTGATACTATGTGCAACAATCTTTGTGGTTATCCTTGGATTGTGATACTATAGAAAATGGTCTTGGAGGTTAGCCTCGATTCATACTAAATTCAGGTTTTATGTTTCTGCCACATTTTTTTGATTCCATACGTTAAATGCCTTTTCATATCATCATGTCATGCATTTTATTCCATGTGCTAATGCTTTGTTTTTATGGTTAATCCCTTACTAGGATTTTAGCTCATCACTTTGTTCATGTTATGCCTAGGTTATCCTATGCATATGATTGGGTATAATGAAATATAGGAGATCATTATGGAGTTTAAATAAAAAGTTGTTTTTATAATGTTTTATTATGTACCTAGTCTTCCAAGACACTATACTTTATGATCCTTAGATTCTACTCAGATGTATAATTATTTTTAAAATCATGTATTGCTATATGTAAATGGATAGGGTCTATATAGTTGGTATCAAAATATGGTCTAGTTATTTTTAGGTATTTGGAATAGAGCACATTAGTGAGAACCTTAAGGATGAGGCAAAGAATAAAAAAACATCCCTAAATTTTGGTAAGTATAGAGTAAGCGGTTTATCAAGAAAATATGTCCCTGTCTGGATACAAATAGGTAGAGGTAGCTATGGAACATATGTACCAAGGAGTAAATACTCTAAAAAATAGTTTTGGGCCTGACCTATGGTATCCTGGTTCACAATAATGGGACTTTATGCACTCCTATCATGAAACTCCTGAGGGATATGCTTTGGTAAATTCATTATCACAGTACAAACAATTATTAAGGGAAAAAATCTCATAAGAATATAAGTTAAAAAATAGATTGAGGATAACCTAGATTTAAACGTAAGGAATAAAGATTTAGGATGAACTTATCATTTAAATCTTTATCCTCTTATGTTCAACGTTTCATATGTTTATTATCAATAGCTATGTATTCAAGCCCTCTAATAGTATGTTATTTGTCTTGGTTAATGGAGGAATATATAAGAACATGTTCCAACAACCAATATGATAGGAAATGTGAAGATTTACCTAATGATATGCCTAAAATCATGGTAATAGGTGCTCAAAACATCATGATGTTACTTGCTCAGCTAGCTCAAGTTATGAATAATAACATGAATCATGTGTAACTCCATCCTCCTTCAAGGGAAGATAATGTTGTCATAGAATCCTTTATGCAGAAAAGGCCTCCCTTGTATTGTAGATCTTCTGATCCCCTCCTCGCGGAACAGTGGATTAACTCCATTGAAAATATATTCTCCATCCTATAGTGATCAGAATAAGAGAATGTTTTACTCTAATTCTATCATTTTGATGTGGAAGCTGATTAGTAGTGTACACTGATCCAGAATAAAAAGTGTCATGAGGAAATTGATTTCATGGATTGGGAGGAATTCAAGAGGATGATTTTCAATAAATATTTTTTTTCTAAAACCCTCTATATCTACTTGGAAAAAGAGTTCCTCAAACTCAAGAAGAAGGAAGATGAGTCCATCAAGGCATATGAAGAAAACAATACAGGTCTTTCAAGGCACGCCTCTGGCTTGGTCCTGAACACTGAAAGCACGATGGATCACTTCATTAATAGGCTGAATCCAAGTCTACAAAAGTTGTTGGTGATCCGAGACATTTACATTTATGAGGAGATTGTCTATTGTTCCCTCAATGTTGAACTAGAGATTGGAGACTCTTAGTGGTATCGTGGGTGCAGTAATAAGAAGAGAATAATGGAGAACAAAATGAGTGGTTCAACAAACAAATCCCATGATGGAAAGATGCCTGAATATTCCATGTGTAAAAGTTGTGGGAAGAATCATCCTAGGAACTGTCTAAAAGGAACCAGTAATTGTTTCAAATGTGGAAATTTGGGACATCTAGAATAGAATTTTCTAATGGATATGAAAAATCCTACCAATGTGGAAGAAGAATGGAAGTTTCAGATCAACTCTCAGCTAGGGGTGCAGTGTTACAACTGCAAGGATCATGATCACTATGAAAAAAGTTCCCTAAGCCAAGGGTTGTTGGAGGAAATCAACAATTACCTCTAAGGAAATATGGAATGGATTATGATATCACTACTACTGAGGTAGAGGGGGAAAATGGTTTGGTAATAGGTACACTAGTTATTCACTCAAGAATAGTGAACATACTATTTGATTCTAGTTCTATTAATTCTTTCATATCTTGAAAGTTTAGTAGGACTATTAAAATACCACCTCAAAATTTGTAGGATAAGTTATCCATGAGAACAATGAATGGGGAAATTATTGTCTCCATGGTTTATAAATCCTCCTTGTTTAATGTTTGTGGACTGAACCTCCCAGAAAATCTAGTCATACTTCCTTTAGTGGAGTTAGATTCTTTTCTAGGCATGGATTGGATATCTTTTTACAAAGCCAACATAAACTGCCAGGAAAGGTATATCACTATTCACATCCCAGAGAATCCTCTAATTATTTACAAGTGTAAGGAGTAAGATGAATCTTCTTTAGAATCAACATCTCAAGTGTAGATATTTCTTCTTTATGAGCAAGCATATCTAGCCCAAATAATTGAGACAATGGATAAAATCATGCTTGAAGACATGCCCATCATGATGGATTACACTGATGTTTTACCTGAAGAGTTTTTTGGTCTTCCTCCCGACTGAGAGGTTGATTTCTCAATTTAACTTATTCTTGGATATCTACATATATCAAAGACACGTTATAGAATCCCCACCTTAAAGCTAGAAGAGATGAAGAAGTAGTTATAACAGAATATGGACAAGGGTTTTATATGCCTGAGTGATTCACTATGGGGAGTGATAGTCCTATTTTTCATGAAGAAGGATGGTTAAATGCGCCGCTAAATTTATTATCATCATCTCAATAAAATCATAATAACAAAAAGGATTCCCCTTAATCTGATTGATGACTTGTTTTATCAGCTTTGTGGGGCATGTTATTTCTCAAAGGTGGACCTTCGGCCCGGATATCACCAACTAATGTTGAGGAAGGAAGATATATCCAAGACTACCTTTAAAATGAGTTATGGACACTATGAGTTCATAGTGATTCCCCCAAGACTCACTAATGATCCAGTAATTTACATGGATTTAATGAATAATGTCTTTAAAGATTACCTCAAAAAATTTGTGGTAGTCTTTGTTGATGATATTATAATATACTCCAAGAGAAAGGAGGAACACGAGGAGAATTTGAATAATATGTTAAAGACTCTATGAAGGGAGAACCTATATGAAAATTATAGTAAGTGTGAGTTATGGATGGAGGAAGTATCACTCATATGGAATTTTATCACCTGTAAAGGGATATATGTGGACCATTCCAAGACAAAGGCAATTGAAGAGTGGCCCATACAAACATATGTAATGGAGAACCACAAATTTCTCGGTCTAGAAAAGTATTATTGATGATTTGTGATGAACTTTTCATGATTTTCAAACCCAATGACCATGCTGACATGGAATGGAGTAATGTTTTTCCAGACCAAGAATGTGAAGAATGTTTCAAGGAGTTGAAAAAGAGGCTTAACAGTATGCCAATACTTACACTCCAAACAAGTGGAGAACTCTTTGTGGTGTACATCGATTATTAAAAGAAGGGATTAGGATGTGTGCTAATGAAAAATGATAAAATGATATCCTATGCCTCATGGAATCTAAAAATCCATGAGAAAAACTATCCCACAAATGATCTAGAGTTGGGGGCAGTGAGATTTGTATTAAAAATTTGGCAGCATTGTATCTATGGGGAGAAGTGTGATATATATACTGATCACAAGAGTCTCAAATATATATTCACACAAAAAGAGACTAACATGTACTAGTGAATATGGATAGATCTCATCAAGGATTATGACTACTCATTCCACTACCATCCAGGTAAGGCAAATAAGGTGGAAGATGCTCTAAGTAGACAAGATCCTACATCTTTATCAATGATGATAATTGAAAAGGATCCGATCTTCTTAGATTTGAAGAGGATGAACATGGGAATCATAACAGGAGGAACAATATCAATCCTTTCTAAAATGATTTCTCAATAATCCATCATAGAGAAAATAATGTATGCTCAAAGAAAAGATGTGGAACTTCTGAAAAGGGTGGAGGCTATTAGAAATCTGAAACCCTCGGAGTTCATGATTGATGAGGAAGGTGTTATAAGATTTAGGTCACTATTATGTGTACCATCTGATATAGAGATAAAGAAGGAGCTTCTGAATGATGCACATAGCTCAACCTTCTTTATCCACAGAGAGAGAAAAAAGATGTATTGAGATCTCCAATATAATGTTTGGTGGGACAATATGAAAATGGAGATTGTTGAATATACATCAAATTGATAGGTATGTTAGCAAGTGAAGTCTATGAGTAAAAATTCTAAGGGGATAATGCAACCACTACCCATACCAACATGGACAGGGGAGAAAATTACCATGGACTTTGTCACTGGACTTCCAAGGACATCCAGAGGAAATAATGCAAAATGGGTTATTGTGGATCGTCTTACAAAGACATCTCACTTTATCACAATTCGAGAGAACATCTCATTGGATCAACTTGCACGGATTTACATCAAATAAGTGTTAAGGCTTCATGGAGTACCACTATATATTATTTCTAATCTTTATCCAAGATTCACCTCAATGTTATAGAAACGTATCCAACATGATCTAAGCACTAAACTGAACATCAGTATGGCCTATCATCCTCAAACTGATGGCCAATCTAAGAGAACTATTTAGACACTAGAAGATATGTTGAGATCATTTTCTATGGAATTTAAAGGAGGATGGAATCAACATCTTCAATTGGTTGAATTCTCCAACACAATAGTTTCAACTCAAGCATCCAAATGGCACCATATGAATCCCTTAATGGGAAATGGTATAGAAAACTGGTGTGTTGGGATGAAGTTAGTGAGCATAAGCTGCTAGGACCTGAAATTGTGGAAGAAATGGTGGAGATGGTGAAAACCATTCAACAACATATCAAGGAATCCCAAAGTTGACATAAGAGTTAGGAAATCAATTGTCGATGAGACCTTGAGTTTAAAGATGGATACAAGGTATTTTAATTCATATCTGCATGGAAGAAGGTTATAAGGATTAGAAAGAAAGGGAAGTTAATTCCTAGGTACATCGACCCCTTCGAGATTCTTGATCGTGTCGGGGATATGGCCTATCGACTAGAACTTCCACCTACGATGTCCAAAGTACATGACTTCTTTCATGTATACCTCTTAAGTAAGTACATATTGGATACGTCACATGTACCCTCTTCAGACGTGGTATAGTTGGAGGATGATCTTTCTTATGTGGAGCAGCCAGTAAAGATCTTGGATCATAGAGATAAAGTTCTACGTAACAAGAATACTCACCTGGTCAAGTTACTAGGTAGAACTGTAAGTACAAATAGGAAACATGGGAACTAGAGGAGGCAATAAAAGAAATGTACCTGCACCTATTTATGGCCAAGAATGTAAAACGAAATTTTGAGGGCGAAATTTTTAAGGGGGAAGAATGTAACGACCTAATGTTTTTAAATAGACATTTCCTTCTTATGATTATTACATATAATGACATGAAATCACAAAATAATGAACTACTAACTTCTTTGTGACCTTTAAACAAATTTTTTTCACTTATGTGATTTGAATTTCGAAAATATGACATACACGGTTGTGATCAGTAAGTTATTAAGAGTCTAATATGACCAATTTCATTTTCATTGAATAGTAACATACCCTTATAAATAATAATGTTTCCCTTATGAATAGTGATATACCCTAATAAATAGTAACCTTAACTATGATATTATATAAATAAGATTCAAGTGGGAGTATGATATACCTATATATTAGAATAAGAAAATAAGTGTTTTAAAATTGTTGTTTTTCGAGTAAATTGTTATTTAAATTAAATATTAAATTAATAATATTTATAAAATTATTTTTGAATAATGGAATTCATTTTTGGATTCTAAACATCAAAAAATGGTTTGGTTGATTTTTTGGTATTTTTATAAAATATTTCAATTTTTTATGAATAGTAAAATCCATTAATTCACATTAAATGCCAAAACTTGAATTCCTGCATTATGCATGCGTCGTGGATGATGTAAATTTCCCTTGGTTAGAACTCAAATTCATTTATTTCTATTATTGGTCATTTAATCATCACTATTTCTTATCTAATGGAAAAATAATAAATTAATTATTATAATATTATGAAAACCCTCATCTCCTCCAATATAAATACCACCCATCATCACCTCTTCTATTCACTCTTCTAAAGCTTTGTTCCTTACTTAAATTCTGCCCAAAATCTTCCCAACATCCTTACCTATGTACGTCATCCTTTAGATTCCTTGAAAGTCTAAAAACTCTACCCTTAAGAGGTTCTCAAAGGAGATAAACACAAGAGGTAAATTCCTCTTTCCAATCATTTTATTTCATTTAAAGTTTGTTTATTTTCTTGTTTCATTCCTAACCTCATTTAACCCAAATGGTATGATAAATCTCATAAAATATACTTAATTTAATGATATTATACTAATGGGATAATTTAATCATCATCTCTCATTTCCCCACCTTTTATTTGAAAGAAATAAAAACACTATTTTTGATGTGTTAATTTAGTACAATCAAGGACGACGAGTTATCAATTTATATTACTATCATCAATTCTTGTCATGAAACCATTTTTATGGTTGAACCAGAAAATTATATTTTTATTTTATCTTATTTACTGTTATGTAATCATTTCGCACTCATGATGTAAAATAATAATACAAAACAAGTTAGTTGTGAGCAAAATTGATAAATTAATTCAAGCATTTATCATTAATGTTTTGTATAATGATTCGACTTAACTCTAAGTAAAAAAATTAAAATTTTCTACCATTTGATCTAATTTATGTTCACTAATATCATATAACTTCAATTTTGGACAACCAATTTCATCTTACATGTTTATCCGAACATGAATATAAGTTAACTAATCATTAAAACCATGTAAGGAAATAGACCCGAACAATAAAATTCAACCTCATAAGAAATAAGAATGGTTATAAATTAACTCAAAAAGTTTATAATAAATATTATAAATATATAATAGGTTCTTTAATTATTAATTAATAAACCAAATTTTACTATTCAGGTCATTGATATCAAGTGGAGAACACCAACAGACTTAAGGTAAGGGATCCTCTCCATTTCACTTTTATTCAATAATGTCCCCTATGCTATGCCATTTTATATGTAATACATAATGATGGGGTATGTTTTATCACCTCCCCAAACTTGCCTCATGATTTAAAAGTGATTAGAAACCCCTTTCTCTCTAATGAATCCCTCTTAAGTACACCCGATACCCTGACGATAATCCGTAAGGAATTATACCCGAATCACCTTTATTCCTTTGGGATGATCTATCATTCTTTATACCCAAATGAATTTGTCTTTTATTTTTATGTAAAAATTATAAATACTATTTATATGATCAAAAATCAGGTTTCAAGATCCATCCCTCATTCTCTTTCATGGATATACATTCTTATAAGTGATTCACTATTAGATACTTCCCAATAAGCAAACTCGTCTTAAGGGAACTTCCCAAATATTTAACCAATTTCATGTGAACTCAATCCTCTGTTTTAATACACCATTGTCTTTATAAAATAATTATTTTTATTACGAAAACATTCTTGGTTCACTTCTGGTTTTTTATAAAATATTGCTCGCTTTTCTATTTTAAAATCTCTATAGTATTTTCCTTAAAACCGCACAAAATTTTTTTAATGAAAAAATTTATCAAATACATTTATTACATGTTGTCACTTCAATTTTTCATCAGTTACCATGATATATGCCTATTTTAACTTATTAATGACTATTTATGTTATGATTCCTTTCTTTCATGGACACTTTCATGATACGCACATCGGTTATGCTTTATGTCTTGATTGTGGTACCCAATTCTTTATATGGGTAAACCTTTTGTTTTTGTAATATTGATTATAAATTATTATTTATGTGGAAAACATATTCATGAAATGTAATATGGGTGCAACTAGATAGTGATTTTATGCATTGGGTAAATTTGAGTCCCCTGAGATGTTATGTGCGACAATCTTCGCGGTAAGCATTGGCTTGTGCTACTATGTACAATGGTCTTGGCGGTTAGCCTTGGATTATGCTGCTATGGGAAATGGTCTTGGAGGTTAGCCTTGACTCATAATAAATTTATGTTTTATGTTTCTTCCACATTTCTATGATTCCATGTTTAAATTTTCCTAGGTTTATATTTTATGATTCCATTTGTTGCATGACTTTTTATATCATCATGTCATGCCTTCTATCCCATGTTCTAATGCTTTGTTCTTATGGTTATTCCCTTATTGGGATTTTTTCTCATCCCTTTGTTTATGTTATCCCCAGGTTATCCTCTGAATATGTATGATCACAATTAATGATAGGATCTCATTATAGAGTTTAAATAGAAACTTTTTTTATAATGTTTGATTATGTACCAAGTCTTCCAAGACACTATACTTTACGATCCTTGGCTTGTAATATGAGGTATTATTATACTTTAAATCATATATTGTTATATGTAAAAGGCTAGGGTCACTATACTACTAGTGAAAAATATGGAAAATTTTTGAATAAAGGCACCATAACATATTTTTAATCAATTTCTTCCAATATTTCCTGTCCAACAATCAAGAATAGGGATATCCAAGGTTATAAACAATTTAATTGGTACACAGACACATGAAAAGGACATAATTGGCAAGATCAAAAGAGTGGATTGATCTTCCTAATCAATTTAATAAAAAGGTCATAAACCAAAAAATGATGAGTCCTATATGGATATTGGACTATTCATCCTCAAAGAACATGATCGCCAATAATTAAAGGAAGTAGTTGTGTTCATGGAGCTTCAATATTCTCTGATCCAAAGTTTCATCATCATCCGATATGATCCACCAATGAAAGGCGGAATGAGAATCTCTCGATGGTCCCAAGATTATGAGGCTAACCCTGGGAAAATCTACATGGAAGTATTATTATATAAATTTCAGTTAGGTTAAATTAATTAATTAATTAATTAATTAATCCACTGAAGGTACCACCAATGGGAGAGATATTTGAATGCCCCGTACCAACCTATTTTATGTCGTGCCTAGGGTAAAATCGAGTTTTTGCACTCAATCGTGGTCTCAAATTTCTGATCTAAGAATAATTTTATGATTTATCCCATTTCTTTTAAGAAATTACGCATGGTAAATATAGAATATATTTAGTATTTTTATAAAATTAATTTTGGGCACACCAAGCTAAGAATTGCACATTTTCTCAGTACATGGGTTTGTAAATATATGTATAATTATTTCAATGTCTTACAAGAAAAAAATAAGGTTCACTAAATCATACCCTCGTTCAAGATTTTCATCCTCAAAAAGAAAAAATACATAAAAAACTCGGGATATTGGGCCTTCATCTAGCTCTCCCACTCCTAGGAACTGTCCCACACAATCTTGTACTGTCACGACCCATCCCTCAGGAACCGTGTCGTGACTACCTCAAGCCCGCCTTCCATAGGCCAGGGGCTGGCGACTAGCACCAAAGGAATAATTCTCTAAAACTGAGAAGGAATTCCCTTTATAACCTGTAAACACACACAACAGATATGATCATGAGTAAGCTAAATAACCAAAAAGTGTGTCCAGTAAGTAAAAAGGGGAGAGAATACAAGCCCAATTAGAGATTACAAGAAACTGAAAGAACAAGTAAAACTGAGGAAAATAGGAAAAACAGCCACTGGGTCATCCTCTGAGGTTCCTACCTGAAGGGTAGGTACGGATTTCCTCCTCAGAACTCCACCTCTATCTGTCTCCTCCATGTACCGACACGCTGTAAGGCCCACCTCCGGGTACCGTCCAGTCCTGGTACTCTCAGCCTTGTTCAGTGTTGCCTGTCGTCTGCATCAAACACAATGAGGTGCGAGCATAACCCATGCAGGGGTGAGTATAACGATACTCAGTAGGGACCATGAGACCCCCAAAGGTCTCCCAAAATCCACTAAGGATAAACCACAGTAGTAAGGATACAATCACAAAGTATTATCCAACCCTACTTAGGTATATGCACATACATATGCCTAAATAATAAAATACAATCCGGTTCCAACTCTTGATCCCAAGCACAACCTACTCCACAAAGGAAGAAAGATAACTCGTTGATAACAACATGAAGTCAAGAGTCATCTCACACAGGTATACAACTTACATAGAGAGATAGAAATAATTAGATGTATCCACTGAATCATCTACTCCGTCGAACCCACATAGGATCCTGGTACAGTAATAAAAGCTGCCGAACCCACATAGGATCCTAGAATAGTAATCAGAGCTGTCGAACCCACATAGGATCCTGGAACAGTAGTCAGAGCTTTCGAACCCACGTAGGATCCTAGAATAATAGTCAGTCCTGTCGAACCCACGTAGGATCCCTTTATCATAATGCAGCCAACCAAAGGGATCCACACAAAGCACGCTTGATTCTGAGAGGGTCCTCTCCTCAAGCCAAGGGTCTATACATCAACTTCCACAAATTCCCAAGCCGATGTATCCAAAAGATCCATCTTTCCATAAGAATCCCAACTCGACTAAAGGCGTGTCAATCGGACACCCAGTCTGAGAGTTATTGGCATTTCCGTTCCGAGAGACCGATTGGATTTATGTTCGATCCAACTCATCCGTACCCCAACTGTATCCAAACCTCAAGTGGGGTATACCAAAAGAACTGTCTCCTTCTATTGTTTCCATTTCCATAGACAGTTCATCAACCAGACACCCATAGCTCATGTTATGGGCAAAAGAGTGGAAATAGGTCAAAGCGGGTCCAGGTCCTGTCCAACCCCGTAGGACCGACCCGGCCAAACCCATATTGACCTAGGTCTGGACTGGGGTCTGACCCAGTCAGTGGGTCTGACCCCACCTGTGGGGAAGGCCCGACAAGCATTGGATCTGGCCCGCGTAGGGTACGGCCCGCGCTAGGTCCGGCTCGCGCTGGGCTCGACCCGTATAAAGCCTGCGGCTGGCAGTCCCCATGGGGTCTGCCCTAGCCACGTTTAGGGGGGAGTACATGCCCCCGGAGTCCCAAATGACTTATCCGTTCGGGCGGCTCAGATCCCGTTCCACGTGGCGTCGTTCTGTGTCACACGGGACCCTCACGGTAGGTCCAGCTCCTCCTGGCTGGCCGATCACCCAGCCACCTCCCGTGCGGCACGGTTGCGCGGCGCCTCCTCAGGCGACCGGTAGAGCCGAACACTTTTCCTCCATTGTCGCGGCCCCCATTTACTCCACCGCATGGCGCGCACTGAGCCACTCCATCCCCGGCAACCCAGTGGCCCGAGCCGTCGGTTTTCTTCCCGACTGACCTTACGCCGGCCACCGATGCACCGACGCGGCCTGTCAGCTGCGTCCTACTCCTTCAGTGGCATGGTTACGCTGCTTCTTTCCACATGGTCAGCTGGAGTGCCGGCCGCCCTTCCCTTCTTCACTAGTAACGTTCGCCGGTTCTGACTGCCAGCGGACCTTCCACGTGTCACTGAATGAGTTCTGGTGGCCCAATTCTCATTCCCGAGGATTGTGCACACTACTCTGGACATCTCCTTCGAATCACAACCATCGTTGATGAAAATCACTCAAACCAAACTCATGCCGCAATTAGTATAAAAAACCACAAAGTAAGGCGGAGGGGTCGGACCATGTTTGTTCGGCCCGCACCCTCCGTGTTAGAGTGATAGCATGCGGCTTCGAATCTTAATCCTCAAAGGGATAGTAAGAATGAGAAATAATTAACAAAGATCAAAACCCTACCTTAAACGTTGTTCGTTGATGGAGTCGTGGGGAGGAAGATGGATCATTGGGAAAAGAAAGATGTCGGCATCGTTGGCGTTTTCCTCGATCGTTGGTTTGCATGCTGGCTCATCATATTCGAAGACGTCCTACTTCAGAGGAAGTACCGAGAAATAAGGTCGAAGACAGGGTCAACACTCTTAGTCGGTGGAGCGTTCTTCATTGGGAGGGGAAGTTATTCATTTGAAGCCTCCTCCCAATATTTCTCCCAAGCTCTCTCCTCTCCCAAGTTCCACCGAAATGAATGTGAGCCCAGAAAAAATAATAGATTAATTTATCTAGTATTTATTTGTTGGAAAAAAATTCAATAAGATTTAAATTAATTAATTGATGTGCTCAATTAATTAATGGATAGGATTTGGCAAAAATTAAGTGTTAGGGGAGTTGAAGAGTCTCCCCTAAACTTAATGGAATTTTGAGGGTTTCTCCCCCTTAAAGGGGAGTTTCAAAGGGGTTAAAGACCCAGGTGATCCCCACCATAGTAAACATGAAGAGTAGGTTATGTTCGAGTGGGCCCCACCACCATAACCTCTTATGGGAGGTTAAGGTGTGGTGGTCCCCACCTTCAACTTCCTCATAGAGGCTTTAACCAACAAAAAAAACCTACACAACTTTATTTTTATTTAATTATTTCACTAAAAACCCAAATACTATCTTTTATTCTCGACCCACTACCATCGAGGTGAAAGTCTCCTAAAGCGAAAATCGGTGTTGCGAGTTCAACAGTGCCCTCAGATTTCAATTCCGAGCACCGGTTCAGAAGTTATAAAACCCCGCTCGTACATTTACTGAACGTACCCGAACAAAAATTTAGAAATTGATTCTGGGCACACTAGGCCCCGGAATCACGCGCCTTCAGTTTTCACAGAATCACAAAATTCCCATGTATTTATGAAAAAAAATTCCACGAAAATTCTAGGTCTCTAAATTCTCCCCACCTCAGTGCTTGGAATCCCCATAAGCTACAACTCGAACTAAGGGAACAAGTGGGGGTACTGAGCACACATCTGAGACTCCCGCTCCCATGTGTTCTCTTGGAGGATCCCATACTGCCAACAGACACGCACCAGAGGTATCGACCGTCCACATAGGACCCACTCCTATCGATCCTCAATCTCAACTGGAACCTCTGTAAAAGTCACCCCATCATCGACGTCCAGCTCTCCTAGGTCGACAATGTGGGAAGGGTCATGCATGTATCTCCTCATCTGGGATATGTGGAAGACGTCGTGCACCCGGTGCAACTAAGGTGGAAGAGCTAAGCGGTATGCCACCTCGCAAACTCTGCTAAGGACCTGAAATAGTCTGATGAATCTCGGAGATAACTTTCCATATCAGCCAAATATTTGTATACCTCGTTGGGGTGAGACCCGTAGATAGACATGGTCGACATCCTTGAACTCTAGAGGTCTCTGTCTCCTGTCAACATACAAATTTTGCCTACTCTGTGTAGTATTTATCCGCTCCTAGATGATCTGCACCTTCTCCGTGGTAGCCCATACCATCTCTGGTCCCGTGAGTGCTGACTCTCGTGGGTCAGTCAAGCACAGAGGTGACCTGTAAGGTCGCCCGTATAACGCCTCAAAAGTTTCCATACCTATGGTGGAGTGATAGTTATTGTTGGATGAAAAATCCACCAAAGGTAAGTGATCCTCCCAGCTACGACCGAAATTGAGGAAACAATCTCGCAGCATGTCCTCAAGGGTATGAATGGTCCACTCAGTCTAACTATTCGTCTGAGGATGGAAGGTAGTTCTCAAACGAAGTTGCGTCCCAAAAGCCTCCTACAACCCCATCCATAACTGGGAAGTAAAACGCGTGTCATGATTGGAGACAATCGTCAAAGGTACTCCATGTAGCCCCATAATCTCCTGCACATAGAGGCATCCCACGATCTTTACGTATCCTTGCTCTCTGATTGGTAGGAAGTGGGCCGACTTGGTGAGTTAGTCAACAATCACCCAAATCGATTCATGTCCCCTAGATGTATGTGGATGTCCTATCATGAAGTCCCTGGATATCCCATCACACTTTCACTCTGGGACTTCTAAATGTTGAACCAAGACTGTTGGTACCTGGTGCTCTGCCTTCACATTCTAACAAGTGAGGCTTTGAGAGAAAAACTCTACAACTAACTTCTTCATTCCTAGCCACCAGTGCTGTCATCAGAGGTCTTGGTACATCTTCCCCACTCTTGGATGTACCTCTAGATGGGACATGTGGAACTCCCTCAACACTTCCTCCTGAAGTGACACTAGTACCATTGAATGTACTCTGAAGAGAATGAAATGCTCCCCACCTTTAGAAAATCCATCAAGTGACTGCCCTATGGATATCTGAGCACGTCGTGTCTCACAGTCAGCGTCCCCATGTTGTGCCTCCCTGACTCGATGAAGAAGTGGGGGAGTGACTGTAAGAGACTGAAGAAAGGATGATGCATCTCTATCCATAAAGGATAGCTGTAATGTAGCCAGCTACTCTATCGCCTCACCTAGAAGCTGTATACTAGATTTCCTGCTGAGTGCATCTGAAACAAAGTTCCCCTTCTAAGAAGTATAGATGATCTAAAAGTCATAGTCCTGGAGGAACTCAAGCCAATGTCATTGTCACAGGTTCATTTCCTTCTGAGAGAAGATATACCTGAGACTCTTATGATCAGAGTACACAGTAAAACACTCGCCCATCTGATAGTGCCACCATATCTTCAAGGCGAAGACCACTGCTGCTAACTCCAGGTCATGGGTAGCATAGTTCTTCTCGTGTTGTCTTAGCTGTTGAGAACCATATACAATCACTTCTGTCTCCTGTATCAGGACACACCGGATTCCAGTCCCTGATGCATCGTAGTAGACTACGTAACCTAATCCTTCCTCTAGTATTCTCAAGATGGGGGCACTAGTCAGCCTCAGCCTTAGCTCTTGAAAGCTCTGGTGGTATCTCTTTGACCACATGAAGGGTTTCCCCTTCTTCATCAAGGCTGATAGTGGTGCTACAACTCTGTAGAAATCTGGTACGAACTTCCAGTAGTATCCTTCTAAACCCAGGAAACTTCGTACTTACATCACACTCCTGGGTGGTTACCAAGAAAGTACCACCTCAATCTTTGCTGGATCCACTGCAACTCTAGACTCTGAGATGACATTTCCCAAAAAGTGAACCTCTTAGATCCAAAATTGGAACTTCAAGATCTTACCATAAATCTGCTGCTCTTAGAGTGTGTACAGTTCTACCTGCGAATGGTAGGCATGCTCCTCCTCAGTAGTCGAGTAGATCAGAATGTTGTCGATGAATATTACGACAAAGCGATTGAGGTATGGCTAAATAAACATGTTCATGAGTCCCATAAACATTACTGGAGAATTGGTTACACTTAATGGCATAACCAAGAACTCTTAGTGGCCGTACCTACATTTGAAGGCTGTCTTCTACACATCCTCGTCTCGAACTTTGAGCTGGTGATAGCCTAATCTGAGGTCTATCTTCGAGAACCACCGTGCTCCCTTCAACTGATTAAAGAGGTCGTTAATCCTCAAGAGTGGGTACTTGTTCTTCATGGTCGCCTGGTTCAGGTGCCGGTAGTCGACACAGAGCCTCATGCTCCCATCCGCCTTCTTTGTGAACAAAATTGGGGCTACCCATGGAGAAACACTAGGCCAGATGAATCCCTTCCCTTGCAAGTCCTCAAGTGGTAACCACAACTTGCGAAGCTCCATGGGAGCCATCCGATATGCTGGAGTAGATATTGGTGTCTTTCCATGCTACAAGTCAATGTAAAATTCCACCTCTCTGTGAGGAGGTAGACCTAGAACATCATCAGGGAAAACATATGTGTACTGGTCCACCACTACAGGATAGCTCGGACTCTCCACATCAACTGCTCTGAGGGTAAGGCAGACCAACTGATGACTGATCACCTACACCCTCCTCTGAGTAAGTCTGTCATGTGCTGCAAAGGCTCTGTTCTCGCCAGTGAAAGTAAACCTAGTCCCATCCGTGCAGACACACCACACTTTGCACCTAATACAGTAAATTTGATCATGGACTATAGATAACCAGTCCACACCCAAGATGGTGTCATAAGGCCTCGATGACACTACTAATAGATCCCATCCTAAGCTCTCAAATCCTAGAGTAAGCTCACACTGTCGGCACCAGTGCATAATTATCTAATATTCTCCCGTAGGATTCTCTAGCTGTAACGATCGTGCAAACGGCTCTGTCAGAATCTCTGAGCTCTGAACAAGGGCAGTGGAAATGAAAGAGTGATTGGAACCTATGTATATATGTACTGTAGCTATGCTGGAGTAGACACAAACCATACCTCTAATCATCTACAGAGCGCCATGATCGTAAGCCTCAGTTGTCTGGAGCTGAGCTCTCCCATGTCTACATGCTCCTTGCGGTCGGGGTGGACCTCCTGGGGGTGGTGGCAGTAACACCTCGAAATGTTGCCCACTTCTAGCTACTCGAACAGATCCTCTGCCACGTCTTCCTGTGCCCTATGGACAACCTCGATTGAACCTCTCTCTCTACCTGGGTGGTCCTTCAACCATTTTTTGATCATCTTCACAACAATTCAGACAGTCATGAGCCATGTGACCTTGCCCATCGCATGTGTAGCACTGCCTACTCCTCATATGACTGTCTCCATCTCGTGTGCCCAACACCAATGAACCCGTATCCTGAGATCGTCCTCCAAATGGCTTGGTTTTCTTGGATCTCTATGACATCTATCTACTTACAGCTTCAGAAGAATCCACTTTGTGACAGTTAGTGGTGGGTCTCGCTGCTAGTGTTTTCTTAGCAAACAAACACTCTACTAAGAGGGATTGCTCCAACACCTCCGCCTACGTCAGAATACCGAGGGAGATCATTGAATCCCTGATCTCTGAACTGAGCCCCTTCTCGAAGCTCTAGGCCCTGAATAATGGGTCATGCACTATATATGTGGAATAACGTGAGATATCGGTGAACCTCGCTGAGTATTGTGAAACCATCATGATTCCCAGCTGTAGATGAAGTAGCTCCTGTATTCTCACTGCACGTAGGGTGGCTGGGACAAATTCCTCCCGAAACAGGCTCTTGAAGTTTTCCTAGAGAAGTGTCGCCTCGTCATGCACCTGGATCATCAGGCTCCACCATCTGCCTACTTCTTCCTGAAGGAGACTCGCAGAAAGGATCACCATAAGGTCAGCTGGTGTCCCTACCAGTCCAAAAACTCTCATCAAAACCTCCATCCAATCCTCAGCTGTCTTCGGGTCCATCTCACCCCTGAACCTGGGTAGCCTCTGGCGCTAGAACTCATGCAATGCGCTCAGGCGGCGTGCACTCTCTACTGCTAGGGCTAGTGGAATCGGTGGCCCAATAGGTAGTGGTACCGTTGGGGCCTTCGCTGTGATAGGGCCCTGCACCAAGGCCTCATCGCTCGGTGGGCTGCCATCTCGTACAACGCCTAGAACCCTAGATGGCTCCCCGCATGGGGCCATCCTGAAAATAAAGAGGTGTGCCACATTCAATAAGTTATACCTAGTGAGCTAACTCAAAGATACCACAAAGAGAACTTTTCAAATGAAACACACACACAATTAGTGTTTTCGTGCACTGAGTTAGAAATCAGAAGTCAGAGTACTAGTGTTTGGATACATCGACCACCGCACCAACACCGGTTTCCCTAAACTCATAACCACACCCAAATAAACTAACACTATTTCCATTTAAAGATTAAATTATAATGTTATACAGTAGAACCGAATCCTCTGATACCAATTAGTCACGACCCATCCCCTGGGGCCCATGCTGTGACTACCCCAAGCCTGCCTTCCATTGGCCAAGGGCTGGCTACTAGCACCAAAGGTGTAATTCCCTAAAACTGGGAAAGCATTGCCTTTATAACATGTAAAAACACATTGCATATATGATCACGAGTAAAATAAATAACCAAAAAGTGAGTACAGTATGTAAAAAGGGGCCAAAATACAAGCCCAGCTGGAGAGTATGAGAAACAAAAATAAGAAGTAGAACTGAGGAAAATATAGAAAATAGCCACTGGGTCATCCTTCAAGGTTTCTACCTGAATGGTAGGTACAGATTGACTCTTCATAACTCCACATTTGTCTGTCTCCTCCATGTACCGACACGCCATAAGGTCCACCTCTGGGTACTGTCCGGTCCTGGTACTCTCAGCCTCAGTCAACGCTTTCTGTCGTCTACATCCAACACAACGAGGTGCGGGCATAACCCATTCATGGGTGAGTATAACGATACTCAGTAGGGATCCCAATTCCTTCAAAGGTCTCCGATAATCCACTAAAGAAAAACCACAGTGTTAAGGATACAATCAAAAAGTATTATCCAGCCCTACTTAGGTATATGCACATACATATACCTAAGTAATAAAATACAATCTGGCTCCAACTCTTGAGCCCAAGAACAACCCGTTCCATGAAGGAAGAAAGATAACTCGTTGATAACAACACAAAGTCAAGACTCATCTCACACATGTATACAACTTACGTAGATAGATAGAGATGATTAGATGTAGCCACTGAATCATCTACTCTGCCAAACCCACGTAGGATCCTCGTACAGTAATCAAAGCTGCTGAACCCACAAAAGATCCTAGAACAGTAATTAGATATTTCAAACCCACATAGGATCCTAGAAGAGTAGTCAGAGATGTCGAACCCACGTAGGATCTTGGAACAGTAGTCAGTCCTATCGAACCCATGTAGGATCCCTTTATCACAATGCAGCTAGCCATAGGGTTCCGCACAAAGCATGCTTGATTCTAGGAGGGTCTTCTACTCAAGCAAAGTGTATATACATCAACTACCATGAATTCCCAATTTAATATATCCAAAAGATCCTTCTTTCCATAATAAACCCAATGCAACTGACGGTGCGTCAATCGGATGTCTGGCCTGAGATTTATTGGAATTTCCGTTCTGAGGGCTCGGTTGGATTTATGATTGATCCAACATGGCTGTACCCCAAATAAATCCAAACCTCAAGTGGGATATACCAAAAGAACTGTCTCCCTCCAAGGCTTCTGTCATCGTACACGGTTCGTCAATCGGACACCAGTATCTCATGTTATGGGAAAAAGAGTGGAAATAGGTCAAAGCGGGTACGAGTCCGGTTTGGCCCAGTCGGACCGACCTAGCCCGACCCGGGTCTGGACGGAGGTCCGACCCAGTCTGCGGGTCTGAACCAACCCGTAAGGGTGGCCCGACCCGCGAGGGAGGCTCGGCCCACTCTGCGTCTGGCCCGTGCTGGGTCCGGCCCGTGCAGGGTTCATCCCATGCTAGGCTCGGCCAACACACAGCCCGCGGCTGGAGATCCTTATGGGGTCTGCCCTAGCCACATCTAGGGGGAGGCTGCACAAAGCCCGCTGCGTCGGTCTGTGTCACATGGGACCCATGTGGTGGGTCCCGCTCCACCCAGATGGATGAGTGGCCATCCACCTCCCACGTGGGGTGGTTGCGTCGCGGCTCCCCCAGTAGCCGGTAGAGCCGGCCGCCCATCCTCTGTCGTCACGACCCCCCCTTTTCTCCACCGCATGGCGTGTGCTACGCCACACCTTCCCCATAATCCCGGCTACCCAAGCCACCAGTTTTCTTCATGGCCAGCATTACACCGGCCACCGCTACACTGCCACAACCTGTCGGCCATAGTCTACTCCTCTGATGGCGTAGTTGCACCGCCGCAGTCCACATGGCCGGCCAGAGTGCCGGCCACCCTTCCCTTCGTCACCGGTGTCATTCATCGGTTCCGACCACCGGCAGACCTTCCACGGGTCACCGAATGAGTTCCGGTGGCCTGATTCTCATTCTGGAAGTTGTTGCACACTACTCGGGACGTCGCCTTCAATATGCAACCATCATTGACAAAAATTGTTCTTTCTGGACTCATGTCGTGATTATCATCAAAATCCACAAAGTAAGGCGGAGGGGTCGGGCAATGTTCGTTCGGCCTGCACCCTCTGTGTTAGAGTGATAGCATGTGGCTTTGAATCTGAATCCTCTAAGGGAAATGAAGAATGAGAAACAATTAACAAAGGTCGAACCCCTACCTTGAATGTTGTTCATCGACAGAGTCACAAGGAAGAAGAAAAATTGTTGGGAAAAGACGGACATTAGTGTCGTTGGCATTTTCCTCGATCATCAGTTTTCGTGTTGGCTCGTCGTAGTTGAAGACGTCCTATGATAGAGGAAGTCATGAGAAATAAGGTCAAATATGGGGTCGACGTTCTTCATTGGTGGAGAATTCTTCGTTGGGAGGTGAAGTTCTTCGTTGGAAGCCTCCTCCCAATATTTCTCCCAAGCTCTCTTCTCTCCCAAGTTCCACCCAAATGCAACTGAGCCCAGACAAAAGAATAGATTAAGTTATCTATTATTTATTTTTCGACACAAAATTAAAAAATATTTAAATTAATTAATTGATGTTCTCAATTAATTAATGGAGATTATTTGACAAAAATTAAGTTTTAGGGGAGTTAAAGAGGCTCCCCTACACTTAATGGAAGTTTGAGGGTTTCTCCCCATTAATGGGGAGTTTCAAGGGGGTTAAAACCCAGGTGGTCCCCAAAATAATAAAAATGAAGAGGAGGTTAGGTTTGGGTGGGCCCCACCACCATAACCTCTCATGAGAGGTTAAGGTGTGGTGGTCCCCACCTCCAAATTCCACATGAAGGTTTTAACCAACAAAATTAAAATAATTCTAGACAACTATATTTTTATTTAATTTTTTCACTAAAAAACTAAAAACTATCTTTTTCTCAACCCACTTCCATCAAGGTGAAAGTCTCCTAAAGAAAAAACCGGTACTGCGAGTTCAACAGTGCCCTCAGATTTCAATTCTGAGCACTGGTTCAAAAGTTATAAAAACCCGCTCGTACGTTTACTGAACATAACTGAAAAAACACCAGAAATTGATTTTGGGAACACCGGGTCTCAGAATCACGCGCCGTCAATTTTGGTAGACTCGGAAAATTCCCATTTTTTTAAGAAAAAAATGCCACAAAAATTCTGGGTCACTACATATACTTCCACAACACATGAACTAAGGGGATGGTCAATCCACACAAGGTCCTCTACTATCGATACTCGATCTCCACTAGGTGCTCCCCAATGGTGGCTCTATCCTCAATGTCCAACTCACCCTAGTTGATGACATGTGTAGGGTCATGCACATATCTCTTTATCTATGTCACATAGATGACATCGCATGCTCGCTCCAACTGTGTGGGTAGGGAAAGGCAGTAATCAATCCTAAAAACCATTTTCATGATCTCGAATGTCCCAATGAACCTTTGTGATAGCTTTCCTCCCTGACCAATCCTGTACAATACGTATTGTGGGGAGACATTCCTGAAAACGTGGTCTCCTTACTCAAAATAGAAGGACCAATAATGTTGATCTGCATAAGATTTATTCCTACTCTAGGACATCCTCATACACTAATGGATAACCAAGACCTTCTCCTTCATTTCTTTCACCAACTCTGGACCCACAAGAGAAGTCTCACATAAATTTTCTAGTACAAGGGTGACCTGTAGGGTCTCTCACACATGGCATCAAAAGGTTCCATACTGATTTTAGAGTGGTAGTTATTTTTTTATGAAAACTAAACCAAGGTAATGTGATTCTATTAGCACCAGCTAAAGCCTATCATGAAATCCATTAGCATATCCTCTAACACTAAGATAGTGTGCTTGGTTTTCGCATATTTATGGGGGTGAAAGGATATACTCATCCTCATTTGGGTCCTGAATACCTCATGAAATACACTCTATAATTATGATGTAAACCACTAGTCATAATCAATGATAATCATTTAGAAAAACTCATGAATTTTAATGATCCGCCGTACGTACATTTTCCCAAAAATCTCCAACGAACTTTACTCCCAAAAAGAAAGGAAGTGTACCAACTTGATTAGTTGTTTAAATACCACCTAGATGGTGTCACATACCTTCTATATGTGTATAATCCCTATCAAAAATTCTATGGACATGTTGTCCACTTCCACTATGGGATCTCAAGAGGCTGAAAAAACCTTCCAAAACATGGTGCTCAACCTTTACCTGATGATAGGCTAGGAAATAGGAGATGAACAAAGATACACCTCATATCACGATGAACCACTAAAATTACATTAAATGTATTTGTACATATTTCCCAAATCGGGTTGTACAGCTAGGGGAGAAGTGTGGAACTATCTAATTACATCCTACCTCATTGTGACTAGGACCACCATTCATACCTAGAAAAGGGTGTCCTGATTTCCTCCTTCAGAATATCATTTTTTGAATCCCACATGGATTTATAGTCATGTAAAAACTCAAAATTGTTGTATCCCAGCTGGTACACTCTCACATGCTTGAGAAATGGTGGAGTCAACATCATCGAATTTAGAAAAGTTGTACACTCCTACTTCAATCGGGTCAGATTTAGGGAAGAGAATAGCTTAGAAGCCTCCTTCACCATGAAATATTTATGATTCCTACATAGGGTATCTGGTACTACGTTTCCCTTCCACAGAGTATATATTATCTTGAAGTCATAATCCTATAAGAACTCCAACAGGCGTAGCTGTATCAGGTTCAAATATCTCTATGTGAATATGTACCTATGACTATGATGGTTTGAGTAAACCAAAAAGAGTTCTCCTAGAATATAGTTCCTCCAAATCCTCTGGGAGATGACTACTAATGCTTGATCTATGTGGAGAGTCACCTAGTTCAATATGTATGGTCTTAACTTCCTCAACCCAAATGTGATAACTACCTACCACTATATTAACAGTCAATCAAACCCAACTCCTAAGGAATCATAATATACTACATACTCCACACCCTAATCTGATAGACTCAACATAGGTGCACTATTTATATTCAGTATAAACTCTTTAAAGGTTCTCTATAATTGATTAGTCCATGAATAAAAAATCTTATTCCATTTCATGTTGGTCAAAGGGTTGCAATCTTGGATTAATCTACCACAAACCTCCTATAGTATGTCGCAATGCCAAGAAAAATCCATACCTCTGATATACTCTTTGGTGGATCCCAATAAAGTACTGCATCAATATTCATTGGTTTCATGACTAAACCATGATTAGAAATGACATTCCCTAGAAAGTGAACCTCATGAATCCATAATTAGAACTTTGAGATATTCCCATTAATTTGGTGATCTCGAAGAAAATATAGAACCATCCTAATGTTATCTGCATGTTCCACCTCTAATTCATTGTAAATGTGTATGTTGTTAATGAATAAAACCATAAATTGGTCCACATTTGGATGAAAGATCTAGTTTACCAAATGCACAAACACATAGAGGTCGTTTGTCACATCAAAGGGTATCACTAGGTACTCAGAGTGTCTATAACGACAATCAAATTATTGCATCATAATATCAGCCTCATGAACACAAAACTAGTGGTAGACAGATTAGAAATAGATCTTTGAGAACCATACCTTGCCTCACAACTTGTTAAAGAGGCCACCAATCCTCATTAATGGGTACTTGTTCTTTTCCATGGCCTGGTTCAGGCGATGATAATCCATGAAAATTCATAAGATCCCATCCTCCTTTTTCATGAACACCAGGGCTTCCTATGGGGACACACTGGGCCTAATGAAACCCTTCTCTCGAAGGTCCTACAACTAGAATCATAGATCTCAGAACATGGTAGGGGAAATCCATTATGCTATAGAAGATATCATAATGGTCCTAAGATGAAAGTAAATGAAAAACTCTATCTATCACCTAGAATGTAGGCCCAAAATATCATTTGTCAATAATTACAGAAAATCCTCCATAACTAAAGGAATCCACATTTCTAAAGATTCTTCTGCACCAAGGTCTGTACTCTCCAACTAATGAGTGATGGGATATAGCCTCCTACTCACGGAACCCACTCATCTCGCCACGAGAACTCTCTTAATAGAAACAAAGAATATTTCCCCATCAGTGTCAAGTAATATAACTCGTCTACGGTGACAGTTAATCAGGGCACAAATCATGGAAAACTAATCCATAATGAAGATAATTTCATAGGGTTCTATTATGATAACCAAAAGTTCCCACATGAACCTTGATCCACCAAGAAATAGATCACACTGTTGATAGATAAAAGATAAAGAAGAAGTGTTTCCTATAGGAACCACAAGACAAAGCTGCTGGGATAGGGCCTGAACATGTAGCTCCATCTCTCAAACCATGAATATGGAGGTAAAGTAATAACTAACACCTATGAATACAAATACTAAAGTAATATTAGAATAAACATATATCATACCTATAATCATCTTCTGGGTTGTGGTGTCATAAGACTCTAGAGCCTGTAGGTGTATGTAACCCCAACTACTAGCTCCCTGAGCCTGAAGTGGGATACCTGGGGGTGGTGGTGCTTGAAGGATATCATAGAATCATCCACCAACCATAGTGCCTCATGTTCCACTTCTAGATCAGCAGCTCTGGGTACCAACCTTCCCTCTCCTGGGAGATTCCCAATCACTGTGCTACCTTTGCCACAAAGTTCATTAACTATCTACCTACACTCCTTGGCATGTATATATGGGAAGTCTTATGCCATGTGACCTCACCCATAACAAGAATAATACCACCCCTCTCCAGAATCCCATATAACTCTATGATTCCCATGATCATGTGCCTGCATCTTATCACATGGAGGCATCCATCATTGATATCCTATTATTTAGCGTCTACTAGATGTTAAAGACTTCTCAACCCCATGATGCCCCCTGCCAGCTCTATCTGCCAATCATCCCTCTGCGAGGAAGCTATCTATCATGAGTTCCCGCTCAAACACCCCGGTATAAGTGGGGATGCACAAGGGTAGTATGCTGACATAGATTTCTCTATGATTTTCCTACTCAAACTTCCGTTCTTGGAAGAATCCATCATGTATCATGTGATTGGAGTACCATACAAGGTCTATGAACCTCAATTCATACTCAAACACTATCATACCTCCCTAATACAAAACTAGACACTCCTAAATACAACTTGAGTGAAAACAAGAGGGGAATTTAACTTCATGGAACAATTTTTGGATGTTGGGACAAGAGACTATTGACTCATCCTGCATCTGGGTAACAAGAGTCCACTAGCACCCAACTGCTCAATGGAAAATTCTAGATTCCAGTTAAATCTACTAATGAATTGGTTTTCTGGTGAGACTGAAAATGAGGACCACCGAATCAAGAAAATCCTCTACTACTAGAGTATCTGGATCACCATGGAACCTCAATAGCCTTGGGTGTTGGAACTCGCAGAGTACCCCAAGACAATGTGCATTCAAATCCTTTTATGCTGGTACGTTATGATGCTCGACTGGTGGAGGTCCTACTATTTTCCCACCTAAATGAAGAATATCACTAGATAGACCCTGGACTGAGGCCTCAAACCTCATTGGATCGTCTTCATGATCTGAAACTGATATTTGGCTAGCTTTCATCACAGAGGCATCCTTAAAATTTAATCAAGATATACCATGATAAAATTAGCATATATATATATAAATATTTAAACATTAGGGATATTAATAAAAAAGTAATGTTAAAAACTCAATCCTATATGATGCATGTATCATTAATCCTTGCAACCAATGTCTTGATGTGTCATGTTGACAAGCATGTTTTCAAATTTCATGTGAATAGATTTGTCAACATCCTATACCAACATTGGGTTCCCTAGACCGCGATCTGCACTTGAAAAAAATTTACACTATTTCCCTAAATCCAAACTGAATCCTCATAAGTGGAATACTCCAAAACTCATCCCAAGGATTGAAAAACATTTAATACCAATCTATCATGACCTAAACCCAATCAGGGCTCTAACCAAAACTACCCTAAGCCAGTCTCCATTGTCTAGGGGCAGACAACCATTTTCCAAGGCATCACAAACATGGAGAGGCTATTTCCTATGTACCTGAATAGACACACACACACACAACCATTTAGGCATATAGTGAAAATTAATAATAATAAAATATTGAAAATACTAGGGGAAAACCCATTCATGTAAAACCTATAGATAGTACTAGAGTATGGTAGTGAAAAATGAGAACTAAAGTGTAAAAATACACACCCAACTAGAAATATGCGCCAACCTAAAAAAACTGGAATATAAAACACTAATATATCCCCACTTCTGATCTCTAAGTTGAAACCAATATATGTGGTCCAATGTACCATATATCTCTAAGATCCTTTATAGTCACTATTGACCAATCCATCGTTTGTATAATACATGACATGTGTCGGAAGAGCCCATATAGGGGTGAGTATATACATACCTAGTAGGACAACCCAAAAGTTGGATGGGGAGAAATAAGAGATAAAATAGAAACATAATGATAATAGATAGTAAATTCGATGCATCTCAACCTAAATCAAGGGAAATAGTAACCTTTTCCAAAAACAAGGGGCTCAACATGGTGTGTAGATGGACTAAATGTCAAGTATTTACCACCTATAACAGGAGAGTAACCTTATCCAAACATGAGAAGCTAAAAATGGAAATCACATGGAATACCCCTTGTGTCTTCACATCCTATGAAAAGAGAGTAACCAAATCTAAAGTAATGAATATAGATCTTTATTTATTATTAGTAAAAGGAATCCAAAATGAGAGAAAAAGGGGATATCCATATCACAACATAGCCCAGAAAAAAGGGTGGAAAATAGTTCCAAAATTCTATCAATGATTCCCAGAATCTCATTATTTTTTTAAAAGTAATTGTATGAAATATCATGACTCCCCATTGTTCCACATAGATGAGGGGTCAAAAACTCCATGTAGAGGACTCACGCCCGAATTCATCAGGGGTGTTCCACTCTGTAAGTATTCATAGAGGACCCACACTTGAGATGATGGGGGATTCCACTCTAGTGTCATGAGTACCCACACCCCATCTGATAGGGGGTTCTACTTAAATGATAGAAGAACCAAGCCCAAGATGAGGGGGGGGGGGTTCTACTCTAGTGTCACAAGGAACTACACACTAGTGTGACAAGGGGGTTCAACTTTGTAGGTAGAGGACCTGCACCAAAGATGATGGTGGGGGGGGGGGGGGGTTACACTCTATAGGTTGAGAAATCACACCCTAGTGTGATAGGGGGTTCCACTCTAGTCATCAAGGACCCATGACATATCCAAAAGTGGGGTTCAACTCAGTATGTTTCTGTAGAGGTCCTCCACCCAAGTTGATATGGGGTTCCACTCTATTATATCAAGTGAACCTCTTATTAATCAATGTTATCATCGGGTATCACCTAAATAAGTACCATCCCCATAAAATTTCACATAATGTCACAAAAGACCCAATAAAGGGAACCCTCACATTTTACAAATAACAAAACTCAGTATAGACTACTCGTGTTACAAAATATGAGTTCAAATAAAGGCGATATAGAATATAAAATATTCATAAAAAAGAACCAAGGGGGTACACAGTGTGTGAGGGGACCCGCATGATGTTTGTTCCTACTCCATCGCATTTACATGTCCTTATAGGTACATGTATCACCAACCATGTTTGGTTACATGGTGATAAGTGGATATACAAAGTGTGACCATGTCACTCAGGGTCCCGCCAATGTGCTTGGTCGTTTCTGTGTACATTACCAGTGTCTGTGTACTTTAGTACATGACATGAATGACCATTCCCATTCCAGTGTACTCCTAGTGTATAGGCTGAGTCCCCTAGCATGAGGTGACATGGAATGTGGGGGTTCCTAAATGAATTTGATACTTATAATCCGCTGAAACCATAGCCGTCATATCCAGAGTGCAACACACTATGTGTTCTTCAATCTATGTGACGTGTAGTTTGATTTTTTTTCTAATTTCATATTTATACTCCACTATTTTAATCTCAAAATTCCACCATATATCTCACCTATTTCCCACTAGATATTAGTATATATAGTATGAATCTTTCTGTTTCGACCATCTAGTGGTCAGAAATCAGTTTTCTTCATGATGATGGTTCGTCGCTCGATTCTGCACACCTCGGTTTCAACCGCTGTTGGTGATTTAATATATATTTTTAAACAAAATCACACATGACTCATAAAAAACCTAGATATATCACTGATTTATTGATCCACATTTCTTAAATTGTTTCATCATGATTTTGGGGGTCCAATTGGGCTTGGAACTGTTTAGAAATGTCGAACCGGGACTCTGGGATCCTACCAGTGAAGAACTCAAAGAAATTGAGAAGAAAAGAACCAAAAAAAATTTAATTTATTATTTTCAAGGTTTCAAGACCAATGATCAAGAATGTGGATATATGGGGTTAGAAAAAATTTGAATAAACAATTTAATATGTACATGAGGGTATGTAGAGACCACAATTGGCGCAGATCAAAAGATGGGATTAATATGCTAAATCAATTTTATAAAAAAGGGTGCACAACAAAAATTTATGATTCATACCTAGATATTGGATTTTTTTTTCATCTAATAAAAGATTTCCATTGATTTAAGTAATTTTTTACATTATTGTCCCTCTGATCTGCTTTGATCCTAGGTTTTGTCATCCTCTAATATGATCCTTCAATGGAAGGAGGAAGGAGAAGATATCGATAGTCCCAAGATTATGGGCTTAACCCTAGATTAATAACCATGTTATTATTCTTATATAAATATCAATTATGTCAAATAAATAAATAAATATGTTTAATCAATTAATTTATCCATTGAACGTGCTACCAATGGGAAAGATATCTGAACATCACATGCCGACCTATTTTAGGTCACGCCTAGGGTAAACATTGTGTTCCAGACTCAATCACGATCTCAGATTTCTGATTTGATCTTCCTTTTAAGATCAATCCCATTTCGTTTTAGAAACTATGTGTGGACAATATAAACTATATTTAATATTTTTGTAAAATTATTTTTTATCAGAGTAAACATCAAAATCGCTTATCGTCTCCGTGCCTGGATCTGAAAATATATGTAGGAATATTTAAAATTATTACAAATAAATAAATGAGTATCTACACTATATTAGAATCTTAATCTGGAGGTTCCACAAGGAATACTTCATTTGTATCATTTATCTGACAGTAGTGCAAGCTATCACTTGGTGTAGATTGGTTCACATGTGAACTTTTTTTCATCACGATAAAACCCTGTGACATCATATTGGGTATGGATTGGTTGTCCATGGTCAAAGGCTAGATTGACTTTGCCCAAGTATAATTCATATCCCTTCATAATAATGGAAGAAGATTCACTTTTTTGGTGAGAGTTATCTAATTGAGGAATTATTGGGTTCTATGAGACGGAGGATATAGCCCATCACCCATCACCCATCAGTTTGAGAGTATAGACCTTGGTGAAAAAGTCTATTCAGGCATCTGGATTCCTTCATTTGTGGAGGATATTATGGGAATCTTCCCTAAGGATGTTTTAGGAC
This sequence comes from Viscum album, assembly GCA_963277665.1. Lineage (NCBI taxonomy): Eukaryota > Viridiplantae > Streptophyta > Magnoliopsida > Santalales > Viscaceae > Viscum > Viscum album. The sequence goes on along the minus strand of OY728127.1, from coordinate 739,970,682 downwards.
TCCCTTTATGGTGGGAGATGTATTTTTTCCTTGACTTGCATCTTTAGACTATTCAGATATCTTCTCCAGCATATAGGATAACCCCTACCAAGCTCCAAGAACTGTGATTGTAGTTGGTGGACCTTCGAGAGAAGGATTTATTTAGGCCCAGTGTGTCTCCAAGGGAATATCTAGTGTTGTTCATGAAAAAGTAGGATGGAGACTTGTGGATTTATATGTATTTTCATTGCCTAAAAAATGGAAAAAAGAACAATTACCCATTTCCAAGGATTGATTACCACTTTGACCAATTGGGAGGGGCAAGATGGTTCTCAGAGATCGATCTATGATCTAGATACCACTAGTTGTGGGTTCTCAAGGATTATATTCCAAAGATGTAATTTTGATGTTCCTATGGACACAATGAGTTCTTAGTGATTCCCTTTGTGTGAAAAACACCCTCTCAATGTTTATGAATTTGATGATCCAGATCATCTAGCCTTACTTATACCAGTTTTTTTATATTCATTGATGACATACTCAACTAATTTTCATTAGTGGAGGATCATGCATCGCACATTGGGATTTTTCTAGATTTAATTCGAGAGAACCAGCTTAATGGGAAGCTCTTAAAGTTGTAGTTCAGGATTCATGAGGTTAACTATACAAAGAAATTCATTTATGAGCATGGTTTATCCATTGACCCAATGAATATTGGTGTATTGATTTCTTGGGAACCACTAGATCATTACATAAGTGTAGAGTTTTCATGGAATGGAAGGGTACAACATGTGGTTTACGGTAGAAATCTCCACGATTTCATCCTATTTGACGACCCTAATGTTAAATGGGAAGCCTTTTCCTAGATATATTAGTTCCAGGGAGACTTTAAGTATTTTAGGCCGAGGATGAAGAGTGATCATATGTTAAGACTACTGTAGGAGGGGGTAGAGTACGTAGTGTACTTCAATTCTTAAGAGATAGGCATAGTTGAGTGATAATGCAGCGGTAGAAAGTTGTCATACATGGGTCAAGGTAGTTGAGTCCCCATGAGTAGAACTATGAAACTCATGACTTAGATATTGATGTATTAGTCTTTTCCTTTAGGATGTGGGGGACTATCTTATGAGAGAGCACTGTAAGGTTTACTCAGACCATCATAGTCTCAGGTACGTCTTCATGTTGAGGTATTTGGACATCAAATAGTGGCACTGGTTAGTGTGACTATAGGGTTATGAATTCAAGATAGTCTATAGTCCATGGAAGGTAAACATAATCTTATATTACCTTAGAAGAAATTCCCAAGATCGCTTGGTGTGGGAGGCTTCAGAGCTTCAGGATTCCCTATAGCTGAAGCTAGTGAAGTAGGATGGTATGGATTTTTTGTAGTTGATGATGTTGACTCCTCCACTTCTTGAGCATGTGAGATATTCCCAACTGGGATACATCAACTGTGAGACTTTACATTAATATATATACATGTGGGATTCACTAGATGGATATTTTTAAGGAGGGAATCATGTCAAAATTTTCTTGGTATGGATGGTGGTCCCAGTTATGATGAGGGAGGAGGTGATGAGAGAGTTCCACACTTCTCCCCTAGCTATAAAAATGAGTGTGGTAAATATGTACAAATACCTTCAGCAGTGTTTTGGTGGTCCGACATGATACTAAGCAAAATAGAGTTCATCTCTCGAAGCCTCACCTGCTAGATCGTGAAGCCTGAGCACTAGGTTTCAGAATGTTTGTTGTAGCCCCCTCAGATCTTGAAGTGCAAGTGGGATGGTTTATCCATAGAAACTATGTTAGGGATTCCTTGCATGGAGAAGGTCCATGACACCATCTGGGTTATAGTTGACTGACTAATGATTTGAACACATGTCATTTCTGTTAGGGAGTAGATTCCAGTGGAGAGTTTGTGGCATATGTATGTATGAGTTATTTTTCATGTTTGTGAGATTCACTTGACTATTGTCTCAAATCATGATGCACTGTTTACATTATGATTGTGGAGAGGCCTACAAGTGGAATTTAGGACCAAGATGAGGATGATTATATCCTTTCACCGTTAGAAATATGGCCATACCAATTGTACTATCCATGTGATAGAAGAAATGCTAAGGGATTGCATGATAAACTTTGGATGGATCTAGGAGGATCACTTTCACTTAGTAGGAGGTCCCGAACCCTACTCCTTAGTATTAGAGTGCACTATAGAGACATGGACCAATTAGTAGCCTTGATATACAACCTAACTAACCTAGGTAGGTTCACAATGCTAGTACTGAACCTATGAAGTCTGACTACCTCGACCACAACTACCTCCTTAGTCTAATTGACCAGTAGTAAACCATATTATAGCATAACAGGGAGCTACATATAAAATACTTGAATGAAGTGATGGTATATATCCCCAATCACTAGGTACTAGAGGGAAGACTTGGAAGAAGCACTGAAGGTGACACATCCTTCTAGAAGGTTAGCACTCGATTGGGTCCCTAGTAAACTAGGGATTTTTATGGCTTACCCTACTATACTGATTGTAAGAACCTAGTTCATACCATGATGTATGGATATTTACCTTTTATTTTTTACTTAAATGGAGGAAAAAGAGATCAAAGGATGACTATAGGACTATTACACGATGTGACTGGGAGTTACACATTGTCTATTCCCATGAACACACCATGTAATGAGGGTTACATGCCATATAATCCCAGTAAATGACCATGTAATGGTCTAGCAGGATTTTTTACAGACATGATGTGTTGTTTCTATTACTTGTTGGGTACCTTTATTTATTAAATAGGGATGTAGCATTGTTTTGTGTCAGATGGATAGAAAAAAATACTTTTCGACGTTCGACGTGCTATGAAATTCTGAATGATGGTTTGACTCCCGATTCGTCGTCCGATCTCCAATTTGAACACCATCAGATCCATTAGAATCTTCTAGGAGAGTGATCGAGTCCACTTAACCCTTTATACCAGATTTATTCTCTCAACCTAGCTATCAAAGGTTTTTTGTTTTTCTCATTTTTTAATATTTAATCCATTTTAGGTCGATTTGAACGTCGACACAAGATGAGGAGAGTCATACGAACATGAGGTAGGTGTTCCTATACATTTCATTGATTGTCGAGTTGATTATATATGCCAGAATGTCACATGCCTATTTTAGGGTGTCGTTTGACTGAATAATGAACCTTGTTATTTCCTATTGTTGATCAGGTAATTAATTATATGATTGAAATCATGTTTAGGGTTGTGAACGTTTAGTTAGGGCCACCCCATGTGTGTGTTTCCCTTATATGGTCATTTAGTTGTGAATGCCTAAGAGGCTTGACATGAATTTTCAATTCCTAGGTTGTTAAGACGAATTTCTTATGTGATATGAATTTCCTACATGAGAAACCATTTTTTAAGCTTTGTAATAGTTTAAATTTCATATTAGGCATGTCAAATTCCTTTCCCACATGAGTAGATTGAATGATGAAATTCATATACACCAGTCCAAGCCTTGATTAAATGTTGTAATACTTATACACAAGACTTGGTCCTGATTAAATGCCTAAATGCTTATACACCTGGATTTGACCTGATTGAGTGCTAAAATACTTATATAGTTGGTTTGAATCTAGTTTGGTGTTATGTTATACCATGGTTATATGGTTTGGTTAAATACAGTTGGAGTGATACTTTTATTCCACTTTAGGATTCCAAGACCGAACTCAGTTATAAATTGAAAAATGAAATGAATTGACTAATGAAGCATCTTCTAAGACAGAGCACATGATTGGATTTGGTCTTCACTTATACTTCTTTACATTATCTTTTGATACATCTATTGTACTTTTTTTTGAGTACCTACTATTTACTTCTTCCACTATTTTATAGTTCTTGCAATATATATATTCACTAATTGATCGGAAAAGATACTTGGTGGTTTCATACTGGGATTTTGTATCACACATTTTTGGGTCATGTTTTTAGGCCCAAATATATTATATGATTGTAGGGGTTGATCAGGGAAATTGCCCTTCTACTGGTACTTGATTTACCGATTAGGAGAAAGAGAGAATTGGACCGAGCCAAGCCTTGCGATGCTTCTTAGATTTATTTGTTTCTATTGTCCTTTTTAACATATATTGTGGATCATTGATGTGTACCTTTTTTGGCTATTTTCTTAGAACATATATCATGTTGCATCATCTTTTGTATGGAATGATGCTTGGTTATTTATCTTATCACCCTTAAGCTATTTATTTCAGGTGTGTGTTGTTTATTTCTTCCACTATTGTATTATTATTAATCCCACTATGTTACACTCTGTCAATGAGGACATAGTTTCCCCAATACCACACCATAGGCTCTCAATACTAGTAGGTAACCTATGGTGTTTGGGGAAATGTTCTTAAGGCCATGTCGTCGACTGGGTTCAGGGCACTAGTTTAGTGGAATCCAGATCCGAGATGTTACAAAGTTGTACCAAATGAGATTTTTTATTTTCCTTAGTTTATTTCACTATTTGTAAATAACAGAAAGAGGTATAATTGTAAAGGGATTTGGTAATAAGCTATGATCGGGAGTAGCTACCCCACGTATTGGGGAAAAGAAAAATTGTCTCAAATTGAATTGTGACTCTTGGATTTTGAGCTACTACAATTGATTTGATTTCATCAATGGGTGACACATTTGTATTGTGTTGTTATTATGGATTCCATTTTGGTAATATTCTATCACAACCCGATGAGGTTAGGGTATACTATTTTAGGCAACATATAGGCACTTATTAGAAATCACATGTCATTCATTCTTTCCATACCATTTAGAGAGAATTACTGATTTCATGTTGTTGTGATAGATGTTGTGCTATATAAAGTTGCTATTGTGATAGGTTCCATGATAGATATGATTGATGTTGTGATATGTGTATTGGTATGTGTCATTATTGAATTGGATGGATTCCAATCTTTGTTCCTTGAAGAGTATGGGCCCTCTTGGATTGGAATTTGATGGATAATGTTTTGTCCATGAGTGGAAATTTTGTTATTATGTGCTATATGGGATGTCAAAATTTGATTTGTGGGTAATATAGGCCCCCAAAGATCAAAATTTGGCACACTGTTGCTTTACTTTTAAAAAATAGGGGTTTTAGGGATGTTTTAAGGGCTTAATATCTGGAATCCCAGAAAACACGGTGTGTGGATCTATGAACACACATCTTGTGTTATTTTATTTGGGAAGAATATATTTGTTTAGTACACACCGTGTACTCAGTGTACACGCCATGAGGTAGATGATCATGTTTCCAGCCATGTGAGAGAGAACACATGATGATGGGTTTTGAGATGAACTTGTCATGTACATTAGGTACACCCCGTGTACTTTGACATAGGTAGACACCATGTGCCTCTGGCCTTGTAAAATTACATGGCCAGGAGGGGAAACTTGAGTACATGTCATGTGTCATTCATTCACACTATGTACCCAAGACGTTTACACACCAAGGCATGCAGAGGTACACGAACATGTGAGAGCATAGGTGTACACACCATTTATGGGTTCTACACGCTGTGTACTTGACTTTTGATAATCATTGATGATTTTATTCTCTGTTTAGGTCTTATAATCTAGAACTGTGTACCGTGACAATAAAATTCAACTAAGGTGTGTGCTGGACATTGTAGAGAAATTCCACTACGATGACCTCTAGTTGTACGTTTGGAGTGTGGTGATGAGCATACCCCAGAGAGGTTAGGATATGGGCTACTCGTGGATCCTATAGTTTTTTCATTTGAGAAGCCATCTGTTGTACCAGACGTAGGTGATGTGGCATAGTTTTGTGACAACTTTACGTGCTTAACCCAGACCTTCCAAGGAGCATCGTAGCCAAACACATCTATGGCTGAGATAACATGAGTATTCCAATAGCAGCATTTTCCCATTTTTTATGGGGATGAGGGACTTCATGCTATAGAGTCCTGGTTCAAGGCCATGTCATTGATCTTTGAGCATCTGTAGATCCCTCTTGAGTGTAGGGTCTTTCCCACAACTTATATGTTGCGTTATTATTCCAAGAGATGGTGGGATGTGATCTCTCAGACATAATGCCATTGGGATATGGATTTAGAAGATTTTCAGAAAATATTCTATGAACACTTATATCCCGATACATTGAGGGCCAACCAAGCTTGATATTTTGTACATTTAGAGCAAGACTCTCTATCTGTTATGGATTACTATTCCATTTTTAATGAACTCTAGTGCTTCACACATATTCTAATGTGTGAAAATATGTCAAATACTAGGCAGTTCGATGATGGTCTTAAGTATGAAATCTAATCATAGGTGAATATGTTCTGACTCATTATGGTATCTACCATAGTGAGCCAGGAATTCATTATAGAGTAGAATCAGAAGGAATATGGAGGTGCGATCCAGGGTGGTTTGGCATCAAGATCTGGTACTATTTCAACTAGTAGTAGGAAGAATCATTTGGAGCTTACTCACAGTGAATGTAGTGCTCATAATGTATCTTCTGGTATCCATGTAAGGTTCTTACAGTGTAGAAGAATTAGGAATACTAGAAAAAATTTCCCGATGGACCCAGTCGAGTGACAAGCTTGCGACAAGATGTGCCATCTTTAGAACTTCTATAGAACGTTTCCACTACTGTCTAGTGAGTGGGGGTCTGTACAGACTCCATGTTCAGGAATAGGTCCAGTAGCTTCTCAGAAGTTAGGGAACTGGAATACGTTAGGACACTCTGGCCGAGGTGGTGGTCATGGCCACAGTGGCCAGACATTCAGTTTTCATAGATATTAGGGTTGATCAGCTCAGGATAGCCATACATTATGATAAGGCTGTAGTATAGGCTAGACATATGCAGTGAAAAAGACCTAGTAGGATTAGGATCTCTGACCTTTTACTGTTAGAGGTAATATTCTAGTCGCCTCTTTTTTAGATTATGCGCTTTTTAATGCAATGGATTCTCATAGTTTCATATCTATGTATGTTGTAGAGATCCTTGGGCTCTATCACTAATAGAAATTTTAAATATATCCATGGACCTATGGACATGGTTATATAGGTCTGTGGATATATATTTTTTATAGCCATGGTTTAATTTCGATCTGTTGCTACGCATTTTCGTCCTTTTTTATTCCCATCGAGCTCTTCATCCTTTACTAATACTAGACCCTCTCAACATGATTCCCTACTCCCCCAACGACCTCTCCTTCTCCCTAAAAACCTCTCCCACCATGCCCTCCTCTTTTCCTTGGTGGATTTCCTCTCTCTCCCTCACTACTGTCCTCTCTCATTCGTCCTCGTCGAATTCAGTTCCTCAATCCCTCATCACAGATCCTTTATTCACAGTGCAGATTCTCCAATCGTGATTCAGATTCTCCATTTGGGGTTCCTTCATCCCTCGTACGGTACTATCCTCCTCCATACCCTTAATCCACCCCATCCACCTTCCCCCTCATGATGCCTCGCATCTCGCATTCCTTCCTTCCCCCGCGATCCCTCCCCCATGACACCTCCTCCCTCTCCTCCCCTCATTTGACGAGACCTACCCACATCTCCACTGATGTGGCCCCGACCCACCTTAGCCATCTCCTTTCCTATGCGGCCTCCCTTCCTCCTAGTCTACACATATCTGATGACCCCCACCTCACCACTACCCTCATCCACTATCGTGGCTCGCCGCTACCCAACACCGCTTTGACACAGCTACACCACCTTCTGTAATCCTCCTATGATGTGTCCACCCCACCTCCCATAGATGCTTCTCGTCCGATGTGGCCACCCCACCTCTATCCAATTTCTACCACAACCATTCTTTGATTTCAGATAGTTGGCCTATTTGATTTTCACTGGTAAGATTTATTTGAGGATGTTCCTTTATATCCTACATGAGAACTAGTTTATGGTAATATCTCAATATTAATGTTTTGGGTCTATGAGGTTTCTATCAAGGGAATGTAATAATAGAACATGTTTTTTGGGGGATTCCATAAAGGGGGTTCTCATCGAGTTTATATATTGATGTATCAAATGTTATCAAGTTAATGTTGATCATTATGTGTCAACATGCTTTATATTGCCTCTTGAGACCATAAAGTGATAGTGGGATTAAATATCTTATGATATTATGATGCAGAATCCATAGATAGTGATAGGATGTGATGCCATATTAGTTATTATTGACCAACTTAATAAGTTGTCATACTTTCATTAAATCAGGTAGAAATTTTCAATTGATATCTTTATGTAGTTTTATATAGGGGTTAACATTAGACATAAAGTTGTACCCTCAATGACTATTTATGACTATAATTCTCAGTTACTGTAATATATTTTTAGAGTCTTTCTAGATGATTCTGGGACCCATTTGATGAAGAGAACTGAAATTAAATCCTAAATTGATTGGTAGAGTGAGTGAACTATAATGGTATTATAGGATATGTTGAGATCCTTTATTTATGACTTTGGATGGATGTGGGTGTCAATTTCCATTGTTAATGTTTTCTTATAATAAAATGAATCACTCTAAAATTAATTTGGAACCTTTAGAAGATATATATGAGAGACCCATCAGGTCAAAATTTTGTTGGACTTTTATTGTTGAGACATCACATAATGGAATGAAGATTGTGAAAGGTATGGAAATGAAGGAACAAGTGAATGATGAGGATATGGGGAAATCCGAGAGGAGATAGATATCTCACATAGATTGACATCTCTGACCTTGGGAGTTTGACCCTAGGGACCATTTTTTTTAATTTATCCCCATGAAGAGTATTATGGAGGCTTGAATGGGGTAGTAATATATCACTAATGGTCATCAGTACATTTAGGATCCTATGGGGGGGATCTGAGTATTCCATCCACATGGAATTTCCACCAAAGTTAAACTATCTTCATAATCTATTTCATGTGTTACAGCTAATGAGGTACATGAAATAACTGATGCACATTTTTGGCATGGTATATCTAGACATTGATGATGGATATTGCTTTACAAAACACCTGATGTTGACCAATGATCGACAGAATATTATCCTTTGGTGGTAGTAAACCTTTCCTTATTGTGGAACACTCTATCTTCCTTATACACTTTCATATAGTGTTGTCACTTCATCGCAATATTTTTTTGAGTTCATCTTACATGAGTTATACTAGATATATAATAAATTTTTATAGAAACACTATTATTGTTGTTTATAAGAATAGTTATAGTTTTCAAATGAATTTATTTAGTATTCGGTGTCCTTCTTCTAATATGAAGATCATCCTCTAGATTCTTAATTCATATCTCCTTCTCTAGTTTTCCTTCAAAACTCTGAATTTGAGAATACCTTTCACATTATGTTATCTTAATTTGTTCTTCATACCATTTTTTAGAGATGATCATGGATATCACATGTTTTCTCCTCATTCACATGGTTTACTTCTTGAACAAGTGACTCAATAATATCTCTTTCCCTATATTTTCCTTCCCATATTTTAAATAGTTTACCTAAATTCTTCCACTGGATCACAATTCATTTATTCTTCATCTTTAAAAACATTCAATTCGTTTTTCAATTCATTAGTTTTCCCTTGTGGGTTGTACCAATAAATTCTAGATTTACCATATGATGTGGTTGCTTCTTCTTTAACATATTGAAGTGATATAGAATCTGTCTTTTTAGGTTTTCATTAAACATCTTATATATATTTAGAAAACAATATGCCCAAGAATCATTTTTTTAAACTGGATAAGAGTATCTAATTTCTTGGTGTCCCTCTTCTTGATATTCCTTATTTAAATTTTAGACAAATGAAATTATTCATTTATTGAATGATCATCATTTGAAACAACACATATTCCCTTATTCATGATATATTTTTGACCATACAATTCTTTGAAATTTATTTACATGTGTTTTGAAATCTTATAGTGATCTAAAATTTCAAATACATATTAATCTAAATATTTTTTAAATGAATTATTAAAATTATCATCAATTAGAATATTATATTGACAGAACTCATAGAAACCCCCATATTGACTTTCAAATAAATTCCCATCCAATAAAACACGACAAGGAATGCCAACATATTCCTCAAAATATAATAAGAATTCATTTTTTCAAGTGGTAGAGGGAGGATGAAAGGGGTGTGAAAGGGAAATGGGGTGTGTGTAGGGGTGCATGGGGTTTGAAAGAGAGGGGAAGGGGGAAGGGGGTGTGCTGTGGGTAGGGGGAGGGGTTGGGGGTAGGGTTCATGGGGCGTGTACGAGGTAGTGGTTTGTTCTGGGGGCAGGTCAGGGGGTGTGTTAGGGGTAGGGGGTGTAGGTTGGGGGTGCATGGCATAGTTGGGGTGAAGGTGGGGGTGATGGGGGTAGTGGGGGTGCAGGTGGGGGGAGTGGGGGTGAATGTTGGTGGGGATGGAGTGGGAAGTGGGGTTGCAGGTGGGAGGGGGGTTCGGGGTAGTGGGGTGTAAGTGGGGGGTGTTGGGGGTAGTGGGGGTGCAGGTGGGGGAGTGGGGGTGGAGGTGGGGGTGTGGGGGTGCAGGTGGGGTGGTCTGCAGTGGGCAGTGGGGTTGAAGGTGGGGGTGCAGGGGGTGTGTTGTGGGTAGGGGAGGGGGGTGTGCATGGTGCATGGGGTGTGTTGGGGGCAGGGGGTGTGCTGGGGGTAGGACAGGGGGTGTAGGTGGGGGGAGTGGGGGTGTAGGTGGGGGAGAGTGGGGGTGCATATGGGTGGGGGTGCAGTGGGCATTGGGGTTATAGGTGGGGGTGCTTGGGGTAGTGTGGGTGCAGGTGGGGGGGGGGGGGTGTAGTGGGAAGTGGGGTTGTAGGTGGGAGGGGGATGGGGGGTTACAAGTGGGGGGTGGGGGTGCAGGTTGGGGGGTGCAGGTGGGGGTTGGGGTGAGCCTTATATTATTTCCACTTTACAAACTTCAAACAAAAATATATACTCCAAACATTTTGGATGATTTTTTGGTTGTATACTAAAAAATACATAATCACCCATGATCCCATATGTATCATTTCCATGATGAAAGATAACTCACTACCTTAATCAAAGAAAGACTACTCATGTATCCCTATACCACTAAAACAAACCAAACCAAAGATACCTGTATGGCTATAGATTAGTTTATTTCAACGAGTTTAATTAAAATCTTGGCTATATTTCTTTTTAAAACCATGGTGGGATCACTTCTATATGATGGGGATTTCATGTGCGGCATATAGAAGAGACATAGAAATCTAGAAATCTCATTATTACATTTCATTTGAGTTTATGTGTAATACCCAATGAATTTATTTATGGGTTTTTGTGATGTTTGATGAAATTTTAAGTTGTTTTTTGTTGATAATTTTGATTTTTTGTGTTTCTTAGGTATGGGAGGTTGTCTAGAGTGGACCCCACACTAGGCTTGTTTCCCGAGTGCAGTATATTACCCGGTGGGTTTTGTGTCAATTATACTTATTAGATTTCTAATTTTAAAATGTTTTATTGTCTGATTCATATGTATTCATGGATGATACAGGGGATAAAAGGATCATTTGTGGTTGGTACAATATTGATATCGATTTATGGATTATTGTTTGAGGTAAGTGTACTTTATATTACTAATTCTCTTGATCATTCGGATTATATTATGTTTGTGTGATCATTAATATTATTCTTTTGATCATGTTAGTATTTGATTCATGTATCATTTATCATGTATAGTGACAAACCGGTCACATATATTTGAGAAGTCATTATATCTCACTTCTTTTCCCATCATTTCCTTATATGTAGTTTATTATGATGAGGTCAGTTCTATCCATAGCCATCAAAGGCAGTGAGTTTGTCATCGGATTTCGGTAAGGTTTCTTCTACTTTTATTCTTTGTCCTAATTTAAAATTGGGATTTTGTGATTTTTTCGTTTCCTATATTTTTAGTAGTGTGTTTGGGATCTCGTTGAGGTGGATTCGAGCCACTAGTCGAAGCCGATTCATTGTGTATGCATAAGTAAGAATATATATAATAAGTTCTACTATAACATGTATGTTTCCCCATAGTAGTGTGATTAAATATAAGGGGCTAAGTGTGTTTATGTATATATATGGAAAATGCATATGTGTGTGGGTGATAAGGGTCTTATGCATGTGGTAATATATATAAGGATCATCTTGTGTGTGTTTAAGGCCATGCAGACACGTACATAGGAGTTAGGGCGTCCTTATGTATATGAAAAGGTGCATATGTCCAGAGGATGGATGGAGCAATGTAGAGTTGTCGCTGATAAAATTGTCAAGTTTCAAGTGTGGTTTGGCTCCTTTGAGGTAGGGTCCCTCTCCTACCCTATTTAATTCAATAATGTTTTAAATTTTATTTAGCTTACTTGTTAATTCTTCTTGTTTATATTAAATTACAATTCTTGAATAAGTGTTAGTTTAGATAATTGTTTCGTTTCATAAACAAGTTGTGGTTTTGTAAGAAAACCCCTCCAACGGAGGTGCGATTTTTTCAAAAACTCACATCAGTAGTTTATGCTATAGTAGATTTCTTGACATTATTTCATTGAGGTTGTCCATTTTATTCCTTACCCATTCTTCTCTCATTTGAGACACCATGAGAATCTCAAAATATTTTTTTGAATCACTATTTCTCATAGAAAAGTTATAATATTACCACAATCACCAAAATACCCATTAGTAATTAACTATGGTGGGGATGCGTTTTCATTTCACAGAACCCTATGAAATGGTTTCCATATCTTCACCATGGACCACAATTACCTTGACGCATCTATTGTAATCCCAAAGTTAACTTTAGGTAGTTACTGTAAATCATAGATGACCCTTACGTAGCTATTATCTTTCTCATATGACCTTTACATAGGTCACAAATTACCTTGATATAGTCTCCTTTTCTTTAGTGTGACATTTATGTAGGTCATGAATGACCTTCTCAATAGGCTTATTGTATGAGACCACTTTTATTTCAAGAGAAACAAAGGCACATGTATCATTGGATGATAGCTTCCTCTTCATCATTTTTTCTTATTTTCTTATAATGATTTTGTTCTATGGTCCATGTATTATTTGTTGACCAGATGAACTTAATACATTTTTTATTATTGCAACTCACCTTCTATATTTGATGTTAGGAATTGGTGAAAATGTATCTTCCTTGAATTTCATAGAGATGTTGAAGACTTATTTAACATTACATGTGACTTAAAGCTGGTTTGTGAAAAACTATTAATGTATTGTCTATGAAAAAATATTGAATATTACTAAGAACATTATTAATATTCCCAATTTACTATGCATGAAGTAGTTAGAGACTAATTTTGACAGGTATTATAAAACCAAGAAAATACTCATCCCATATAACAAATAAGTGGTTTCACCAATCTCTAATGTATATAGAAAATAATGATGTTTTTAAAACTTTTTTATGTTTATCTTAATGCTTGTTATCCATTTTAGAAACCATAATGTGATGTACAAGTATTACATATGTTTATGTTATAATTGTGTAAAATGTAAATTTAATGTTTAATTTTATTAATGTAAGATGTTAAATTGGATGTTCTATATCCCTATTGCATGAATTGAAACTGCATGATATGTTATATCATGATTCATGACACCACTCTATGGTGCATGTATTGAATTACATTGGATTTAATTTAAAAAAAAGCCTTTGTTAAGGATTATGTTATTTAGTATTGGGATGTACATATTAATGTGTATATTCTTTGTTCATTTTTTGTTATGGATTCATGTATCATTTATCATGTACAGTTGACACACTGATCACATATATATAAGAAGTTGTCATATCTCACTTTTTTCCTATTATTTACTTATAGGTGGTTTCCTATGATGAGCTTGGTTCTATTCACCACCATAGAAGGCAGTGAGTTTGACATCAGATTTAGGTAAGGTTTCTTCCATTTTTAATCTTTGGCCCAATTTTAATTAGAGATTTTGTGATTTTTGGGATCCTTATATTTTTGCAGTGTGTTTTGGATCTTGTTGTGGTGGATTCTAGTAGAAGTTGAAGAAGGTGACTTAAATGTGTATGTATAGGTATGCATATACATATATAAGTTCCCCCTTTATATATATTCAATCATGGATATATGAATATATATATTGGGGCTATGTGTTCTTATATATAGATATGAAAAATGCATTTATGTGTAAGTGAAAAGGGGTATATGGAAGTATAAAGATATATCTAAGGTTACCATTATGCATATTTTTTCATGAAAATATGTACATAGGGTCTATGTGTCCTTATATATATAAGTGAAGGTGCATATGCATCCAAATGGAAAAAAAGGAAGATCTGAGTTGTCATCGTCAAAAGCAGTGCGCCTTGAAGTTTAGGTAGGTTCCCTATGCCCAAACCTTTAATTTGAATTCTATAATTGCTTTATTATTTTAAAAACTTGTTTTAATTGGTAGGGATTAAAATAAATCTCCCTTCATGTGGTTAGTATAAAATTTCATCCAACTCAATATGAAATTTCCTCCACTTTAGAAATGAAAATATCCTCATTTTGAGAAAACATGAACTGAGTATTCTCATAAAAATATAAAACTTAAAGAAAACATTTGTTTTATTTTCATCAAATAAAAACATCTGTCCTTTAAAACTTGACACTTTATTTAGTAAAATCAATATGAAATTGAACTAGATAAAATTGACTAACTTACCAAGAAGAATTCACCATTTAGTACCTAAGTAAATAGTTTTCTTTGAACTGCTTGAAGCACCTTCAACAGTTCTATTTGATTTTCCCACTCGGTTGAAGGTTCAATGTTCTAGTGAATGATTAAAAGGGTTTAAAGGGTTTATAATTGAATGAGAAATAGAATTAAATATGGTGTTTCCTCACCGTCTATCCTCTAATTTAATGAAATTGAATCTCTATCTAGAATAAACAATATCATCCTAAAATAATGAGATTCCTGATAGATGAGATATCAATTGAGAAAGATACAATGACCGTTAATGCATGACTAGTGAGGTAAATCTTTTAGTGTCATAGTGGGAATCGATTAGTAATTATCCTAATGGTGGGATTAAGGGTTGGTTTATTTATGGGATCACTAACATTCATAGGTGAATGAGCTTGTTTTGGGAATATACCTCCAGGTCGTAACCACAATAGAAGTAATACTCAATTGATGATATTAAGAGTGTGACATAGGTTGTAATTTTGAGATAAAAAGGGGTATGTTCTATAGTCTATATAATAACCAAGGATGAGAAGGAAATTAGTCAATTATAATAGGTATGGAATTTCATGGTGGTTTCTACTCCCCAATATTGTTCTCTACAGCTGAGGGAGCATGAACTCCCATAGAGGACACGATCCAAACCAGAGCTCAATGATAGTGGATTAAAAATCCAAAGATAGAGGATATTTACCCTAAAATTTTATGGTAGAGTTCTGAATCAACCTATAAAAATAGTTTGGGGGACCCATTCCCTGGTTTAAGAAGGTATTAAGAAACCTATCATCTCTCCAATGGTCAATAAGGGCCACTAAAGGATGATTCACACTTATAACACATAATTTCATATCTGTAAATACAAATGTGGTCCATCATTGTGTAATACAATGATAACCACTTAGGATAGGATAGTTTCTCCCACAAATCCATATCCAAAGTAGGAAATACACATAGTGGAAGTTCTTGAGGAATGTACATGACATGCATAGGGTGTAGACAACCTCCCTTGGATACCCATGTTTTACCTATGTAATACAACCCCTTCTTATGTATAATGGATCAGGACTATATACTATGGTTTTTCTCATATACCAGGTTTTTTTGGGGTACACTGATCGTATCTATTTTAGTGTTCCAGGCCATGCCTGAATACCTATCTATTACAATGGAAGTGTATATTATTGGTATATTCCATGTCTCTTTCTCGGAGTAACACATCATGTATAGGGTTACATGATATGAATTATTAAATACTTTCACAAATATTTCTGCCAAAACTAGGGGACCATATTGAGTTTATTCTCTATAGTACATGTCATGTATATTAGAATTTTTGATAAACTACTAAAATCTTCATGCATCTCACCCACACAACAACTACCGTTGATTCGTCCATGAATCTGGATAAAAACTCATATATATGATTGCCTTCATCCAAATCATCATAGTTGGATAGATTTTGGTAACCTGGTCTACTCATGAATAGATCATATCCTACCTATCAAATGAACTATGAAACCTGTGAACAAAAAACCCCCATCCACCTACATTGTATCTCTGATATCCAATCACATTGTACCACAACTTGTTCATTATATTGATCCAGAATGAGGACCAATAGTTTTATATGTTCAATGGATCATCCCTAGTAGGTTGATTTATCATCTCTTCTCCATTAAGGGTATGGTTTTAGTTAAGGTATCCATTCTTGAGTATATCAAATTTCAAATCCTCAGAAAGCATTACAGATTGGAAGTGGTTCATTGACTTAGCAACAATGGAATCAATTTTCTAGTGTCTTCTCACCAACATTGGATTATTTTTAAAAACTCAAACTTAGAAAATATATTAACTTATTGGGATATGATGGAGTTTTTATACCATTAATTATGGATTAAGGGATAGTATGAGGCATTATAGGGCTGGTATGATGGGTTGTAGGGCCAGTATGAGGGGATGTTGTCGTCTCACCAACATATGAATCTTTTTAGATACTCAACCTTAGAAAAGATATTAACTTATAGGAATATGATGGAGTTTTTATAAAATTAATTAAAGATTAAGGGCTGGTATGAGGGGTTATTGTCTTCTCATAAACATAGACATTTTATATGAACTCAACCTTAGAGAAGATATTAACGTATAGTGATATGATTCAGTTTTTATACTATTATTAATTATTATGGTATGGTATGAGGGGCTTCAGGGGGAAGCTGGTATGCATTGGAGGGAGGGGGCTATCCTAGGGGGGTCTAGGAGGGGGCGGTTGTCAAGGGGGTGTTCAGAAGGGAGGGGTTTCTAGGGGGAGGAGGTGTCTGGGGGGAGGGGGGATATCCAGGAGGGATGGGGGGCTATCCAGGGGTGGTTGTCCAGGAAGGAGGGGGGATGTCTAGGAAGGGGGTGGGGTGGGGTGGGGGGGTTATGTACTAGGAGGGGGGGTCTGTCCGGGGGGGGGGGGTCTGTCCAAGAGGTATAGAGGCTATCTAGAAGGGGGTGGGGTCTATCTGGGGGGTCCAGGAAGGAGGGGGTGCTTTCTAGGAAGGGGGAGGGTGTGTTATTTTTTGGGGGTGTCCAGGAGGGATGGGGGGTGTCCAGGGGGGGTGTCCAGGGGGTCTCCAAGAGGGAGGGGGCTATCCAAGAGGGAGTGGTGGGGGGTCTAGGAGGGTCTTATTTTTAACATGTTCCATTAAATCACATACATCACTCACTGAATTATTCAGTGCTCTCAAGACTTCATCTTCGGTTGGTGAAATTTTCAAAAAAACTCTTTGAGTTTTGACTAGTCTTCTTAAACCTCCCACACAAAATTTCACGAGTTATAAGATTTTTACCTTTTGATAATCCCTCATGAGGGTTTTATTTTCCTTCTGCATATAGAATAGAATAACTTTCTTTAGCACTTTATTTATCTTGTTCTTCATTCATTTTTTTCCATTTCCAAATTAGTCAGTAATATAACCAAACAATCAATGGGTATATTAAAATCTTCTTTGGATTATTCATATGGATTCGGGAGATTAATTTTTTTCACAGGGGGTCTGTCCAGGGGGTGTCAAGAAGAGGGGGTGGTGTCTGTCCAGTGGGGGCTACAGCTGTCTGGGGGGGGGGGTCTGTCCAGGGGGGTTGTCAGGGAGGGAGGGGGTTCTGTCCAGGGGGTGGGGTCTATCTAGGGGGTTTCCAGGAAGGGGGGGGGGGTGTCATTAGGGGTCCAGGAGGGAGGGGTACTGACCGAGGGAGTGGGGGCTATCTAGGGTGGGTCCAAGAGGGAGGGGGTCAATCTGGGGGGTGTCTGTATAGAGGCCTTGGGGGTGTCTAGGAGGGGGGATCTGTCTGGGGGGGAGGGTGTCTATATAGAGGGCCTAGGGGGTGACTAGGAGGGGGGATCTGTCTGGGGGGGGGGGGGGTTGTGGTCAGTCTAGTGGTGTTAGGGTCGATCGAGGGGGGGGGGGGGTGTTTTCCAGGGGGTGTCCAAGAGGGGGGATATTGGGAGGATTTGCAGGGGTGTCCAAAGGGGATTCCAGGAGGGGGGGGGGGGGTATTTCTTGGGGGGATGTTCAGGGGGGAGTGGAGGTGGGGCTTTGTAGGGGGTAAGGGGATGCAAGGGGTGGATGAGGGGGGGGGGGCTTTACAGGGGGTGCATCGGGGGGGGGGGGTGTAAGGTGTAGGGGGAGGGTGCAGGTGGGGTGGAAGGGGGAGGGTGGGGGTGATTTGTAGGGGTGGTGGGGAGGTGGGGGGGGGGGGATTTGTACGGGGAAAACACCGTCTAAATGGTGCTAGTTTTTAGGGAATGTGAAGGCCTATAAGCATAGTTTGAAACCACGGATATAGACCATGAGTGATTTTATCCTATGCAAAGGTTTTCAAACCATAGATATGGGGTTGTTTCCATGATTTGAATCGTGGATATATCCATAATTCCATGGTTTTAAAACATGTCTATAGGATTTACCCTATACCCACACCAATACCATCCACAGTTGAATGAACCGTGGCTATAACCTATAGCCACAGTTTTAGGTCTATTGACATGATTTTAAACCATGGCTATAGCCTTAATTTTTAGTAGAGTATTTTTTCTTTTCTGATGATATTATGAATATATACACACCATTAGGGATTAAAATGGTACGTGTATGGAAAGGCATGGAGGTCCCCCCAGAGGATGGTGGGTGTCACTTCATTTGGGATCTCTACGTTTTAGAGATGACTAGATTTAATGTCATCCTTTTAATGGAGTGGTTGGAATCCTTTCAGGACATTTTTTATTTCTATCGTTGTAGGGAAAGTTTCACGTCACCTGAAGGAGGATCATTTTTACACAAGGGAGAGATGGATGTCCTGGAAATCTGAGCTGGACCTAAGCATCATGGATTTAGTGGGATGACAACCAAGATTTCTAGTTTATATTTGGATGTCTAGGGGATTTGTTAGATAGAATTCCCTCTAGAGGTTGATCATTTTAGGGTTGTATTTTCGAATGAATTTTCAGTTTTACTTCCTATGAGGGAGGTGGAGTAATCTATTTAGCTAGTTTTAGGAGTATCAACAATATCTATTTCTCTTTATATGATGGATACAATAGAGTTACAGGAGCTCAACTGGAATCTATAAGAATTTATGGTGAAGGTGTTTATTAGACCTAGTACTTATCCATGAGTTTTTTTCGGTTCTTTTTGTAAAAATGGGGTAGGGTACCCTTAGGCTATGTGTGGACTGTTGGGAGTTTAACAAGTTGATGGTTGAAAACTAAAATCCCTTGCGAGGGATATATGACATATTTTGTCAGCTTAGAGGAGCTCAAGTGTTCTCAAAGACAGACTTGAGGTTGGGATATCACCAGGTAAGTGTAAAACCTGCATAAATAACTCATAAAACCTTTCGAAAGAAGTATGGTCTATATGAGTATGTTCTTATTCTATTCAGTCTCACAAACGCACCGGCAGTTTTGATAGAATTGTTGAACCGAGTGTTCCATCCTTACATGGATTATTTTATGGTGGTTTTCATGGATGACATCTAGGTGTATTCTCATAATCGACACAACCATTCCACCCATCTTGATATAATTTTGAGTACACTAAGAGATGATTAGTTATATGCTGAGATCACAAAATTCCACTTCTCGATGGATCAAATTCACTTATTAGGTCACATAATCTTCAAGAAAGAAGTATTAGTAGACTAAGAGAAAGTGACAACTGTAGTTTCTTGGGAGCATCCCAAGAACATTTTTTTCATACAGAGTTTCTCAGGGATATCTAGTTATTATAGGAATTTTAATAGGACTTATCACACTTAGAAGGAGTGTTGATAGGCTTGACTAAGAAGGGTGTGAAATATGAAGGGTCAGATTCTTGCAAGATGGCCTTTAAGGAGCTGAAATGGAGATTAATGTCATCACTGATATTTATTTTTCTAGAACTGAGTAGGGCTTATATTATATACTATGACACATCAAGTATCTTGCTAGGAGAAATGATTTTGTAAGGGGTTCAAGTAATTACATACGGGTCTCAGTAGTTGAGAAAACAGGAGAGGAACTACCGCACACACGATCTTGACTTATCTGTGGTTGTTCATGCCTTACATTTTTGGAGACATTACTTAGTGGGAGAGAGTTTTGTAGTGTAAATAGACCAAAAATGTATCAAATACATCCTTACTCAGCATGACTTGAATCTGAGGTAGTGAAGGTGGGTTGATTACCTTCATTCATTCAACTTCAAGCTTTCCTACACACATGGAAAATGAAATTAAGTGGCTAATGCACTAAGTAGCAGTACTTAGATACATGTAATGAATCAGGCCAGTAGTGAGTGGGAACTTAGGGATTTTTTCTTTGAGATACATTTAGTGGTGCATGATAGGTAGGGATTGAATTTTCTTACATCCTTATCTATTACCTCTAACTTACTGGACAAACTGAAGATACAGAAGATATCAGATTCTGAAGGCCAAGTTCTATGGGATAGTATGTTAGGTGGGGACCCTCCTCCCAGTTGGACTATTTATGAGGATAAAGTCATGCAGTTATAGGGTCATGCATGGGTTTTGACAGACATGCATGAGGAGATGATGTGGGATATTCATGCTTCAGTTTGGGTAGTTCATCCTGATGTCACCAAGATGTATCGGGATTTAGACAATTTGTACTAATGGCTAGGTATGAAGGGAGATATAGCTGGTTTTTTCATGGGATATTCCACTTATCAGTAGGTGAAGGCAGAGCATCAATGACAAGCTTGACATTTATAGCATCTACAAATTCCTGAGTTGAAATGGAATGACATCACAATGGATTTCATGATAGGATTACCAAGGTCAACCTGGGGTAATGATTCTGTATGGGTTTTTGTTGATTGGATTACAAAGGTTGCATATTTCCCACCAATCAAGGAAACCTTCGGTGTTGATGATCTTGGGATGTTTTACTTCTGTGAGATTGTATGACTACATAGGGTCCCACATTCTTTCATTTCAAATAAGGACACATGGTTTACTTCTCATTTATAGAAAGGGCTATAGAGTTATTTGGGCACAGAGGTGCTTTTGAGCACAATTTACCACCCCCAGACAGATGTCCAGTAGAGCATATGATTCAAGTGCTGGAGGACATGCTTCAGGCTTGCATCATGGATTTTGAGGGTTCTTGGGAGACACACATAACCCTTGTTGTGCTCTACTAAAACAATATGTTAAAGGTTAATATTCAGATGGTTCTATATAAGGCTTTTTATGGTTGTCCATGATGGTCATCCATGTGTTGGATGGAGGTAGGAGAGGAAGATATGCTAGGACCTCATCCTATCCAGGAGACCACAAAGTAGGTTTAGTTGACTTAGAAGTGGATAGATACTGTACAATATCATCAAAAATCGTATGTTGATCATTATAGAATACCTTTGGAGTTCATTGTCAGTGATAAAGTTTTCATATGTGTCGCACCGAGGATGGGACATAATAGGATTAGGAGATAGGGTAAGATTTCATTTGGATATGTCAGGACATTTGAGATCCTAGAGAGAGTCAGCCAGGTCACCTATCTATTTTAGATAACTTAGAGGTATAGGGATATTCATGGTGTCTTCCACATTTCTCAGTTGCGAAATTACTTTTCAGACCCATCTCACACTTTTCATCCTGAGGAAATGGAGTTTTAGGAATATTCATCCTTTCATGAGAATCCCATTCATATTGTGGATCATATCATGAAAGTTCTCCATGGACGATCTATTCCTATAGTATGGGTGTTATGGAAGCATAGGCAAGTGTAAGACAAGACCTAGGAGAGGGAGGCTGAAATACGATCATAGTGGCTGCAGTTATACTTCGATGTTCCTTCACGACCCTTGGTATGGAAATTTAGGGATGAATTTATTTAAGGGAGGATTTTTGTAGGAAACCAATTCTTTCCTTGAGTTATAGATCTTTCCTTTTCAGTTTTTACTTAAATGGAGGAAAAAAGATCAAAGGCTGACTGTAGGCCTATTACACGATGTGACTAGGAGTTACATGTTGTGTATTCCCAAGAACATGCCATGTAATGAGGGTTATATGCCATATAATCCTAGTACATGACCATGTAATGGTCTATCCAGATATTTTATGGACATAGCATGTAGTTTCTATTACATGCTTTGTACTTTGTTTTTTTGATTAAATCAGGAATTATCATTATTTTTTTATCAAATGGATAGATAAGACTACTTTTCTATGTATGGTGCAGCTAGAAAATCTGAGGTTTGGCTCCTAATTTTTCATCTAATCTCCTATTCGAGCACCGTCAGATCCATTGGAATCCTCTCGGTGAGTGCTCAATTCCACCTGATCCTTTCTTCTTGATTTATTATCATGACCTAGTTATCAATGGTTTTTTATTTTTCTTTTTTTTGTAGATCTACTCTGTTTTAGGGTGATTTGTAAACTTACTTTGGATAAGGAGAGTCATAAAAACGTGAGGTAGGGGTATTGTGACTTTTGTTGATTTTTGAGTTGATTATATATGATGGAGTGTCACACACCCAATTTAGGGTGTCATTTGACTGGATAATGAACCCTGTTATTTCCTATTGATGTCTAGGTAATTAATTAGATGATTGAAAGAATGTTTAGCGTTGTGAACCTTGAGTTACGACCACCCCAAGGGTGAATTTAGCTTGGATGGTCATTTGTCCATGAATGTCTAAGAGGCTTGACATTAATTTCCCATTCATGGGTTGTTAAAATGAAATACTTATGTAATATGAATTTCCCAAGTGAGATAACTATTTTGTTAAGCCTTTTAATAGTTTAAATAGAATATTAGGCATGTTATATGTATTTCCTACATGATTTGATTGAATGATGAAATTCTTATAAACCAAACTTGACCCTCATTAAATGAAGAAATGATTATACACCAAGAATGGTACAAATTATATTATGAAATGATTATACACTGGGATTGGACCTAATTGAATGCTGAAATTCTTATATAGTGGGTTTGGACTAGTTTGGTGTCATGCTATACCGTGGTTATGTGGCTTGGATAAATACACCAGGAGGTATAGATGTATTTCACCTTCGGATGCCAAGACCAGACTCAGTTATAAATTGAAAAATGAAATCAGACGACTAATGATGCGTATGGAAAGCCAATGCATAATCTTGGATTTGTTCTTCACTTATCCTTGTTTACATTGTCTTATGAGACATCTTTCGTGCTTTCTTTTGAGTACCTACAATTTAATCATTTCACTATTGTACACTACTGGATATATATATATATATATTCACTAACTGATCAACACAGATCTTGGGTGATTTTCTATTGATATTTAGTCTCACACCATGTTTGGGTCATGTTTTTAGGCCTAAACTGATTATATGATTTCATGTGCTGATCAGGGAAAACACCCTTCTTCTAGTAAATGATTTTCTTATTAGGAGAAGGAGAGAATGGGACTGAGACAAGGCTATTGAGGCTTATTAGATTTCATTGTTTCTTTTGTGTTTTTGGAACATATATTGTGGATCATTGCAGTGTACCTGTTTTGGCTGTTTCTTAGAACATATATCATGTTACATCAGATTTTGTATGGAATGATTCGTGGTTATTTATCTTATCAGTAGTACACTATTTATTTTAGTTGTATTCTATTTATTTCTTCTACTATTGTATTATTATCGATTCCTCTGTGTTTCAATCTATTAACAAGGCATAGTTTCCACACTCTCACACCCTAGGCCCTCACTGCTTGTCAACAACCTTTGGCGTTTGGGTTAATGTGCTTAAGGCCATGTGACTGATCAGGTACGGGGCACTAGTATGGTGTCATTTTGATCTGGGATGTTACACCAATGACACATAGTATGTCCTTCTGTAAATGTAATCTAGCTAGATCTTCCCCTATATGCACTATCAAAATGACATTTCCAACTACTAGACAAATGGTCTCCCTATCTCACAGCTAAACCTCCCTGGATCACATTTATAATATCCCTCGGGTTTTGTTCAATGATGAGTTACTAGTTCCCTATCTCTGAAATGATGTTAAACCAAACGATGTTCACATGTGATCAGATGGCATACCAAAGTGAATCCTTAAATCATATCACAATTTTTAATTCATCACTGATCGAGGTCAAAGTAAACTGATGAATATCGATGAAGTGATCTAAATAATAAATCATAGACATGGTGCCCTGATATAGGTGCGTAAACTCTCTAGCTTGTTCCTCTATTAAGGAATGTAGAAAGAAGTAGTTAAAAAAGGTTGTCTGAAAGTCTACCCAAACTATAGCGTAATGATAATCAGTCTGAGAGATGAAATCCCACCAATGCTTGGATGATTCATGAATAATATAGGTAGTGGGCTTGACTCTCCACATTAGAGGAACCTCTATATTCTTGAAGATCAATAACATGGACTGTGACCATGACCCAACAACCCGAGGGCTTCCATCCCCCGAGTAGGTGGGAGGATGGTGTGCTAGAATTCCCATGTTAACTGTTACATAGTAGGGGTAGGTCATAGAGATCCCTATAGGTACTGTATGAAGTGTAAGAATCTATCTTGAAATTTCTCATCAATTACTAGTGTAGGATCAATAGGAAGTGACTTAGGTTGCACTACATGAGGTAATACTAGCGGCTCATGACCCACCACATCCGAAGCATGGACGTGAACAAGCTCCAAGTGTATGACCCAAGGAAGTTATGATAACATAGATCTAAAATTAGAAAATGAAAACATTAGATAATATTTATCAATAAAATATACGAAATAGTAATAAAAGGAATGTATATTTACAAAGACTTCCTATAAACAGATCACACCTCTCTGCATGCTCCTAAAGATTGGTTTAGGTGGTAATAAGGATAAAAAGATTCATGAGAGACACAACTTACTTCCCATTACAAAGGCCATGCCAGGGTTACGGTCTTATACAACATAGTAGAGGTTCAAATATATGGCCTTTCAATTGTATGGTATAGAAAAAACACCCTTTACTATACAATTGGTATCCCCATTCAGTAGTGACCATTTAATTTTAAAATTAAAATTTATTTAATTTCCTTCTTGTTTATACGAAATTAGAGATCACCGTCTAATAAGATGAGTCACCATTCCCAATTTATAAAGGCCCATAATCATTATATATTGCAATTTGTAGGTCACATAACTACAACCTGACATTTATGTCCGACATCAGGATGTAACAGGTCATGTATATTGATTTGATTGAATGAACTACCATTCCCAATTTATAGAAGTACATGCTTCATAAATTAAAAGTTTCATACATCAATCAAATCAACTGAAATTTCAACCCATAGAACAAGTAGTTCATGACTTAAAAGTGGAATAATGGGTTAATCAAGCTTCTATGACAATATATATGGGAAAAACTATTTATATTGATGCATATATTTTAATTACTCAAATTACGTAATCTATGTAGGAAAATTTAACACATTTCAATATATAATAATATAGGCACCAACTATATACAATAGGAAATGTACATAGATAGTAAACATGGAATGAAAAAATGCATGAAATATAAGTCCCAAAGTGCCTATAATGATGCATGAGATGATACCTTCTTGTCATACCAGGATAAAGAAAAAATGAAATCTATAATAATAATAATATCAATAGTAAATATAACATCACAAGACATGTGCTTCACCCAATGGTGAAATCAATGCAACTATAACAAGTACAAACCAAAAAAATAATAACCCATCCCAGGTAATTTGGATTTCCATTGTATTTGGGTTAGCTACTCCTAGGAATAGTCTTATTTTGAAATTTTAATACATCCTTGTCTCCTTTATAATACACAAATAATAATAAAAAATTAAAAATATCCCTCTGATACCACATTGTATAATCCTAACCTAAAATCCACTAAGAAATTCCCCAAGACAGTTGGTCACATGACCTCATGCGTGCCCCCCATATGCTAGAGGCTTCCTATTAGCAGTGATGTCCTAGGGTGTGTCCATGGGGAGATTATTACCTCATGAGTTATAGTATAACATTATGGAAATATAAATCTGATAAGAAGCAAAATAAAAAAATATTTGCAGCATCATGATAAGAAAAAATCATCATCAAATATAAATAAATAGACAGAAGATAAATCATAAATAGCTACAAAATTGATGATGATCATGTCATGTAGGTAATCAAAATGATGTTCACAAGATAGAGGGATACATATATATACCAAATTCTAACAAAAAATACAAAAAAGACCAAAATATACCAATACTAGCATGACGAGCATATGCTCAGTCCTCTGATCCCACACGCCATCCTAGCAATGAACATATAACATTAGAAGTTAGGAACTTCCCTTCGTCTACACTAGAAATCATGAAGTCTATATGGGTACCAAATGTGGTCTGAGCAGGGTGTGAGATATACTGAGTAGGATACTACCAATTATTTTTGTATCAATTCTGTATGTGCATATAAAATGAGCAGTGTATTTTAGATAATAAAGGTAAAGTAATAAATAATTAAAACATGTCACTCGAGGTTCCTCATGGATACATGATTGACACTACCTTCTTCAACCTAATATGGATGTATCTAATCCAAGGAAGACATGTATAGATATGATATCGGTTTAATAATGGGTCTTCATAAAATAATCATTAAGAGTGGATTGAACCAAAGCATGTGATTTTTCTTGGAATAAGAATACCAAAGTTAAGAGTCATGTATTCATAGAATTTAAATAAAAGGAACCCTAAGAATTGAAAAATGGAATCCTAAGCCTACTCAAGGAGATCTGTAAAAGGAATCACAAGTATAACTCCAAGATCTCTACAAATAAACATCACCATTGAGCTAGTCCAAGGAGATCCATAAATTGAATACCATGTATCACACTCATAATAGAGTAAGTATGAACCTCTGAGACCATCCAATGTATCTCACATAGGGGACCCAGTATCACTCATGGCATGGTATAACCAAGTGACCACAAATACAGTCCATGACGTCTCCCCTATGGTAACGATATCACTTATGGGTAGGTATGTAATCCACCGAGTGATCCTATCCAAGGAATCCCATAAGGGTCTGAGTATCGCTACTAGTTTATAGGTAAATATTACCACTTATAATTATAAAGAATGATGATCTTGTCTAAAGATTCCTTATGTTTGGACCCTTGTATCTCGCTCATCTTAAAATGAAGGAATGGTTATGGTTAGAACTAACTCAAACCGTACCCTCAAAGAATTGTTAACAAGTTGGTCAATCCACTTAATTAATGTAACTTAATATATGGCATAATGCACATGGGCCTAACACATGGCTAATAATTTTACTTAAATCAATACACATTTCAAATTTATTTATTACAAGGTTAAACACACTAAAATTGGTGGTTCAATTCCATTCTAAACACAAGGCATTTAAACCATTAAGAAAGAGAATGCCCACGGAGATGGCTCATGTCAAGGAGATCAACCAACAGTGTTGATTCACCATTACATAAGACCACATTAAGCATGAAAATAAATTCAATTAAATTCATTAGTCTTTATGGAGGTGTCATCATAGGATTTCAATGTGCAATGCAATGGTACAAAATATAAATGTAATGAGACATTGTGAGAAAGAGCTAGACTAGCTACCTTAGGCCTATAACACTCTGCTAGTCTAGGTTCGGCTATTGAATCGTCCTAGAACATGAGAAATTATAATAATGGATAAATGACCTAAAAATAAGTCATATGAGATGGCACCAAAATAGTACATGCGATAGGAAGATAAATGAAGAATGGAAACAAGAGGATTAGAGAGATTATCATTGTAGATCCAATGCACCCAACGGTGAAGAAACTAGATTTGATAGAGGATATACCAAAAATACTTGCTTGTCTTGAAGATGACCATCACATGAGGGTAGAAGGCTACTGTGAGAGGGAAATGAGGAAGGAAGAATAATTAAGGGTTAAAAAAATTTCAAGGGAAGAATGTATGAAATTTACTTTATTATAATTATTTCATGTAGTATAAAGTACATGTGTCACATATATAACAAAATAAAAACATTATTATCCTAAATTAATAATGATACATTAGTCAGCAAATAAACTAATAACAATTCCAAATATTACAGTGGGACAATAAATAGAAAATAGGATTATAAGAATGAGAAAAATTGGATATAGTCGATCCTCTTGAGTGACCACACTAATGAATAATGCTATAGAAAAAAAACATTAAAATATTATTTTAATTAATAACATGAAATGATATATAACCATGAGGGAAAATATAATTTAATGAAGAATAAATGAAATAAGAGGTTTTTAACTAAATTAAGGAACTTATACCATAGGAATAGTACCCTGACCATTAGGAATACTAATATGGCTTTTAGAATAATAACCTCGCCTATGAAAGTATAAATAAAATTTTGGTATCTTATAAATAAAAATATGACATGATTATATCATATTAGATGTAAATAAATGTTTCAAAAATGATAAATCATGTGGTGGTATTTTTGTGAATGGAAATGTTTATTTTCAATTTCATAATTAATATAATGATTTAAAAGAAAATTTATTTTCATAGAATATATTCATAAATTAATATTTTAATTTATTATATTTATAAAATAATTTAATGAGACCCTAATTAAAATTTCAAAGTTTCATAATATCGATTATAATATTAAATGCTATATTTTTTTAATAAATGATATATTTAAATAAAAAATAAATTTATCAAACATAGAAAACAATTTTTCAAAAAATAGATTCAATTTTTTTATTCTACATATTAAATATATTTATAGTAAATTTTTTGTATTTTTAAAAAATAGTTAAATTTTTGTTGAATAGTGAAATACTGGAATTTACGGTATTTAACAAATATATGAATTTTTGAGTCATGATTGATGTATGGATGATGTAAGCACCCACTAGTTCAAACAATCAAAAACCATTTAATATATATAGTCATAGGTATCAACACTATTTATATTCATGATCCAAAATAAAAAACAAATGAATAAAATAATAAAAAGTACACATTCCCTCCCCTATAAATATCACCCCTCACCACCCCTTCTCCCCACACCTTCTAAGTCATTCATATTGTCTAAATTTGGACTGATTCCATTCCCAAGACTCTTCACCACTTCCAATAGCTATCTTTCTCAACAAAGTAGCAAACCCAAGTGCCTTAAGAAGGTTCTCAATGAGATAATATTCATGTGGTAAAAGTCCTCAACATTTATTTTTTAACTTATCTCTTTCTTCTACCACATCCTTTCACCCACAATTAAAATAGACATGATTAATCTAGTAGCATACATAAACAATAATTTTATTTTTTTAATGGAATATACATAATCAAATATCTTCTCTTCTCCTATAATATTAAAAATTAAAACATCATCTGTGATATTTTGATTCACCAATTTAGTGGACGATTATTTTTTCATTTTCAATTACAATCATGTATATTCATAAAACCATTATAATGTTAATTTATTTTAAATGTATACAATATATTTTTCATTTTCCAAAACCAATTTATAAACATAATATTAAATAATAAAACAAAACTAGTTTGTGATGACGGAAAAACTGCCAAAAATAAACTAAACATTTTTCATTAACGTTTTATCAAATGAATCATCCTCATGTCCAAAAATAAAATGATATATGAAAAAATATAAGATTATATATTTATATTAATACCATTTCATTCTAATTATAGAGTTTTTATTCCATTTAACAATAAATCCCATAATTAAACTTGAGGGAACCGACCATAAAACCATGAAACAAACACTCTCATAACAATGAAATAAAACATTATAACTCATCAAAATGGACATAAATTAACATAATAAAATTATAATAAATAATATAAATGTATAATTGGTTATGAATTAATTAATAAATGGATTTAATTTTATTATCCATGACATTAAGATCAAGGTAATAACACATTCAGATATAAGGTAAGGGATCTCTCTGATCCTCCATTCTACATACTGGTTAAACTTTATCTCTTTTTACCCAATGTAAATATTCTTTATTATTATATAATTCTCCTAAATTCTATGTATATGCTACAAATTTTTTAATATATCTCAAATCATCTTTATTTAATGGGGAATTACATGTTTTAGAAGGTTCCCTTCTAAATTTTTCCTCATAAGCATGCCCAATTAAAGGGAACTTCTCCATTTATTACTCATATTCAAGTACAATTCATAATCTTTTATAAGTAAAAAACATTTGTCTAAAATAACTATTTTTATCAGGAAAAAAATATTTTAGTAAATTTATGACTTTATATAAAAAAATATGCATGTTTCCTCTTTAAAACTCTTTAATCTTCTCCTTTAAACCGCATGAATGTGGATCATTTATAAAGATTCGTAAACACTATTTTTCCTGTATTCACTTCAGTTGCACCACATTATTCATGATATATTATTATTTTTTACTTTATGCTTCTCCATAAAAAATTTAATCATTTCTTCCACAGATATCATTTTGATATACCCTTTGGTAATGCCTTATGACATGATTACGAGACCTATTTCTTTCCTTGGGTAAACCTTATATTTATTCCTTATATTTGGTTCTTTATTTGGAATAGATGTGAATGAACATTTTATTATGGTTTCACCTAGATACCCCTCTAATAAATTGGGTAATGTTTATTCTTGTGAGACATCATGTATGGGATTAGGGAGCACACCTAATCCATTATGGTACTTTGTTCTCCATGTGATATAGTCTTGGAAGTTATCCTCAACTCATGTTTTTGTCATGTTATATGTTTTTTCCACATTCCTATGTTTCCATGATCACATGATCCCATGTTCTATATGTTATCATTCCATATTCTTATACATGGTCCATTCCTTTTTATTTAATCATGTTATTCCTTATAACCCATGTGTTGTTCTTTATTTCGATGTTTACTCCATTATTTGGATTTTTAGCTCATCCCATTCATCTATGTATTCCTCAGGTTATCCTATATAGATGTAGGTTCTTAAAAGAATTTATGATATCCTTTTGGAATATTAATATAATTAATTTTTATTCTATTTCCATGTTTTCTATTTTATGTACTCGGTATTCCAAAGATACTAGACTTTATGATCCTTGGTTTGTATTTGATGGTTAACTATACTAAAAATAATGTAATTATCTACTTAAAAGTATAGGGTCACAATATTTGGTATCAAATAATTATCCAGTTATTTTTAGAGATTAATACTAAAAAAAATTATTATGAACAATAGGTATAATTATATCCCCATAGATAACCGATATTTAAACATAGGGAATCTCAAGTTAGGATATAATTTTAATTTATTAGTTTATCCTTATATGTTCAAGGTTTCCTTTTATATGATTATTGTCTATGTATTCAAGCCCCATGATTTGTTTTCTTTTTAATGTTGTAAAATAGGAGAACCCAACCCATCAATCAATGTGATAGGAAATGTGATTATTTTCATAATGAAATTCCATATTTAATGGGAACAGAATCTCAAAAGATCCTGAAAATACTAGAACAACTAGCTCAAGTTAAAAATAATAA
Source organism: Viscum album (assembly GCA_963277665.1). NCBI lineage: Eukaryota > Viridiplantae > Streptophyta > Magnoliopsida > Santalales > Viscaceae > Viscum > Viscum album. The sequence continues at coordinate 739,938,864 of OY728127.1, read as the reverse complement.
ATTTAATTTGTTCGAACACCCTCTTCTCCTAAAAAATATAATGTTTCGGTCAAATCCTTTACGGAAAAAATTCCTTCCATCATTTGTGGATATTTTGATCAGCTCACAAAAGAACAATCAATTAACTCTATTGGGAAGATATTATCTCTTCTTCAATGATCAAAAAAAAAAATTGTTTTCAGTCTATCATTTTGATGGAGAAGATAATCAATGGAAGATAATGATAAAGAAAATAATGTTGAAAGGGAAATCGATTCCATGGAATGGGATGAATTCCAGAAATTATTTTGTAATAAATATTTTCCCTGAACTCTCCAACATAAGATGAAGAAGGAGTAAGTTAATCTAAAGCAGAAGGAAGATGGGTCTTCCGATCATATGAGTAAAACTTAAAAAGGCCTTCATCGTATGATTCTAGCCCCATCACCATCACTAAAAGTAAGGTGGATTGATACTTTGGTGGGTTTAAACCAAGTCTATGAAAATCCTTAGCAATTAGTACATTGAACATTATGAAGAGATTCCTACTTTTTTCTTAATGTTGAGATGTAGACCGATGATTCTGAGTGGCCTCACAAGATTAAATAGAAGAAACATAATATGTAATTCTACTAATGAGGTAAAAAAGAAAAATATTAAAGAGGAAATAAAACCTAGCATACCACTTATCAAAAGTTTGGGATAAAATATTCTGGAAACATCCGAAGGGGAAACAGAAGGTGCTTCAAGTGTGGAAAAGAGGATCCCCAGACTAATCAATGCCAAATTAAAATCAAAAAACCCACTAATGGGTTAGTTAAGGTTCAAATTTACATTATTCTTATTTTTAAGTGCTTTAACTACAAATAAAACAAGAATTATGTGATCTAATTCCCTAATACAAGGGTTTTCAGAGGCAATAAATAATAACAACCTCCAAAGAAGAAATGAATGGAATATTCTATCACTACTACTAAGGTGGATCCCAAAAATTACATGGTGAAATGCATGATGGTTATTCATTCAAGAATAGTGAATTAAATATTTGATTTTGGATCAACACATTCGTCCATATCCTGAAAGTTCAGTATAACTATTCAGACATCAGCTAAAAATATATAGGTTGAGTTATATATAAGAACAATGAGTGGGGGAAATTATTATGTCTAATGTATATAACTGATCCTCAATTAATTTTTGTGTATTAAACTTCCCAAAAAATATTGTCTTACTTTAGTGGATTTTGATGATATATTGGAAATGGATTGGTTATCATTATATAAATCTGACAAATGTTTTTGAGAAATGGAGATAACTCTTCAGATCTTATGGCATCCTCCAACTCTATATAATTATATGGAGGATGAATATCCTTCCAAATAATTATATTAATTGTGCATGTTATTTCCTTATAAGAAAACAAATCTAGATAAAATCACTGAGACAAAGGAGAGGATCATGATCGAAGTCATGCTCATTGAGAGGGACTACACTGATGTGTTCCACAAATAATTTTCTAGTATTCCACCTGACCAAGAGGTTTATTTATTAATTTATCTTATACATGGATCAATGATTACATAAAATACTTCTTATAGAATAAACACCATTATGTTTGATGAACTTAATATGAAGTTATAATATAATCTAGAAAATGGTTTTATATGCCCAGTACTTCACTGTGGGTTTTCCCAATCCTCTTCATCAAGTAGTAGGATGGATCAATGCAACTCTGCATTCATTATCATGATCTCAAAAAAATCATGATAAGGAACAAGTATCCAATTCCATAGAAAAATGACTTGTTTGATCAACTATGTGGGTCCATTTATTTCTTTAAGCTCACCTTCATTTAAGATATCACAAATTAAAGGTGAAGAAAGAAGATATTTTGATGTATTCCTTTCGATAAAGGTATAGAAATTATGAGTTCATAGTGATTCCCTTCAGACTCACTAAGGATACATCAATTTTCATGGAATTAATGAATATAGTATTTATAGATTGCCTTTAAAAAATTATGGTAGTATTTGTATATGATATTCAAATATACCCTAAGAGCAAAGGGGGTCATGAGGATTTTGGATATTATTCTAAAACAAATTTGAGGGGATAAAATATATGAAAATTACAATAAATTTATGTTTTGGATGGAGGAAGTATAATTCTTAGGGAATTTCATCATCAGAAAAGGAATATCATTTAACCCTTCTAGGTCAAAGGCAATTGAGGAGTGGATTAGAATGAAATATGTAATAGAGATCCATAGTTTACTTAGTCTATATTAGTGTTACCTATGATTTGTGAGGAACTTATCATAGTTGTAAAACCCATTAAACAATATTAATTAGAATATAGTAATGTTTTTCTAGACTAGTGAATATAAATACTGCTTCAAAGAGTTAAAAATAGGTTTATCACAACACCAGAACATATTACTGATATGTAGGGAAATATTTGTGGTATACAACATTTCTTTGTAGAAGGGATTATGATGTGTACTCATGAAAAATGACAGAGTGATAACCTACACCTAAAGGTAGTTGAAATTTCAAGGAGTAAAACTATACCATGCTTGTTATGGAGTTGGGGGTTGTTATATTCACCTTGAAAATATGGCAGCATAATCTCAATGGGAAGAAATGTGAGATATATACTAATCATAAAATCTCCTAATATGTATTCAACTGGAAGGTTCTTAATATACACCAATGAAAATGGTTAGATCTTCTAAAGGATATAATTACTCAATCCACTACCACACATGTAATGAAAATAAAGTGGTATATCTTCTAAGTATAAAGGATCTGAAAACTTTATTAATAATGATAATTGAGAAAGATTAAATATTTTTATACTTTCAAAGGATGGACATATGAATCATAAATTAATGTACATCAATATTCCTTTCACAAATTATTTATCAACCATCCCTTATGGAGAAAATAAAGGTTGCTCCAAATAAATGATGTTAAAATTCAGAAAAATATGGAAGCTCTAAGAAAGGGGAAATCCTCAGAGTTCCAAATTGATGAATAATTATTCATAAGATTTTGGTCATGGATATTGGTACTATTTAATCCTCAGATAAAGAAATATATTTTGAATGACGCTCATAGATCCAACGTCTCTATCAACCTAAGAGAAAAAAGATGTATCAAGATCTATGAGGGAATTATTTGTGCGACAATATAAATAATTATATTACTGAATATACATCAAAGTGTATGGTATGTCAGCAAGTGATGACTGAGAGTAAAAAATATATGGGGATTATGCAACCAATACCCATACCAACCTGAAAAGGGAAAAACATCACCATGGACTTTGTCACTGGACTTCTAATGAAATCGAGAAGAAATAATGATATATGGTAATCTGTGGATCATATTACAAATACTACTCACATTATTGAGATTTGAGAGGACTTCTCACTTGACCAACATTCATGGATATACATCAGATAAGTTGTGAGGCTAAATGGACTACCATTATCGTTTTTATTTGATCGATATCAAATATTTACTTCCATGTTTTGGGAAAGTATCCAACATGATCTAAACATCGTGCTGAACTTCAGTATGGATTATCATACTCATAATGATGGCTAATATGAGTGGAATATTCATACACTGTAAGACATGTTGAGAGCATGTTCTATAGACTTCAATAGAGGATGGGACTAATATCTTCCTTAGGTCAAGTTCTATTACAATAATAGTTTCCACTAAAGTATCAAAACGTCCCTATATGTAGAACATTATGGTAAAATATGTATAACACTTGCATGTCAAGATTAAGTAGGTGAAGGTAATAATTTGGGACCTGAAATGGTCGAGGAAATGGTAGAAAAGTTGAAAACTATCTAATAACATATTCAGGCTACACAAACACAATAGAAGAGGTATGAAGATAATAAAAAATTAGACTTAGAGTTTAGGGTTGGTGAAAAGGTACTCCTATGCATATCTTTATGGAGTATAATTGTGACATTTTAGAAGAAAGGAAAGGTATGTCCCTGGTAAATCGTCCCCTTCAATATTCTTGACAGTGTCAAAGCTGTGGACTATCGACTAGCACTTCCTCCAACCATGTATCAAGTACATGGTGTATTCCACATATCCATATTGAGAAAGTACATACCAGATCCCTCACATTTACTATATTCATATGTGGTATATTTGGAAAATCATCTCTCTTATGAGGATCAGCCAGTGTAGATCATGGACCATAGAGAAAAAGTTCTACACAATAAGATAAATAACCTTGTCCAAGTACTATAGAGGAACCATAAATAAAAATATGTGACATGGGATCCATAGGAAATGATGAAGGAGAATTACCCTCACATGTTTTCAACTTAGTATGTAAAATGAAATTTTTTGGGCGAAATTCCGTAAGGGGGAAGAATGTACAACCTATAATATTATTAATGAAATTTCCATTCTTATAATTATGTCAGGTAATATAAAGCATATACATCACATTAAGAACCAAATAAAAAAATTTATTCTCATAAATGAATATTTATACATTTTCAACAAAAAAATTAGAATTCTAAATATTATAGTGGGTTATTAAATAGAAAATAAGATAACAAGAATGGGAAAATTTGGAACATATTGATCCACTATATTGACCGCACTCATGAAAAATGTTGTAGAAATAAAACATAATAATATAATATTAATTTTTAACAAGAAAGTATATATAACCATGAGAGAAAATTGTATTTAATGAAGAATTAATGAAATAAGAGGTATTTATAGATATTTAAGAAACTAGATAATTAGAATACTAAATTGAACATTAGGATTAGTAATTTGGTTAATAGAATAGTAACCTCAACTTTGAAAGTATAAATTAAATTTAGGTATCTTATAAATGAAAATATGATATAATTATATCATAGTTGAAGTAAATAAATGATTTAAAAATTTAAAATTGTGTGTTGGTATTTTTTTTGAACATACATGTTTATTTACAATTATATAATTAATATAATGATTTAAAATAATTTTTTTATAAAATAGATTCATAAATTAAAATTTTTTTTATTATGATTATATGATATTTTATGAGACCATATTTAATTTTTCAAAGTGTCAGAAAATCGAATGTGATATTTAAATCTGTATTTTTTAAATAAAAGAAGATTTAAATTAAAAATTAAATTTATCATATTTTGAAAATTATTATCATAAAACAGAGTCCATTTATAAAATCTACACATCAATAATTGGTTAGGGTAAATTTTTGGGATTTTTCTAAAATAGTTGAATTTTTTGAATAGTAAAATATGGTAATTTACGGTATTGAACAAAAACATGAATTTTTGAGTCATGGATGATGTATGAATGAATTAATAACCAATTGGATAGAACTATCCTGATCCATTTAGTGTATTTAGTCATATTAATCAACACTATTTATATTCCTGAACCAAACTAATAAGCAAATGAAAAAATAATTGAAAAACTTCCCTCTACTCCCCTATAAATACCACCCCCTCACCCCTTCTCCTAACACCTTACAAGACTTTTATATTTCCTAAATTCTACCCAATTACCATTAAAATCCTGTTACACATTTCCTAGAGTGTCTGTTCTCAACCAATGTATAAACCTAAGTTCCTTAAAGAGGTTCTCTAGGAGACGATATTCAAGAGGTAGAAATCCTCCACCTTTCTCTTTCAAATTATCTCTTTCTTCTATCTCATCCTTTCCCCCAATATACAAAGTGACATGATAAATCCAGTATTATAAATATACTATTATTTTTTAATGGAATATCCATCATCAAATCTCTTATCTTTTCCTTTTATCTTAAAAATGAAAACATCATCCGTGATATGTTGACTCATCGCCTCCATGGACGCTGATATTTTTTTTCCATTACCGCCTTGAGTGCAAGTCATAACACCATTATAATGGTTAAAAAAGATTTCACAATGTATATTATAACTTATTTCATGTTTTATAAATAATATATCTACATAATATTATATAATAAAAAACTACATTATGATGATCGAAATCCCCAAAAATAAACTAAACGTTTGTCATTAATTTTTTATCAAATAAATCATCCTCGTTTCCAAAAATAAAATGATATATGGGACCATTTTAAATTATTATATTTATACTACTACCATTTCACATTCATCAATTTGATAAGAACTCCCATAATTATACTCACGGGAATCAGCCATAAAACCAGGAAATGAATGCTCCGTGAACAACAAAATTTAACATTTTAACTCATAGAAATGTACATAATTGAACTTTATAAAATTATAATAAATCAAATATATGTATAATAGGTTCTAAATTAATTATTTAATGGATCTAATTTGATTATACAAGACATTAAGTGTAAGTGTACAACACATTCGAATATAGGGAAAGGGATCTCTTAGAACCTCAATTTTACCTTTGGGTTATGTTTTCTCTCTCTTTTCCCCAATATAAATATTATTTCTTCTTATAAGACATCTCCATATATCTAAATAATTCATTTCATATTAAACAAAAACATCTTTACCGATAATTTTCATTTTAAATCATGATTTCATTTACCCATTCCAACCCATGATAATTCAGTTTCAACTGAAGGTACCAAACACATAGTGGAACCCCAAAAACCTGGGATTTTAAAATATTTCCACCAATGATCGACATGAATACATAGTCATCGGGTAAACACTTCCCAGTATTAGCCTGAGGATCTTTGCGTGAATAATTTAACTAAAAAATAAAATGAACAAGTTCCTCTTATGATCTAAAGTGCTTATGGACATCTCATCACTGGTGATCATTGCTCATAGGATCCAAATTTTAATCCATCTATATTTTACACACATTCTTAAAAATAATATGGGAAAATCTATTGTTAGAATCTGGGTGTTATCATGGAGTTCTAATGACACCTTTGATGTCACGATGATCACCACTACTCCGTTTCGCCGATCTATAAAGAACTATTGTGATTAAACTTCTAAAAACTACAATGTCTCTCTCTAGGAACATGATAGAGAAGTAGGGAGTGAACCCCTCACCATTGATTAGTGAATAGTATTTTGTGAGAGCTTACTTTCATCTATTTATAGTGAATCAATAAATGTCTGAAATATACACTGATAACTAAATAATTATTTCTCACTAAATAAATGATATATTATTATTAATAAACTGAACCATAAATATCATTTATATTTTAATCACTTTATTGTAATATAATAAATATATTACATCATAAAACCTAAGCCTATAACTCGACTCTCCATTCAAGAAAATATTAAATGAACATTGAATATTTTAACCTAATATTCATTCAAATAATATATTTTAGAATAAACATGTTTAATTATAATTATTATTAACTTGAATAATATAAATTTACATGTTACTGTGGTGATCGAATATCCCTGGACAAAACCCAAACCCCAGTGGTGGGGCCCACCATTTCAAAAACACATATTCACCAGAATACAGAAGAATTTCGAACAAGCTATTGTGTGTGACCCTATAGGAGCTTATGTCGATAGTAGTGAATACTATTAATTGACCAAGAGTGGGATCTAACAACTCATCATGACCCCTAAAGAGATAAGGGTAGTCATAGCAACACCTTCCAATCTATGAACAAGCACTGTGTAACATAATATATTCGTCTATAATATCTCAAAAAGAGAGATTCACACCCATGTCATCGCTTTTCCTGGTTTATTTTTTTTCAAACTATATGGATTCATCTTGGACTACCATGACCACAAATTAATCAAGTTACTTCTATCCTGATCAATGTGGCCCAAGAAATATTACTTACTTAACCTAGATATGAAAATTCCTTCTTGAATATTCAAAAAATTCCATACCACCAAGGATGCACCCAACACAAGATGTCTATCCATGATTTCATTACCATTATTTTTTTCCTTACATCAAAGTATGTGATCAAATAGAACACATTGGTAATGATCTCAATTCTGGAGATCATTACACATGTTTGTAGATAGGAACAACCAATGTCACCCAAAACATGTGATCTTCTTATTGGAAGTTTTATCCTCATGATCTAACTACTAGAGATCACAAAGTGAAAAATTCTTAGGATTAAGTCACAATGCTTATTAGTCCCCAACAACTGATATTCAAACATCAACCATGTCCAATCAGTAATATGTATATAAATCATAGGACATTTGTTTAAGATTGATGTCATAGTATTGCAGGTTATCATTATTGATTGGGAACTACTATAACCTTATGATGTAAAAATTAATCTATGAACATTACCATTAAATAGTGGATGTATAAATATATACACTATAAGGGGAATTATACAACATGTGTATCTAAATATAGACATGATATAGTAATCAAAATAAAAAAATAGTTGGGTCTTGGGAACCCAAATTTATAACATCATAATTCACAATTCATTCCATCATACTAATGAGAAACTAGCACAACATAAACACAAAAAACAATAACCCATCCTCCTTATTATAATAAGATCCACATTACCACTATTTAACATAAAAACCAATTCCTTATCACAACTACCTCACACAATACACCCATGAACACTTTCATAGTTCTTATTGAATGACATCTATTACAAAAAAATTTCACATTCATTAATTATCTTTCCATATTCAAAATTATTCATTATTATCTCATTTACATTTCATTTATTTCCAATCATAAACCATTTATCCCAACCCAAGTTCATTTAATATGAACTGAACACTTTTTAAGATTACCATAATTACTGGGAAACTACTAATACAACACACAATGCCATCAACCATTCTCATATGAACCCTTTATTCCCACATCACACATCACCAACACATCCCCACAGGTCAAACTTCTCAAACAACCACACCCATAATTCAGCCATTGTACATACCATTATAATATTCAAATTCACAATAAAGGGGAAAAAACAACTTTTTCATGAAAGACAATATTAATTTCAACATAAAATAATAATTTAATAATAATTCTTTAATTTCTAGATCATTAAATAATATCCCCGCAAGAAATTCCCCATTTTCATTTTGAATAGATATAATAAATATAAATTTCTTCATGTGATAATCACTTTCTTTTTATGGATAAACTTTCAGTTATCAAAACTAAAATAGTATGAGATAATAAGTATAACAACTCTTTACCCTTGTGGTAATATTTTCTTAGGAAAAAATGTCTATAGAATTAAGAAATTAGGTGTAATATATTGGAAACTCCTCACCCATTCAAAATTAGATTGGATCTAATTAATTATTTTTATCAGTTCTACCCTTACCATCCACCCAAAAGGAAAAACCCACGATAATATCACAGATCCACATGAAATAAAGAGATAAAACATATCCCCTACCTGATGATAGTACTGGACTTACATTGAAAACAATATTCAGGAAAGTGAAAGATGATATCAACCCAAAACATATAGGATAGGCGTAAGATAAATTTTCAAAAGTATTTAATATCTAGAAAGGTGTGGTTTAGATCACCTAATATCAAGATAAACTAAGAGAGACGTAGCCAAATGGAATAAGCTAATTTATATGAGTTATAGATATCCCTATATGAATAATTCAGAAACTCCATCAAAATTTCCATATTTTATTCTTCATTTAATTAACATTTAAACTACATCTTAATTGGGATCTACTTTAAACCTTTGTGAACGTTATATATAATTTAAAGGAGTCAAAATAAATAAAAACCATGATTTTATGATTTAAAATTATTGAAAATTAATTACATGATGTTCAAAAATAGAAATCTAGATTTTTTTAAATAATTTACACTATCCATATGAAACTAATATATAACGAATAAGGGTCACATGTTTTAACCTTATGTAGATTTCCACCCTTATGAAATAATGTAAATCATGGGATAACCTTTATGAATGTCTTATAAGTTTCAAATTACCTTTATGAATGGTTTGGTTTGCCTATACATGGGTAGTGGAAGTTAACATGTACCCTTTCATAGGTAAAGCATTACCATTATGCGAGCTAGGGTCACCCTAATGTAGGTTTTAAAAAATTCAATCTACCCTTATTTGGGCTAGGTATGACCATTCAGAAGCACATAGAATCATCCAATTATCCTTATGTAACATGAAACTAACCATTACATGAAGATGGAAATACATTTACGTAGGTAAGAACCAACCTTTATGCAAACTGAGGGAGCTCAGATGAACTTTACACAATGGAGGAGATACCCTGACAAAACCAGTTTAAATTCTGGAACACCTTGATATAACTCAAGAAAACCACTACTTAACCATTCATAGCTTGGATAAAAGGGGGATTACCCTTATGCAACACATAGAAAAAATCTTCTACCCATATACAACCTTATAATAAAACCCTTTACTTTATATAATCTGTTTATAAAAAATTAATAAAAGGTATTACAATCACATCTAAAATCCAAAAAAACATTGAAAATATTAGAAGCACTTCCAATTCATCAAAATAAATTTTCCAAAATAAACTTTTAAAACTTGAAATCACTTTCATAATTTCAAAAACTTATTTAAAACTATATTATAAATTTAAAAATAATTTTAGAAAAACATTTAAATTTTTTAAAATCATTCTCATACCACTGGACACCCCCACAATGAAAAAGGAAGTCTTTAGGAAAACTTAAGACCTTACATTAGATACCTCTAAACGAATTTTAATCTACAATAACAAAAATAAAACTTAGAGGGAGTGAAAAATAAGGAGAGATAATTAAACCACCATAAAAGATTCATCTCAATGACATCTCTATATTTTTAGCACAAAAAGCTCTAAAGATAGTCTATCAGGGGAGACACCTCTCAAAAAATAACAATTCCACATAGACATCCATAAAAACACAAAAAACAAAATATAGTAGTCAAACATTTACAATAAAATAACACAAAGGAAGGGAACACCTTTAGAAACGAATACTACAAATTGATTAAACTAGAAGGAATAAATCATCATGAAGATGAAAACATTATTATATATTTCACTTCAACATCTTTACTTAAGAATGACATAAAATCAAAATATATAAATGCTTTATAATTATTTATCATTCCATAAAATTTAAATTTACAACACTCAAAACATATATGAATTAGAATGTCATAAACAAGGTAGATTAACATCCTTGTATAATAATTTATTAACAAAAATATATATGATATTTAAAAAATTTATTAAGTCCTGTCAATTAAGGAGTTCAAAACATACACTTTAAAAGATTCCAAAATGATATACCTATATCACAACATTTCATATTGAAACATGTTATGTTCAAAAATATGATTAAAAACATTTTACCAAGACACTTATGAAAATAGTTCCATTTTTTTCAAAACTGTTTTAAAATAAATAAATGTCTCATGGAAATATATAATTTATATTTAGGAAAAAAAGTTCCCAAAAAAATTAATTTTTAGAGAAACATTTTATTTCCAATTGAAAAAATCAAACTAGTCAATAAATTATTTAATTCAATTTATTTGAAATAGTGAATTTTAATTTATCCACCCACCACAACAATTTTGACAAATTGATAATTGTGACAAATTTAAATCATTCTTATATAAAATTATTTTCAATCAACTAACACAACTTTAACATTTTATTTTGAAAATTAAAAATAAAATTAATACATATAAATTCCAAGTTAACATGAGACATGCATTAAAAATGAAACATAAGGTTTAAAAAATCCACTTTCTATGGAATTAAAATTTATATAAGTTTGTTAAAAAATTATTTATTCACTAGGGGAAAACTCATGAAAAATATAAATCGTATATAGTGTACCATTCAACACATATTAAATATTTTACTTTCTAGAGTTTTCAAATTAACTTCACATAAAATTCCTCAATCCTCAAATGCACCCTGATCGACAAAGGTTCCACAACCATACAAATCATTGAACCTATCCAACATGCCATTATAATGTAAACTTTAGAGGAAATTGAATTTCTGATATGGTTTTAAAACATGTCATATACTAATATAAAATGGGTTTATCCCCACCCATATATACCCTCATTTTAGAGAAATTGTGGGTATATAAATTCTTACCAAAGCTATACCCATAGTTTGAAAATACTGTTGGTATAGGTTGTTCTATACCTATAGTTTTTCAACAACCATGGGTATAAATCCTTAAAAAATAGGGATTCTCCTTGGTCTCCCCCTACCCTCTTCATTAACATCCATAATACCCTCCCCTCATACAAGCCTCAGTGTCCCCCTTCACCTCCCTAGGAGACATGTTCCCCATCGACTAGGTTTTCTTCCACTTTTTATAGAATTTTTTTGGTTGAAATGTTTTAGAGGTAAGATTTAATTCTTGCCAATTATTTATGTTCCCATAACCCAAGATATATCTAGTGGTATTCTCCAGTGTTCTCACTTAATTCAAATATTTTTTTTATTTTGATATTCTTCAACATTACATTAATGAGTTCTGAATCCATATTCTCTTCTGATGGATATTATTTTTATTTTTATCTATACATGTGATTATATTGGAGCATGTTGTAATCACTTATATCATTTTGTTTTTAAATTTATTACCTAATATATATCAAATATATTCTATTAAATTACTAAATTTAAAATTTTAGTTATAATTTATTTATTTTTAAAACTATCATAGGGATTCTTATAAATTTAACATAAATTAGAGATTATTTTTGTGGAATATTTTTGTTTTTTAGATATTTTTAGTGTTAGGAATAATTTTTATGTTAACTATAGGGTTTAATTCTAGATTTTATTATCTTAGGGTTATGGTTTCTAATTATTGAATTTTTTTTATCATGAACCATGGTTAAACAATTTTCAAAATTGTTTTAACATAAAAACAAATAATTATATGATGATTTACATGATTGTACTATTATAAGAAAATATAGAATATTTATTTATATATGAATGTTGGTTCCTCAGGAATTCACTATAGTGTTTATAGTACGTTTCAATCATGTTTCTTAGAATAAATTATTCTGATTTACACATGATTGAATGATAAATAATTACTTCAAATAATTAAATATTTATATTTAAAATGTTTATAAACATTAAAACCTTTATTATGTTGAAATATTTATATTAGTATTTTGTAAATTTCATGAAATAATTTTATAATTTAGAATGTAATGATTGTTGTATCATATTCATTTTATGAAACACGGTTTCCATCGATGATGTTTTACATAAGAATTCAAGACACTTTCATGTCATATAGTCCTGTATCAATGGAGAGCTTATCATGATCAAACTATAGAATGGAGAATATCCATGTTTTCAGTCCGGTTTTACTCTTTTCCTTTGATTGTTAATTTTCCTATGTTCTGTAAGTATGTTTGGGTTTTCCCCTTCTTCCTTCAAAAGGTGGTTTTTATCAAAAAAAATAAAAATTTGAAGGCCTTTAGGCCTTTTGAGGATGATCCTTAGTTTAAACTATTTTTATTAACTATTGAGTGTAACTTATTTCTTTGTTAATAATTCTTCCTTAGTTCATTTATCTTGTATTTAGTAGTTACCAATTTATTTCCACTACATTTTAATAAAATTTATAACCATCTACCTACACTTTACAGTGATAGAATTCTTTCTTCGCCGATGGATCTAGTAGAAGATTTGAAATGAATCATCATTTCATTGTAGGGATCAAGTGTAGATTCCCTCTAGAGGTGATCCAAACATGATCAATGAATCTCCATACGTCACTGAAGAAATATTCGGGTTCTAGCACGACAGATCCTTGCACTTGCTTCATCCACATTTGATCTCTTAGAGAACCTCTTCCATCGAATTCTCCTTAATCTGGCAGAAAATGATTGCTCTACATTCTAGAGAGTATTCTTTGAGAGGGGAGATATCAAGGTATTGATATAATTATCCAATTTTGTTGTGAACAACCCTAAATAATGATTTTTTATTGCGAAAATAAAATAACTAGGTTTATATACCACTATAGTTAAAATAAAATTATTGTAAAAGTTACCTTAATTATTTATTTAATCCTAGAAAAAACCTCATGTCAAATAATAATAATAATAATATTTCTCAACATAGGCTTAACATGCAAATTAAAACTAAATATTTTTTAATTAAATAGTATTAAATATTAATTATTTTCTCACCATACATAATATCTTGGTCCATTATTCCTCCATAATATCTATCATACTAGGAACAATGTCAATTTATTTATTAAATAAAAATCACTACATTATTCACCAATAAATAAATATATATTATATTTACTAAATAATAAATAAATAAATATAAGTGAACAAGAATATATGGATAATTATTAAAAATATGTAGGATTAATATTTATAAAAAATTTAAAATAATAAATAATAATATATTATTTAACTAAGATTCTGGATACACTTAGTGTGTGACCTTATAGGCCTCTTTCTTAGTGGCATTAGGCGAAGTCACCTAAAGTTCAAGGTTAGCATGTAGCAACACACCAATGCACCCATAGAGAAAGAAGTTAATGCGGAAACCAGATGTTACCACATATGGACACTTACAATTTAATATAATACCTTTATCACAATATCTCTAATCAATTAGGTGGAATGTCAATGCCATCATCCTATATGCTCGATGTCTCTTTATTAGATTTTTTGGAAAATGAACTTGCCTATTGAACACCATGGACATTGATTTATTTAGGATATATCATTTCCATAAAAGTTATTGGGATATCAAATCCTTTTAAAATAGAATAGATAAGTCCTTTCTCACATTATTCATTAATGTAATATTACTCCTGACACGCCCATCGTATCCTACCACACCACAAAAATATGTCATCATGGTTTTTGTTAATACATAAAAGTATGTGACTCATAATATTCATTAATAATAATCTTATTACTCTAAGGATCAATACACATGTCGATAGATAGGAATATTCAATGACACCTAGAAATGTGTATTTGCAACATCCAGGTCTCTTTCTCATAATATCCTACTGGATATTACCAAGGGAGTACACCATGAGAAGGTGAATCAAACCCTTATGAGTCTCCAACCTCAATAAACTGTATAATTTATATATTTCAAATGATATCATATGGTTATAGAATATATATTCAAGAATAGTGTTGTAGCACTTCTTGGTTCTCATCATAGTGCAGAACTTCTATGACATTTCAGTGAAACAACTAATCTTAGGAAATTATCACATTCTATGTCATCCTAAAGAAATATCATGATGTTACAAGAAGTTTATTATTATTCAAAAAAACTAATTACATTATATCATAAAGCACAAAAAAGTTGGTTCTAGGGAACCAAATCCAACAGTGAGGTCCTCTGCGACTTTTCGATTGGTACCCTCCAATAGAGTTGGGAGGTGTGGTTCTCAATAACTTTTTTAGTGGTTCCCTCTAGTTGAACTGGGCCATGGGTCCTCCATCAAATATCAATGTTTAACCCTCATATTTTACCAAGGCATGGTTCCTCTACCTAGGTTTTATGGCCCATTTAATGCATGGCATAATGAAAAGGTTTGGTTTTACTTGTATAGTTACTTATGAGAAGACAAGTGAGATGATGGGCATCATTTATGGAATTTTGGAATGGTTGGCTACTCTTATTCATGGGTTGAGTGGTGAGATGTTGATCCCCTTACTCTATCATTTGGGATTATTTTGACCGAGCATATATATATACTTCTTTTATATCCATACCTTTTTATTGTGTTACTCTCTTACCATGATATGAAAAGACATGTGAGGTATGCCACATAATTTCCATGTTTAGCTTCACATGGTTGGTGTAGGTTTTAGGTAAAGTGAAATCATGTGATGGGAAGTACCCAAATTTTATTTTTATCGTGATCAATGATAAATTAGTGATCCATACAATGATGAATGCCTTGATCCATGAAGTTTAATCAAATAAAAAAAACAAAGGATAAAACTCTGAAACTAGATGGACGATTATCACATATTATTTATAATTAATTAAAGAATTACCTTTGTTGGGATTATTTCTACATCGATGAATCTGCTATATGTTTTTGCTGCATCATTATTATGTTATTGGAATAAGGTGCATATTACCTCTAGTCGTGATTCACATGTGTTTCATGAATCCCCATACATTGCTGAAGGAATCCTTGGGTGATATCATAGAAGATCCTTACACATGCACTGTTTGACTTTGATCTCTATACGAATCACTTCCAAAGCCATATCCTTGGTCTAGTGGCGGAATAATCCTCTATTTTCCTAGGAGAATTCTGGGAGAAGGGAGATCTCTAGGGATTGAGAGGGTTCTCTAATATTTTTGTGCACAACCAACAAAAATAATTGGCTCTTTGAGAAAATAATATAAATGGGTTTATACATTGATAGGGTTTAAAATAAAATAATAGCGCATGTGGACTTCATTTTTTATTTAATCTCTCTAAAACCCCACTTCAAATAATAATAATAATATTATTATTTTTCTCAACATGCGCTCAAGTCGCAAATTATTTTAAATATTACTTAATTAAATAATATTAAATATGTATTATTTCTCATCAGACCTAAAAACATGGCCCGTTGTTACTTCATATTCATTGAGCCTTCAATAATGATTATTTATTTATTAAATAAATATCTCTGTATTATTTTCCAATAAATAAATAAATACTACATTCCTTAAATATAAAATAAATATTTATTAAATATTATGCTCACATTATATTATCTCAAATAAATGGTGAAAGAATATATGAAATCAAGAATACATGAATAATCATTAAACCACATTCATGGATAATATTTATTGAACTTGTTAAATAATAAATAATAATATCTTATTTAACTAATATTTTGAATACACTTAGTGTATGACCCTCTTGGACACTTTCTCAATGGCATTAAGCAAAGTATCCCAAAGTCCAAGTTTAGAATTCATCAACACACTAAGGTACCCATTGAGAAATAAGTTAACGCCACAATGACATGTTACCTCATATGTATACTGAATGTTTAATATAATTCATTTCTCATGATATATCAAATCAAGTAGGTTGTATGCTGGTGTCATCAACCTATGTGCTTGATGTCTCTTTCTTTGACTTCTTGGAAATTTGACTTGCCTATTAAACACCATGTCCATGGATGTATATAGGCTATATAATTTCAATCAAAGGGATTTTGATATCAACTTATGTTAAAAAAGAAGGTACAAATACATTCTCACAGTATTTATTAATGTAATATTACTTTGGACACACCAAACATATCAGACCTCTCCATAAACATATGTCCTCAATGATTTCATCAATAAATCAAAGTAAGAAACTCGTAATATTCATTAATAATAATATTAATTTATAAGGATAAATACACACATCCACATATAGAAATATCCACCCAAAAAAATAAATGTATATTTTCTACTTGTGGGTCTTATTCTCATAATATCCTACTGGATATTACCAAGGGTTTACACCATGATAAGGTACCTCAAATTCCTATGAGTATCCACCCCTGATAGCCTATATAATTTTTGTCCCTCAAATGATATTATCTATCTATATAACATATATTCAATAATTTTGTCGTATCACTTTTGTGTTCTCATCATAGTGGGGAACTGCTATAACCTTTTAGTGTGACAACTACTCTTAGGACATTATCACATACTATGTCATGCAGAAGAATAGTCATGATGCGACAAATAGTTTTTTAATATTCAAAACAATGAATATAGGTTAACATGAAGTACACCAATGTTTGTTCTAGGATGAAAACTCTAATATACTCCCACATACACAAGATACAACTCCTAATAACCTTCAGTTAACTATCTCTCACATAATCATGCTTCTACTAAAATGCGCCTTTATTTAAGGGGTTACCCACATTCTCTTCCATGGGTACTCTTCATACTACAAATTCACCCATCTAATAGAAATCCATCAAGATTTGATACTTTTGAAGTATGTGCATTGTCTATTGGTGTGACCTTGGCTCTTTTGAAAGAGCCACCACTAAAGTATTATCACAATACAATGTGATAGGGTCTTTTCCTCTAGGTACCACATCAAGATCCTGGACAAATTTCCAAATCCAAATGGATTCCTCGACTGCATCAGAAGCCTCTATATACTCAGAATCCATTGTAGAATCAGTGAAAACTGGTTATATTAAACTTTTCTAGCTCAAAGCTCCTCCATTAAGACATAAAACATATCCTCATTATGATTTCAGATCATTCTGATATTTATGAAAACCAGCGCTAGTAAAACCCATGATGATTATCTCCTCATCTCCTCCATACACCAAAAACATATCCTTAGTTCTTCTTTGATACTTAAGGATATCCTTAATATCAGTTCAATTGTGTTCTCCTAGATCTTGTTGATATATTCCAACCATGATCTGTGTATAGGAAACTTTAAGTCTAGTACATAACCTGACATACATGATTGATCCTATCACTGAAGCATATGAGATCTTACTCATTATCTATTTCCCATGTTGTGTATTAGAAAACATTCTCTTAAAAATATTTATACCATGTGACACTGGAACCGATCCCATATTGGATTGTTCCACACTAAATATCTTTAGTATCTGGTCAACATATATACTTTGACCAAGTCTAAGAAGCCCCTTAGATCTATCACTAATGATCTTGATCCCTAGAATATAGGTTGATTAACCTAATTCCTTCATAGAGAAATATATTTTTTAACCAGTACTTAATAGAATGTAAGACTGGTATATCAATTTCAATACATAATATGTCATCAAAAAATACTACTAAGATAACAACAGCATTTCCACTAAACATATTTTAAACACACAATCCGCATTAGTTCATAATGAAACAAAATTCTTTTATGGCTTCATCAAATCAAAGGATCCATGACATGGATTATTTCTTAAAACCATAAATGGATCAATGGAAATCGAGAATACTTTGGGCATAACATGGAGTCAAAAACCCTTTTGGTTATGTCATATAGACATCTTCCCGAAGGTTCCCACTAAGGAATGAAATTTTGACATCTATCTGACAAATCTCGTAATCAAGATATGCTTTTATATGAAGCAGAATTATAATGGATTTAAAAATGGAAACTGGGGAAAATGTTTCATCGTAGTCATTTACATGATGTTTTTTAAACCCTTTAGTCACTAGCCTTACTTTATAGGTATTTACTTTAACTTCTATGTATAAATTCCTATTGAATACCCATTTTCACCCAACATTCATCACATCAACTAAAGTATCGACCAGAACCCAAAAATGGTTCTGATACATGGAATCCAATTCATAATTCATGGACTATTTTCATCTTTCATCTTTTGAGCTATCAAATACCTCTTTTTATGAGAGAGATTCATCATTTTCAACCAATAATGAGTAACCATCTTCAATGACTAGAAATACATACCGCTTTAGTTCAGTTACCTCTCTTACACTCCTACACATTACTTGTGTTTCCACAATTACTTCTTCTAGAGGGACCTATAGATTTTATTCCTACTCCAAATTGTTTATATCTTGAGAATCAACTTTTTTATAGTCAATATTGCTGATACTATCATTTTTGAGGATGTACTACCTCTCAAGAAAGTTGTATTATCTGGCGATAGTCACATTCTTATCTGAGGGGTTGTATAGGTAGTATCCCTTTTTTTCATGGGATAGACTATAAAGATACACTTTGTCCCCAGGGTTTCTATTTTATTTCCTAATAAGTCCTGGAAAATCTCCTCACAACCCCAAACATGTTTTTGTCGAAAAAAAGGTTTCTTTCCACTCTATAACTCAAAGGGAATTCTGTTTTCTGCTTTAATTGGAACTCGATTTAATATGTAAGTCGCAGTTTGTAATTCATATCTCCAAAACAATAATAGAAGATCTGCATGAACCATTATTGACCTTACCATTTATAATAAGGTATAGTTACTCATTTCACTAACACTATTCCACTATTGTGTATAATGTGGATTGAGTTAAGATATAATCTAAAAATCCCATAAAAATTCAATGAATGCTTAATTAAGATATTAACTACCTTGATTTGATCGAATATTCTTTATCTTATTACCAAGTTGATTCTCTACTTCATTCTTTAATTCCTTAAATTTATCAAATCAATCATAATTATACCACATCATGTAGACATAACCATACCTACTCAAGTCATGAGTAAAAGTTACAAAGTAAGAATATCCACCTCTATCTTCAACTACAAATGGGCCACACACATAAGTGTGTACCAATCCTAGAAGCTCTGTGTCCCTTTAAACCTTTCCACAAAAAGGTTGGTTAGACATTTTTCCTTGTAAACAAGCATGGAATATTTCATGTGGTTTTATCTCATAGGAGTCTAAATAACTGTCTTGATAGATATTTTTCAAATTATTATCATTTACATGACCGAGATAGTGATTCCACAATTGGGTGTTATATGAGTCGTGTGAACATGATTCATTATCAATTTCCAAAACATGGTTTTCATAATTTAATAAATAGAGAATATTATTTATATATATTATACCATAAAATATGTTGTCCTTATAAAAGGAACAACTTTTCATTCCAAACATGAAAATAAACCCACATATATCTAGGCATGATATCAAAATTGTGTTCTTGGTAATTATAGGTAAATATTTACAATATTTCAAAACCAAAACCATTTTGGTTAGAAATGGGAGGTGGTAGTCACCAATATCCAGAGCAGTTGGCCTTACACCATTAGCTGCTCTCATATCCACCCCTTTAGTAATATTTCAGAATCTACTTGGTTCCCACATTAAGATATAGTTGTAATCCCCACAAGTTGTAGGTAATTCCCAATGTGTATATATTGAATGATTACACTCGATAATGAATGAACCTTTAGATTCCCTATGATTCTAGGTGTAGCTACTCTTCCAGTGGTCTGAATATCCACATGAAAAACATACTGCCTCCTTTTCTTTGCCTTCCCTATAGATCATACACTTCATGTAAGGATAGTGCTCGAGAGCTTTAGACTGTGTATAGCTCTTGATACCATTTGACATGTTCACCATTTTATTATTCTCTATAAGGATTATTGGTTTATCATGTCACATGAATGTTCTAAAATAATATTCTAAATATTTCTCATGTTTTAATTAACAATAATGCTGGAGATGGTCTTGGGTAGCAATGAAAGTATGAGATTAGTACGCAACTCATATGAAAATTTAATCCCTAAGATGTCCAGGAATTCAATGTAGCCAATAAGCTTGACTACATGAGGCCCGACTGGCACAACCTCCCCAATATTAGTTTTCTACAAAGCATTGTAGATATCATGCCCCTCTTATGCCACCTTATCTTGATAGATATCCTAAAGGTGAAAAATAATTCTATAGGCATCCATATCCACACGTTGCTTCAAATGCTCATTAGATATGGATGATAGCATGAAACATTGAACATCTATAGAATCATTCAGATGTTTCTCATAGAGAGATACCTCTTTATCACATGCCTCATTACCAGGAACAACTATAAATGGTTATTTCAGTACATTCAATTTTATTTCATGGTGAAGGATAACCCATAGATTCCTTTTCCACTCTTGGAAATTTATGTCAGTGAGATGGTTTTCCTTCTATCATATAAATCAAAATGATATTTTTTTGGAATTTTAATTCTATTTCTATAAATATGATAATGAATAACATTAGTACAATATTTGAAAAATTCAGAAAAATAAATAAATATTATATTTATTATTCTCCCACTATTTTATCAAAACCAAATATACCTCACTATTTGATTCATAATATATTTTTTCCTGGATACCTAGTGTAAAGGATCCATATTCCCCTTCTTATTACCCCAAAATTGGTTGGTCAAGCTACTTTAATGGTTTTAGGTGGTAATTACAAATTCCAATGGAATTAACTCAATGTTCCTTGATCCATTGAGTGGACTCCCCAATACTAAAATCCTTAATGTGGATTTCCTTAACCTTTTTCTCTTAGTTATACCAATTCCTTCTTTGGTAGTCTACCCTTGATGTGAACTATGTTAAGTCAACCCAAAACCTCAAGCTATAATTCACTAATAATTAAAAACACCCCTACTATGGCAGGTCAAATCACTTTGAACAATGGTTCGATTTTATTAAATTAGTGGAATTCTATACTGAATTAATATTTTATTGTGGATTTTATCCTTTTATTCATAAATTTCCAATTATCATCATTATCAAATTCCTGCTAATATTAAGTGGGTTTACTTATGTGATTAACCATGAATTATATAATATTTACACATAATCTTGTTTATTGTAGTTTTATCTTGAATTATAATTAATTCATTAATTATGTGATCATGATAAAACATCAGTTACAATAAAACCATACAACTTGACAGAAATAAAATAATAAATCAGTATGATCTTGAGCTTATACTAATGGTTAGTTTATCTAGAAGCTGATAAATTGACTACTGAACTCAGGGGGAAACACCTTAAATTGATTAATCTTTGTGTTACAACTTTACACCAATCCACCTATGTATCTCCATGGATTGGTTTTTCCTTGGATATAAACTTGAACCACCACCACAAGATTGGGGGATCCATCCATTACATATTCTTCTAATCACATGCAGGTGAAGAAAAAAATTTATGTAAAAGAAACCATAGGCATGAAATCCCAACATAATAAGAGGATAGAAGGAACACAAGACAACAATTTAATTTAATAATAAAATTAATGAAACAAATCACATTCAATGTTCTGGTCTAGCTCATGATAATCCACTTGCATGAAATGAATTATGTATTTAAGAAAACTAGCATTCAATTATTAATTGTTCTTATTTAAGATAAATCACAACCAAATAAATTAATTATTATATTTAATTAATCAATTATTCTATCTAAATTTTTATATGAATTTCCTTGAAATTTTAATTCATTATAATTTTAAACAAATTAAACATATTAGTTTAAAATTAACTATGTAAATAAATGTAACATGGAGGTAACATGGTGAATACCTATTTGAATCTTCCCAAAATGTATTGTACTCATATATAGTTTTAATTTTTTGACATATAGAACACATGAATTATCACATACATTCCTGAAGTTTACTATTACACAAAATACATGATTTTTTTGGTTAGGTGTTATTTTTCAATTCATGTAGAGTAACAACTGTAATACGACTAATATATGATATGCATATCTGAACATTATATAGATAATAATTAAACACACACACATATATATATATATATATATATATCAAAAAACTATCCCATGGTGTGTTTTATCAACTTAATGACCACACGTAATAACAAGTATCAATGCTTACATAATATAAATAATAAATTTTAAATCCACGTAATTTGGTATAAGTACGCAACATGTACAGATGAGCTACATGATGCATACATCTCTCACTGTCTATCCGAGGCGCATGCCTAGGGACTCTGTGTGTAAATAATACCTTGGAAAATTGGAGTACACCACGTGCATCATGGACTACACAGCGTGCATCATGGACTACCTAGAATGTTAACTCTGTGTTACATGGTTAATAGTCAGGTAGGACATGTATGAAATACACAACCCATATGTGACTCCAAGGGACTACATACCATGTATGTGGGATAAAAGGAATGTAATCCAGCTATCCATGCACTTGTATGTCCTGATCGCCAGATGGGGTAAGAATTAACTACACTGCATGTCATAAATTCCCACATATTGAGTATTTTTTGAAATTACTCTTAGTTCATTGAACACAAGTACATGGTGTGTAACTCTGGTTACATGGGGGGTACTCTAGTGTTTTCCATCCAAAATCCTTGGAACATCCAGATGAGCTCCTAGATTTTATTTTAGTCATAAAATTAATCATGTTGATTAGATATACGAGAAATGGAGGTGGAGAAAGAAAATCTTGTAATTTAGATTAAAAGAATGATTTAGCATGAAATGAAAAACTAAATTATAAATGCATAAATCACCAAAAATAATTATATAATTATATATAATTATATAACCAGGATTTGATACCACTTATAGGTTCTGAGTACAACATAAACATGTGATGGGTGGTGACTAATTTTTCTTTTTTTCATTATTGATAATCAATATGAGATATATCTGACAATAAATGACATGATTCATAGACATGAATCATAGAAAATAGTCAAGGGTTAGAACATCCGAACAAGATGGAGGATCATAACATATTATTTATAATTAATTTAATTATTTAAATAAATACCTTTTTGGAATTATTTCTTCGTTGACGTATGGTGAGAGATCTGTGCTGCACCATCATTATATTAAAGGAATCAAGTGAAGATTCCCTATATCGGTGATCCAATAGTGTTCTCTGAATCTCAAGATATTAGCAAAGGAATCTCTGGGTTCTCGAATGAGATATCCTTATGCTTTTATTATCCTCCTTTGATCTCTATGATAATCACTTCGAAAGAATACACCTTGATATGGTGGAGGAAGATTTATCTCCATTCATGGGAGAATTCTTAGAGAAGAGAAATATCTAGGTCTTGAGAGGATTCTCTAAGATTATTGTTCACAACCAAAAAAATGAATTGGATCTTTGAAAAAATAATATAAATGGTTTTATATATTTATAGGGTTTAAAATTAAATAATAGCACAATTTCCCTTCATTAATTATTTAATACTTGCGGAACCCCATGTCAAATAATAATACTAATATTATTATTTCTCTACATGTGCTTAACTTCTGAATTATATTAAATATTATTTAATTAAATAATATTAAATATTTATTATTTCTCCCCAGACCTAAAAACTCGGTCAAACATTCCTCTAGATTTATTGGGCCTTGAATATAGACTATATATTTATTAAATAAATTTCACTGTATTATTCTCCAATAAATAAATAAATATTATTTTCACTAAATAGAAAATAAATATTTATTAAATATTCTACTGACATTATATTATCTTGAATAAATGGTGATGGAATATATTTGATCAAGCATACATTAATAATTATTAATCCATGTTCATGAATAATATTTATTCAACTTATTAAGTAATAAATAATAATATATAATTTAACTAAGATTCTGGGTACACTTATTGTGTTACTCTCTAGGCCTTTTTCTCAGTGGCATTAGATGAAGCAGCCTAAAGTCCAAGGTTGGCATCCAGAAACATGCCAAGGCACTCATAGAGAAAGAAGCTAATGATGCAATGAAATGTTACATCATATAGATGCTTATAATAGAATAAATTCCCTTTATCATGTTATCTCAAATCAAGCAGGTTTCATACTAGTCTCATCACCCTATGCGCTCGATATTTCTTTCTTTGACATCAAAGAAATTGATCTTTCATATTGAACACTGTGGACATGGATTTATATAGGCTATATAATTTTCATAAAAGGGCATGCGATATCAACTTCCTATAAAACATAATGGAAAAATCCTTTCTTACATTATACATTATTGAAATATTACTCATGAGGCATCCAACGTATCCTATCTCACCACGAACAAATGGCATCATGGTTTTCATCAATACCTCAAATTATCTGCCTCAAAATACTAATTAAAAATAATATTAACCTCTATGGATTAATACACACATCCATATATAGGAATATCCAATGACACTTAGAAATGTCGATTTCCTACTAGCAGGGATCATTGTCATAATATAATACTAGATATTACAAATGGTGTACACCATGAGAAGGTTCCTAAAAGTCCTATGAGTCTCCACCCATAATATCCTACTTCATTTGTGTTCCAAAAATGATATTATCCAGCTATATAATATATATTCAAGAATAGTATAATATCACTTCATGGTTCTCATCATAGAGTGGAATTACTATGACATTTCAGTACGACAGATACTCTTATGACATTATAACATAATATGTCACACAGAATAAAAATCATGATGTGATAAGTAGTTTCATAATATTAAAAACATTGAATACAAGTTATCATAAAACACATTGAATTTAGTTCAAGGAAACAAACTCCATTAGTTGGATGAGTCTACTCTCATGCTATAGGTGGCAAGGACTCAAAGTCTACTTCCTATACTAATCATTTTGAGTCCCATGTACATAGACGTGGTTACTATTTCTCTTGATTTGGGATGAGTTGTATTTGTGTATTTTATACTGTATTTTTATGCTTGTTGTATCTCTTAATACTCCCCCTTTAGCTTTCAGGGTGTCATATCAAGTATGTATATACTCACCCTTGCATGGGATTTTCCTATATGTGTTGTGCCTTATACAGATGACGGAATGGTCGACGATGACTATAGAGGACCTTAGGGATACCTGGTACTTTGGGCTGCCTACAGTGGTCGTAACTAAGATATCAGGAGCTATTCTCTCTTGGTATTTTAGTTTCTAGTTTTTTTCAAGTTGGGAAATATTTCTTACTGGGTGTGTTTTTCCCCTATACTTTTCTGTTTACTTTGTCATACTTTTATACTCTCTAGAGGTTTTACATGCATGGTTGTATCCATAGTGTTTTTCATGATTAAAGTTTACCCCCTCTGTACATTCTCATTGATATGTTTGTGTTTGTGTGTACAAGTACTTAGGAAAAGGCCTCTACAAGTTTGTTATGCCTTCGACACGGGTCTCCAGCCCCTGTCCTATTGAGGCAGACTTGGTGTAGTTGCGACTTGAGCCCTAGCATGGGCCGGGTCATGACATACACTTTAAAATACACATATAAATATTTATATCTATATACACTTATAAATATGTATAATAGTAAACAATAACAGACATAAATTTATATATATGCATGTTTTTATCTATGTATATGTGTAGCGCCCCGAACCCAGAAGCCCAGAGTCAATACATTATTACGTATCATTGGCATGATAAAAAAAGATCAAGTCTCGAAAGTCCGATTAGTTTAGTATCCTTGAAAGTAATAGATACATTCATAAGGTTTACATTACATCATAAAATATAAAACTACAACAACATTGTTTCTATAGACAACACTGAGATCCCATAGACTATCCCTTCAAGTCAATCATTATATACTTCTTTACATCCTAGGAAAAATAAAACATATAAAGGGGTGAGCTAAGGTGCTCAATAAACATAAGAATATAGCTGAAGCTTTCACAAATAAGCATAAACATTAAAGGCAATGTATAAAACTAAAACAAAAGCCATTTAAACTTGAACTTTAGCATAATATGGAAAAGATAAAATCAAAATAATGCCATTTACTTACTCACATGGATATTTTACTAGTCTAATAATCACATGAAATATCAATAGCCACTTTCATAATGATGGAATGCATAATTCCAGACTTTCATAACCACATAGTCAAGGCCTTATGTCAAGACACTAGTTTGTATCATTATACCTACCGATGCATCGAGGAGCTATAGCGGGCTCCACCCATCACATACTAAGTCCAATGAATTCCTTGTATGAAAGGTTTTAAACATAACATAAACATTCTTATTAAAACTAGCATACGAAATGGGAATACATTATCCATAAACCATGAATGGAGTAAAAATAACACATCCATAGTCAAACATATAAATAAACCTTCAATACAATATGGATGTTTTGTATCATAATAAATCTACTTAAAATAAGCTTAAAATCCATCAAAGGATTTTGACATAGAGGAAATCAAAACCTTTTTTTAGAGAAATATCTCTTTCTATTTTGAAATCATTTATGAAAATATTTATTTTGAAAATATTCTTATAATCATGTAAGGGAAGCTTCAATGATGTTATAATGGCGGAAAATAGATGCACCCACCGTATAAGTTAAAAAAAACATTCTTACCTTAATTTTTTCAAAAAGGTCATAAAGTACCTTGTTTGGAAAATGACAGAAAGATTACTTTCAAAACATATAAGGTTAAATCAGGGTATAAATGACTTTCCCCCATTTTCTAGAAAATAGTAAAAATGGTTTGAAATACATTTTTAAGAAACATGGATGTTGATGATAAAGAGGCCCCAGTAGATAATTACGTATAAACAACCTCAGAAAATAAAGAGATTGTGAAATTAACCCTTACCTTGTACTTTTCCTTGGTTGAGGGTAGGTTAACCTCTTGTATAATGGTGAAATAATTTTTATTAAATTATAAAATAATCATATACATTAATATGATATCATATATGATCTTTTAACATTGCTTTGTTAATAATATCTTAGTATTATCATTGTTTCAGGTGTTAACTGATTCGTTTTCCTTTGTATGCTTTATTACGTAAGTAATGCTTGTTATGGATAGGATGTATCTTATTCATATTCAGAATGATATTATTTATTTAAACTATATTTTTAATCATCTAATGAAAATTAGTCTTGAATGGATACAATGGGGAATGAATCTCATCGCGTTTGTGGAGACGATAATCTGTACGTACGCACGAGCGACAATATCATTTTTTTGATATTAAAATAATATATAATTGGATGGTATATCATATATATAGAATCATTATCATGTTATATTTATTATATACATCAATTACGCATCATTATTATACCCATCCAAATAATAATATATTGAATAACAATTACACCACGACATGGAGACGATAACCCGTACGTACGCATGTATGGTGACATGTCATTCAAAGGATGGATAGAATAATGAATATGGTTGTACCATATTTATAATAACATCACAATATATAGAAGATATTGGATTTATTATTTTATAATGTAAATAACAAAGAAATAGGATGTGGAAGAAGAAAGGAACTTGAAAGAGGTAATGAAATATTTACCTCTTTTTCGGGTTCTTCCTTTTGATTTTATCAAAAGGGATCCTTAAGTTAGCTTTAGGACTAAATTAAGGCCTCTAGGATTAAGGTAGCATAGTTTAGAGGGTATTTTGGCAGGTTTGTTCCAAGCCAAATGGATTTGAATGTGTGAATTGGAGAGAAGGGGGAAGTTTTCTTTTATAAGAGGGGTGAGGGGCACCTTAAGAAAAGCTAGAAATATTATTTTATAATAAAATAATTTTCTGTTTATAAAGGATCCAAAATGAATTATTTAAAGTATAAGGTGGGTATAGTTATAAATTCACTCAACCAATAGTTTTTAGATAGGTTTGGGTCACTATATTAACTTTATCTTTTAGATTTAACTCTTAGTTATGTAGTCTGACATTTACCATGTCTATTTGTATTTTTATATTATATGGTTAATAAACTTACTATATACTTCCAAACGAACCCCAAGGGGTACATTAATGATACACCTATAATTAAATATGTCTTTTGGCCGAAAGTTATATTTTAGGAATATAATATTAATTAATTAATAATATAATATTTGTTTTAAAAACTCTTTTATCTCAATTTTGACACTATTTGGTATTTTGTTTTTGCTAAATTCATAAAAACATTATTACATCGAAAAAAATAATCTAACCAGCCCTAACACATCATATTAACCTAAAAAATTAGTGTAATTCATAAAAAGTCTCAAATTAAATTTATTTGGATATTTATAATTTCAATTATTTTAATATTTCATTAATTAGGTAATTACTGCATCATCATTGTGTCATAAATTAATTAAATTATTTAATGTCAAAAAAATATAAATAAAATACCATTATGTAGGAAATATTTTTATCTTTCTAATTAATATTTATAGTTGAATTTATCTTATGTGTAACCCTATATTAAAAATGTTTTAGTTATTAAACTTTTCATTTAACACTTTTAACACTTCTTTGAATTAAATAATAATAAATGTCATAATCTAATCCAAGTGGACCTAAAGGATCATATTTTATTCCTAAGGTTTCTTTGGGTCGAATTACACTTATAATATAGAATTAGGACATGTGTTAGGGTAATAATAATATCATTTTTACCCTTAATTACCCTATTTACTCTTAACCATGGTAAATAAAAGTAAAAAGTTACTATTCAAAAAAAAATTATTTTCATCTTATTGAACCAAATTTTACTTACTAATATCAACCATGTCTCTCGGATTTTCGAAATTCAACCCACAGAAGCGGTAAAATTAAGTTTTTTGTAAATTTGCAAATGCTCTTAGGCGGTGGGTAAAAGACTGTAAAAAGTTCAATAAAAATTTTATATGTCTAAAACTTTTATAAACTGACTCCAATGAATTACATTGAACTTATATAGGTATTATGTATCTATTTTGACCTAAAATATATTTAAATAAAATAAATAATTATTTAAATAAAAAATCAGTTTTAAACTATAACTTAATGTTTTTCACTATTCATCAAAAATTGAAAGTTTTCAGAAAAATACCAAAAATTCACCCTAAGCTAATTTCGATATTTCGAATCCAAAAATGAAGTCCATTTTGATAGATAAAATTTATAAAATTTTAAAAAGTGGGTATTACTATTCACAATGACTAGTTTGATTGGTTTTGGTGTGTTAGAACTCAAAGTTACGTACAACACACACTATTATATTATTCAATGAGAAGTGTACCTTGGAAGCTTGGGGTGTTACATTATCCCCTCCAAATAATTTTTTCCTTGAAATTTCTAGAATATTACTGCATAAAAATACTCGTGTGGTTCTTCATCATAATTTCCTTGGGATCCCACGTTGCCTCTTCCATCTTATGGTTTCTCCATAGAACTTTTACCAGATGATTCGTCCAGTTTCTCAACACCTGTTCTCTTGTATCAAGAACCCTGACATGTTCTTCGCAATAAGATAGATAGGGCTCCAATTCTAATTCCTCATATTTAAGTACATGCATTGGGTTAGGCATGTATTTTCTCAACAATGATACATGGAATACATCGTGAACATTGGAGAGACTTGGCGGCATTTTCAAATGGTAATCTACAGCCCCAATTCGTTCTAGAATTTCAAAAGGACCGATGTACCTAGGACACAATTTCCCCTTCTTACCAAAACGTATAACACCCTTCCATTGAGATAACTTCATGAAAACATGATCTTCTACCTGAAATTCCAAAATCCTTCCTTCAGTTATCGGAAATGTTCTTCTACTTACTTTGAGCTTCTTTGATGTGGGTTTCGATTACCTTCACCTTTTCTATCATTTCCTCGACAAGTTCTGGGCCTACGAGTTTTCTTTCACCAACATCATCCCAACAAGTTGGCGCTCAACATCTCTTTCCATATAACGCTTCATATGGTGCCATCTGAATACTTGAATGGAAGTTATTGTTATAGTAAAACTCTACCAGAGGTAAATATTGATCCTAGATACCTTGAAAGTCAAGTGAGAATGATCTCAACATGTCTTATAAGGATTGAATAGTCCATTCTGATTGTCCATCAGTTTGAGGGTGGTAGGCAGTGCTCAAATGAAGTTCAGTATCCAAGGCTTTCTGAAGACTTTTCTAGAATGTTGATGTAAACCATGGATCACAATCAGAAACAATCGATAGTGATACTCCATGAAGTCTTACAACATCATTAATATATAGTCTTGTTAATCGTTCAAGTGTTAAATCTTCTCTTATAACAAGAAAATGTGTTGACTTGGTAAGACGATCAACAATGACCCATATTGCATCGTTACTTCTAGGATTATTTGGTAGTCCCATGAAAAATTCCTTCGTGATATCATCCCATTTACACTCAAGTATGGGAAGAGGTTGCATGACTCCTCTATGATATTACCATTCAGGTTTCACTTTTTGAAAAACCATACATCTTGACACAAAGTCAGAAATATCCATCTCCATGTTGTCCCACCAAAAATGTTCCTTCAAATCTCTATACATTTTGGTGATCCCAGTGTGCATAGATAAATTTGAGCTATGAGAATCATCCAATAATTCTATTTTTAGATCTAGTATATCGGGAACACAAAGTCTCTTCCCAAATTTCATGATTCCATCTTCATATATGAATTCACTCAATCTTCCATCATTCACAGCTTTAATCTTCTTTTAAAACTCTTCATCATCAGTCTGAGAAATATTTATCATTTCTAGTAATGATGGTTTAGAAACCATTTGAAAAAGCATTGATGTTTCACCTTCCATGGTTATTCCCATATCCATCTTTACTAGATCCATGAAAATAGGATCCCTTTCAACTCTCATCTTGTTCAAAACTCCATGATCTTTTCTGATCAAAGCATCTTCCACCTTATTTTCCTTCCCCAGGTGGTACTGTATTGTGCAATCATAATCCTTGAGTAGTTCAAGATATCTCCTTTTCCTCATGTTGAGATCCTTCTGAGAGAAAATATATTTCAAACTCTTATGATAGGTATATATCTCACATTTTTTACCATTGAGATAATGTATCCATATCTTCAAAGAAAATATTACAGCTTCTAACTCATGATCAAGAGTAATATCATTTTTCTCAAGAATTTTTAGCAGTCGTGATGCGTAGGCATTAACCCTATCATTCTGCATAAGGAAAAAACCAATTCCTTTCTTTGAAGCATCACTATAAATAACAGACCCATCATTCCTTGATGGTAGAGTAATTATAGGATAATTGACTAATCTTATCTTTAGTTATTTAAAAAATTCTTCACACTATTTTTTCCAAACAAATTTAATCCCTTTTCATGTGAGCTTTATGAATGGGTTAGCCAACCTGGCAAAATTCTGGACGAAACGTCGATAATAACCTTCTCAACTAATAAAACTGCGTACCTATGTTATACTCATCAGTGATGGCCATTCTTGGACTTCCTTGGTCTTATAAGGATCAACAGAGATTACATCATCAGAGACAATATGGCCATGAAAAAAAATATTCTGAAGCCATAATTCACACTTGAAAAACTTCCCATATAATTCGTTTCTTCTAATAGTTTTCAGGATAATGTGCAAGTTATTTTCATTATCTTCTTATATTTTGGATTATACCAAGATATCATCAATAAATACCACTACGAATTCATCAAGATATTCATTGAAAACTCTATTAATTAGATCTATGAAGACAGAGGATCCATTAGTCAACCCAAAAGGCATTACTGTAAACTCGTAATGCCCATACCTAGTTCGAAATGCTGTTTTCGGAATGTCTTCCTTCTTCACACACAACTGATGATATCCATATTGAAAGTCAATCTTTGAAAAGTATTGATCTATATAAAGTTGGTAAAATAAATCATCAATGCGAGGTAGGGGATACTTGTTCTTTATTGTTATATCATTGATCTTCCTATAGTCATTGCAAAACCTCATAGATCCATCTTTATTCTTAACAAAAAGGACAGCGGCTCCCCATGGAGAAACACTAGGGCAAATAAATCCCTTATTACTCAATTAATCTAGTTGTTTCTTTAGTTCCCCTAATTCCACAGTGGTCATTCTATAAGGGGTCTTCGATATGGACCTTTATCGAGGAAATAAATCAATGGAAAAATCAATTTATCATTCTAGTGGATGTCCAGGTAAATCCTCTAGAAACACATCAACATATTCTTTCACAGTAGGTACATCCTCTATTTGAAAATTCCTTTCCTCACCCATAGTTATTTCATTCTCTCCCCCCCTAATAATTGAATTTATTTGATCTACTGGGGGTGGATCTAGATAAGAATTAGGTGGGGGATGATTTGGATCTAAAGATAAGGTGTTCTTTATCATCATCATCAAAAATAGTAACCTGATTCTTCTTACAATAAATTTTTGCATCATGGTCTAACAGCCAATCCATACCGAGGATTATATCAAATTAAATCATGGATATGAAGACGAGATCAGCAGAAAAAGAAAATTTATATGCCCTAATGGGGACTGATTCACAAAACATTATTGCAATGATACTTACCTTAGGAGTTTTGACTGACAACTCCCTTATTAAATCAAATTGGAAATATCTAATTTTCTTAGCAAACTAGGAAGATATGAAATAATGCGATCATCTAGAATCAAATAAAGAATTTTATAAACATGAGGAAACCATTAAATTACATACCACTACGTCTTTCGGAGCTTCAACCTCAACAGTAGTGGTACTAGAAGCTTAGCTTTGATCCCTTGGACTTTTTTTAGGTAAGTTCCTCTGATTCTTAGTACATTCATTCACATAATTCCCCCTTTCTCTGTAATTGTAGCATTCAACATTGACAACCTATTTCTTCCCCTTTCAATCACGATCTCGAGGGTCTTTTTCACCAAACTTGTAACAAACTCCCATTCCCTTCCGGAAAGTACCAGAGTATTGCTTCCCACATTTACTTCAGGATGGATATTCAACATTTCTCTTCTTCCCCTTATTTCCATTTCCAGATTGTTCAGTAGATCTCTTATTCTCTTTTTTTTGATTTAAAAGTCGAAAGACTTGGGTAATTATTTTTTTATCTTGACAGAACATGAGACAATATATTCGTATGATGAGAAGGATTTTGAGACTAATGCTCAACGGAGAAATGGTTTTAACCCATCAAATAAATGATTAATCTTACTTCTTGGGTTACATATATAATCTTCAGCATGCCTCGCTAACCTTGTAATGTTAGCTTCATACTTTTCCACATTCTCATCCTCCTTTTGTCTCAGACTCAGAAATTGTCTTTCCATATGTGCTCGATGGTCATGAGGAAAGTATTTTTCTAAGAAAATTTATTTAAACTCCCTTAATTCCATATTTGATACTTCATCATATTCCTTTGTGTTTTGAATCAATGACCACCATTGATCTCCATCTCTAGTGAGGTGGTAAACTGCCATGACAACTTTTTCCCTTTCGTTACTCCCCAAGGCGTGGAATATTTTCTCTATGGAATTTATCCATTGCTCAGCTACTAGTGGATTTGTACCACCATTGAATGTTTGTGGTTGTTTCCTCATGAAGAGATTTAATATTGATCCTCCACACTATGGATCATGGCACTCCATATGGGTAAGGATATTATTCATAACCTGAGTGAGTTGTCCCAATATAGTGATAAGCTGATCAGAACCAGTTCTATCACAAGTTCCACTATAATTATCTTTCACAGGAGGGAAATCCCTACATGGAGTGCATGCATTGATACAGTTTTCATTCCTTTAACTAGGTTCCATTTCTAAACAATGGAATAAACTATATTTGTTTATTAATTGAAATAAATAATTCCAAACTTGTAAAACAATTAATATAAATTGAACAGTTTATGGATATAATCCATAATCATAAAAAATGTATTCATTGAGGAAGTATATACTCATAAACCCTTCATAATGGTTTGTAAATAAAATGAGAAGTATCCTAAGAATATCCCCCGGGAGTGTCATAACCAAGAGTGCAGCAAGGCCCATTGTTGTGCACCTGTTCCTATTCGAGTCTAGCTCAAAGAGGTGTTTTCAGGTTTTACCCCTAGGTACATCTGTGCTAGATCCGCCTCTACCTGATCGTATCCAGACAAGGATGTATTGCTTGGAAAACTCAAAAAATATCTACAATACCAAAATTCTAGGAAGTTCTTCTATACTAATCCTCAATGTCTATCTTAGGGATATGTGATCTAATCCGAGTTTATCTAAATCTAGTTTCAAATGTTTGTACTAAACTTCCTATGATACCAACTGTAACACCCAAACCCCAGAAGCCCAGAGTCGGTGCATTATTACGTATCATTGGAATGATTAGAAAAGATCAAGTCTTGAAAGACAGATTAGTTTAGTAACCTTGGAAGTACTAGATACATTCATAAGTTTTACATGACATCATAAAATGGAAAACTATAACAACATTGTTTCCATAGACAACATTGAGATCCCATATACTATCCCTATAGGTCAGTCATAATATACTTCTTCTCATCGTGGGAAAAATAAAACATAGAAAGGGGTGAGATCAGGTTCTCAGTAAGGATAAAAATATAGCAGAAGCTTTCATAAATAAGCATAAACATTTAAGGTAATTTATAAAACTAAAACAAAAGACTTTTAAACATAAACTTCAGCATAATATGTCAAAGATAAAATCAAAATAATGTCATTTACTTACTCACATGGATATTCTACTAGTCGAATAATCACATTCAATATCAATAGCCACTTTCATAATGATGGAATGCATAAATCTAGACTTTCCTAACCATATAGTCAATGCCTCATGCCAAGACTACAAATAAGATATTGTCAAGGCCTTATACCAATACACTAGTTTGTCTCATGAGACATACCAATGCATCAAGGATCTATTGCGGGCTCCACCTGTCACATACTAAGTCCAATTCATTCCTCATATTAAAAGGTTTAAACATAACTTAATAATTCATATTAAAACTAGCATATGAAATGTCAATACTTTATCCATAAACCATGAATGGAGTAAAAAATAACACATCCATAGTCAAACATATCACAAAACCTTCAATACAATATTAAAGTTTTGTATCATGATAAATCAACTTTAAATAAGCTTAACATCCATCAAAGGATGTTGACATAGATGAAATCAAAACCTTTTTTAGAGAAATATTTATTTCTATTTTGAAATCATTTAAGAAAAAAATTTATTTTGAAAATATTATTATAATCTTGTAAGGGAAGCTTCAAAGATGTTATAATGGCAGAAAATAACCGAACCCTCCATATAAGATAAAAACATTCCTACCTTAATTTTTTCGAAAAGGTCATAAAGTACCTTGTTTGGAAAATGACTGAAAGATTTCTTTCAAAATATATAAGGACAAATAAGGGTATAAATGACTTTTTCCCCATTATCTATTAAATATTAAAAATGTTTTGAAATACATTTTTAAGAATCATAGATGTGGATGATGAAGAGGTCCCAGTAGATAATTACGTATAAACAATCTCGGATAATAAAGAAATTGTGAAATTAACCCTTACCTTGTACTTTTCCTTGGTCGAGGGTAGGTTAACATCCTGTATAATAGTAAAATAATTGTTATTAAATTATACAAGAATCATATACATTAATATGATGTCATATATTATCTTTTAGCATTTCTTTGTTAAGAATATCTTTGTATTATCGTCGTTTCGGGTGTTTACTGATTCGTTTTCCTTTGTATGATTTGTTACGTATGTAATGTTTTTTATGTATATAATGTATATTATTCATATTCAGAATGATATTAAGTCTTTAAAAATTATTTTTAATCATCTAGTGAAAATTAGTCTTGAATGGATATGATGGGGAACGAATCTCATTGCGTTCGTGGAGATGGTAATCTGTACGTACGCACGAGCGACAATATCATTCTTTTTATATTAAAATAATATATAATGGGATGGTATATCATATATACAGAATAATTATCATGTTATATTTATTATTTAAATCAATTACACATCATTATTATACCCATATAGATAATAATGTATTGAATAACAATTACACCAAAACGTGGAGACGGTAAGTCGTACGTACGCACGCATGATGACATGTCATTGAAATGA
This sequence comes from Viscum album, assembly GCA_963277665.1. Taxonomy (NCBI): domain Eukaryota; kingdom Viridiplantae; phylum Streptophyta; class Magnoliopsida; order Santalales; family Viscaceae; genus Viscum; species Viscum album. The sequence goes on along the minus strand of OY728127.1, from coordinate 739,901,446 downwards.
TGGATAGAATAATGAATATGGTTCTACCATATTTATAATAGAATAAAAATATATAGAATATATTGGAGTCATTATTTTAGAATGGAAATAACAAATAAAGAGGATGTGGAAGAAGAAAGGAACTTGAAAGAGGTGATGAAATATTTACCTCTTCTTTGGGTTCTTCCTTTTGATTTGATCAAAAGGGCTCCTTAGGTTGGATTTATGACTAAAGGAAGGATTATAAGATTAAGTGAGGATATTTTATAGGGTATTTTGGCAGTTTTTTGCCGATCCAAATGGATTTTAAGGTGTGAATTGGAGATAAGGGGGAAGTGTCATTTTATAAGGTGGTGGGGGGCACCTTAGGAAAAGCTAGAAATATGATTTTATAAAAATATACTTTTCGGTTTCTAATGGATCCAAAATTATTTATTTAAAGTATAAGGTGGGGATGGGTCGAAAAACACTCAAACAATATGTTTTAGACAGGTTTGTTTCACTAGATTAACTTTATCTTTTAGATTTAACTCTTAGTTAAATAGTTTGACATTTACCATGCCTCTTTGTATTTTTATATTATATGGTTAATAAACATAATATGTACTTCCAAGAGAACCCAAAGTGGTTCATTAATGATACACCTATCCTTATATAAGTCTTTTGGCCAAACCATAGATATTTAGGAATAGAATATCACTTAATAATATAATATTTTTTTTAAAAACACTTTCATGTCAATTTTGACACTATTTGGTATTTTGTTTTTTCTAAATTCATAACACCATTATTACTTAGAAAAAAATTCATCTAACCAACCCTAACATGTCATATTAACATATAAAATTAGTGTAATTCATAAAAAGTCTCAAAATACATTTATTTGGATATTTATAATATCAATTATTTTAATATTTCATTAATTAGGTAACAACTGCATCATCATTGTGTCATAAATAAATTAAATTATTTAATGTCTAAAAAATATAAATAAAATATCTTTATGTAGGAAATTTTTTTATCTTTATAATGAATATTTATATTCTAATTTATCTTATGTGTAACTGTATATTAAAAATGGATTAGTTATTAATATTTGAATTTAACACTTTTAACTCTTCTTTGAATTAAATACTAATAAATGGCCTAATCTAATCCAAGTGGACGTAAAGGATCATATTTTATTTCTAAGGTATTTTGGTCGATTTAAAATTATCCAATAGAATTATGAAATTATTTAGGGTAATAATAATATCATTTTTACCGTTAATTACCATATTTACTTTTAATCGTGGTAAATAAAAGTTAAAAGTGCCTATTCATAAAAAATTATATTCATCTTATTGAACCAAATTTTACTTACTGATATCAACCGTGTCTCTCAGATTTTTGAAATTCAACTCACAGAAGTGGTAAAATTATGTTTTATTTAAATTTGGAAATGCTCTTTGGAGGTGGGTAAAAGATAGTAAATAGTTCAATAAAATTCTTATATATCTAAAATTATTATAAATGACTCTAATGATTTACATTGAACTTATATAGGTATTATTTATCTATTTTTACCTAAAATAAATTTAAATAAAATAAAAAATTATTTAAATAAAAATTCGGTTTTAAACTATAACTCAGTGTTTTCACTATTCATCAAAAATTGAATGTTTTCATAAAAATACTAAAAATTTACCCAAAGCTAATTTCGATATTCTGAATCCAAAAATGAAGTCCATTTTGAAATATGAAATTTATAAAATTTTAAAAAGTGGGTATTACTATTTATAATGGCTAGTTTGATTGGTTGTGGTGTGTTAGAACTTGAAGTTGCGTACAACACACACTATTGTATTATTCAAAGAGAAGCGTACCATGGAAGCTTGGGGTGTTACAATTTGTCTGTGTATATAATAACATTTATATGCATGTATATACAAATATTAAAACATCATTATAAATACTTATATTTTTATATACCTATAAAATTTAGTGATCAAACTTATATATAAAAACTAATGAATATATATGTACACAAACATACATACCAAAACACATACATACATCTATACATGCAAATTAATATAGACGTATACATACAGAGTTAAAAAAATATCTTTATGTATAAGTACATATTTATATACATATAACAAAATATATTAATATAGTCACATGGATACATACATACATATAAAGATGTATATAGAAAATATTTATGTAATTATTAACATGCATACAAATTAATTAATATAATTATTTACAACTAGACATCTAAATAGTTATATACAAAAACAAGTACATGCATGAATTCATACATACTTAAACACACACACACACACTAATATATATGTCTATGAAAATTTATAATAGCTAATCTATCATGGCAGATTCATACTACAAATCTCTATTGGGAAATCTCCCATAGGAGATTTAAAATATAGAACTACATTGGGAAATCTCCACTAGTAGATTCACTATATTGATCTGCAAGGATAAATCTACCATGTGAGATTATTAGCGCTAATAAGCACTGAGAAATATCCATTGGGAGATTTGTACATTTTTATATTTACATATTAAATTTTTAAATAATTACATTAATATATATATATGTGAATGAATGCATGGTTTTGGGCACTATATTTATATGTATGTGTGTTTTTTATGTATGTGTCTCTATAAACTTATATATTCGTATAAATGCATGTATATATGATTTCACATATAATATATATATATATATATATATATATATAATTACATTAATATATATGCACTGATGCATGTATGTATATACTAAAATTAATTTGTAATTATGATTGAATGTAAATGAATGTATGTATGTATGATAATATTTAAATGCACATGTGTAATGAAATAAAATATACCTACAAATATTTATTTTTTTATATACCTATGTTTTTGTGTACATGCACCCACTTATATTTGTATGTAATTACCTTAATTAAATTTACATATAATTGAAATAATATACATTTATGTACTTATATTAATATAGATTTTGTATATTTGTACAAATACAATTAAGAATACATATATTTTTATATACTTATATAAATGTATAATTGTAAATAATCACACTAAAATATTTATATGTATACGTGTTTATATTTATGTGTATGTATGTACATACAATAATATTTAGATGCATGAATATACATGTATTAAAATATCATTATAAATACTTAAATTTGGGTATACCTTAAAAAATTATCTATCACACACATATATAAAAACCAATGAATATACATACATACATACATACACATGCATACATACATATTAACATATTTATATATAAGCACATACATACATCTATACCTACAATGGGAGATTTATTGTGTATGTATATATGTGCACGTATACTAGTGCATGTGTATGTGTGTGTTCATGTGTAAACATATAATTGTACATAATGTTATATGTATATATATATTTATATAATTGCATTTATATGTATGTATGTATTTTTATTAATATGGTTTTATATATGCATGTATGTATGAACTTATATTTAAATATATGTATTAGTGAATGTATGTATAAAATATTTGGATGAAAGCACGTAGGTATATACTTCACATAAATATATCAATATATATGTATATATTCATGCATGCATGTATATATAAGTGGGTATTGTTGGAAGACGTGGAGAGAGATTAATGATGGTCACCACATTCATTACATTTAATGAATTTGACACCCTATAATTATTTCCACAATTAATTTGGTAAAAGTCATTTAATTGAGGGAAGACCAAAGGGTGTGAAGGAAGGCTATAAAAAGGGATCTCCTCCTGGACTTTTCATCATTGGATTCATAATCAACACATCTTCATCCCGGAGTGCAGTATTTTGTGAGGCGATTTTCATATTTTACAAGAGAGATTTTCTTGAGTGTTTTCACCTTGTAATTGAGAGAGAATTTGTACCCACATTTTACCATAGTGAAATCCTTCTATTTGCCCGTGGGTTTTTACCCCTTTCATTTGGAGGTTTTTCCACGTTACATCTGGTGTTCACTTTAATTCCACACTTTTGCAATTTATTTTTAATCTCGAAATTATCGTTGTATCGAAGGACCCATCATTTATGATCCTAACAAGTGGTATCAGAGGCGAGGTTCGTGGCCCAAAAAAATTCTGGACCAATGACGTGCCAAATTTTCGGTGAAATACGAGATTGAAAATTTTAATGGAAATAATTTTTCATTATGGAAAATGAAGATGCAAGAAGTACTGCAGAAGGATAATTACCTACATGTGATTGGAGAGAAACCAACAGGTGTGATGGATGAGAAATGGAGCGACATGGACGAGAATGCTATTGCCAACCTTCATTTGGCTTTAGCAGATGGGGTCCTATCAAGCACTGCAGAGAAAAAGACGGCGAAAGAAATTTGGGATACTCTAACAAAACTGTACGAGGCAAAATTACTCCACGAAAAAATTTTCTTGAAGAGATGATTATACACGTTTCGAATGGCGGGGTCATCATCGATGACTGACCACATCAACACCCTCAATACCCTTTTTTCTCAACTTATGACTTTGGGATATAAAATTGTGGATACTGAATGTGCGGAGATCCTACTATAGAGTATTCAAGATTCATATGACCAACATATCATCAACCTCACCAATAATATCCTGACAGATATGTTGTCATTCAATGATGTTGTAGCTGCAGTTCTCGAAGAAGAAAGTCAGCGCAAGAACAAGGAAGACAGAAAAACGACTTCACACCAAGTGGAAGCTCTATCGATGGAAAGAGGAAGAATGATAGAGCGTGGTTCTAGTGGGAGCCAGAATCATGGCAGGTCTAAATCAAGGAGCAAGAAGAAAAACATCAAATGCTACAATTGCGGTAAGAGGGGGCATGTGAGAAAAGACTTCTGGAATAATAAGAGTGGTGAGAAGAACTCTCAAGGAAATGTGGCGAGTACATCGGGAAATGGCGACGTACTAGTCAGTGATGCGGCGACGACTATTGAAGGAAGACATCACATCGATGATGCATGGATTATCGAATCAGGAGAAACATGGCACATGAAGTCTTGACGGGAATGGTTTTAACAATATGAACCCATCTCAGAAGGACTTGTGTACATGGGAAATGATCATACATTGAAGATCGTTGGAGTCAGAACCATCAAATTGAAGATGCGTGATAACATATTTCAAACCGTCCAAGGAGTAGGCCATGTGGAGGGCCTCAAGAAGAACATCTTTTCATTGGGACAATTTGATGATATCGAATAAAAGACTCGCACTGAGAATGGAGTGATGAGAATTGTGAAGGGTGCCCTTGTGGTAATGAAGGCGGAGAAGATCTCAAAGAACCTATACATTCTTATGGGTGAAACGTAAAAAGAGGAAGAGATATTTGTTGCATCAAATACCTCGACGGAAGCATTGACGACGCTATGGCATAGGAAGCTTGGCCATATGTCAGAACAAGGCCTGAAGATTCTTGCGGATCAGAAGTTGCTGCCTGGGCTGACAAAGGCGTCCTTACCATTTTGTGAGCATTGTGTTTTGAGCAAGAAACACAGGTTAAAGTTCGAGACGTCAACAACATGAAGTCAAGATATATTGTAGTTAATCCATTCTGATGTTTGGAAAGCACCGGTTATAACCCTAAGAGGAGCAAGGTACTTTGTATCCTTTATTGATGATTATTACAGGAGATGTTGGGTGTTTTCAATCAAAAGGAAATCAGATGTTTTTGAAGACTTCAAAACATTCAAAGCGAGAAAAGAGATTGAATCGGAAAAGACGATCAAGTGTCTGAGGACTGACAATGGTGGAGAATATACAAGTGAGGAGTTTGATTCTTTTTTTCAACTGGAAGGCATCAAGAGACAGTTCATGGTGGCGTACACTCCTCAGTAGAATGGAGTGGCATAGTGGATGAATATAACCCTGTTGGATAGAACTAGGGTGATTCTAAAGACTGCATGAGTCAACAAGACATTCTGGGTGGAAGCAGTAAATACCGCCTACTTTGTGATCAATCGATCCCCTTCGTTGGCAATTGATCTCAAGACACCGATGGAAATGTGGACTGGTAAACCCGCTGATTATTCTAATTTGCATACTTTTGGAATTCCTGTATATGCACTGCTTTATGACCAAGAAAGATCGAAGTTTGACTTGAAATCCAGAGAATGTATCTTCTTGGGATATGATGATGGTGTGAAGGGGTATCGTTTGTGGGATCCCACTGCCCACAAATTTATCATCAGCAGAGATGTCATTTTTGCAGAAGACAAGGTGAAAATGACAACTTATCAAGACATGGAGAAGAAGAATATAGAAACTACAACATTTAAGGTGAAGGAAGAAACAATGAAAGAACCAGTTTCCTATGAGGCATTACCAGAGCATGATGATCAAGTACCAGTTGAGTCTGGACCATGACGATCAACTCGGGAGAAAAGAGCACCAGTATGGCACTCAGACTCTGTCACTAAGAGAAATATTGTGTATTGATTATTGGAAGAGGATGGAGATCCATCTTCTTTTGTGGAGGCGACCCAAAGTCCAGATGTATCCTCATGGATGGTGGCGATGCAGGAGGAACTCAAAGCCCTACACAAGAACAAGACTTGGGATCTTGTTCCATTATCTCACGGATGGAAGGCCATTGGGAATAAATGGGTCTACAAGATCAAGAGGGATGAAACAGACCATGTGGAAAGATATCATGAAAGACTGGTGGTCAAAGGATATGCTCAGAAGGAAGGTATTGATTTCAATGAAATATTTTCTCCTGTTGTTAGACTAACGACTATTTGGGTAGTTCTGGCTATGTGTGTTGCATACACTCTACATCTAGTGCAGGTAGATGTGAAAACAACTTTTCTCCATGGTGATCTTTATGAAGAAATATATATGCTCCAACCAGAATGTTTTACCGAAAAAGGTAAAGAGAACATGGTTTGCAGGTTGAAAAAATCTCTATACGGTCTGAAACAGGCACTGAGGTGTTGGTACAATATATTTGATTCCTATATCATGAGCCTTGGATACAAGAGACTTAATTCAGATCCTTTTTCATATTTCAATGGTTTAACTGGTAATGATTTTATCATTTTTCTATTGTATGTGGATGAAATGTTGGTTGCAGGTCCCAACAATGATCAAATCCAGGAGACGAAGGCACAATTGGCTAGGGAGTTTGATATGAAGGACTTGGGACCCGCAAACAATATTCTTGTGATACAGATTTTCCGAGACATGAATAATGGAATGATTTGGCTGTCATAGAATAATTATTTGAGGAAAGTCATGAAACGCTTCAATATGAAAGAATGTAAACCAATTTATACCCCTCTTCCCATTAATTCCAAGTTATCCTATACAATGAGTCCTAGCAGTGAAGTAGAGAGGATGGAAATGTCTCAAGTGCCGTATGCATCAGCAGTGGGGTGTTTAATGTTCGCTATGGTTTGTACTAGACCAGAAATTGCACATGCAGTGGGAGCAGTTAGTTGGTACATGGAGAATCTAGGAAGAGATCATTGGAGCATGGTGAATAGGATCCGGAGATACATCAAGGAAACCTCAGATGTTGCATTATGTTTTGGAGGATCAAATTTTACTATCACTGGATATGTTGACTCAGATTTTGCAGGTGATTCTAACTGGAGGAAATCCACTACGGGTTATGTGTTTACTCGTGTAGGAGGAGTTGTGAGTTGGATCTCAAAGCTACAGTCAGTTGTGGCTTTATCCACGACAAAAGCGGAGTACATGGAAGCTACACAAGTTTTCAAAGAGGAAATTTGGATGAGAAGGTTATTAGAGGAGCTTGGTCACAAACATGATCATATTCCATTATTTTGTGACAGTCAGAGTGCCTTTCACATTGCAAGGAATCCATATTTTCATTCCAGGACAAAGCACATTGGCGTACAATACCATTTTGTTCGAGATGTGGTGGAGGAATGAATTGTGGACATGAAGAAAATTCACACTAAAGAAAATCTGGCAGATTTCTGGACAAAGGCGATAAATTCTGAAAAGTTCAGATGGTGCAGATCTTCAAGTGGCCTTGTAGATACATGAGAATAAGTTTGGTTAGATAAAAATGATGTGTGGATATGTGATTGAAAATTAATCAAATCTCCAAGTGGGAGATATGTTGGAAGACGCGGAGAGAGATTAATGATGGTCACCACATTCATTACATTTAATGCATTTGACACCCTAAAATTATTTCCCCAATTAATTTGGTAAAAGTCATTTAATTGAGGGAAGACCAAAGGGTGTGAAGGAAGACTATAAAAAGGGATCTCCTCCTGGACTTTTCATCATCGGATTCAGAAGCAACACATCTTCATCCCGGAGTGCAGTATTTTCTGAGGCGTTTTTCATATTTTACAAGAGAGATTTTCTTGAGTGTTTTCACCTTGAAATTGAGAGAGAATTTGTACCCGCATTTTACCATAGTGAAATCCTTCTATTTGCCTGTGGGTTTTTACCCCTTTCATTTAGGGGGTTTTCCACGTTACATCTGGTGTTCACTTTAATTCCGCAATTTTTCACTTTATTTTTAATCTCGCAATATTCGTTGTATCAAAGGACCCGTCATTTATGATCCTAATAGGTATATACATCACATACATATATGTATGTATGTAAACACTCATTCATTTTCATAATTTCACACACACACACACATATAGTATGCAGTTATATTGAAGTATAATTAATGTTAAATATAGAACAATTATAATTAGTAAAATATACATATAATATTACTCTGAGTATTTATAAGTATACACAAATGTAGACACTCATTCATTTTTATAATTTTATATATACTTATATATAGTGTGTATTAATTTTGATATATAATCAATACAATCTTTTTAAGAGTTATAACTAATAAAATTTTCCTAAAATATTGTGTGTGCATGTATTTATAAGTATACACAAATGTAAACACTATTTTTTTATTTTTATGTTTACATATTTGTATTTTGTAGTTATATCGAAACAAAAAATATACTGTAAATTTCCACTACAATATTCGCAATGTATTTTTTGGTTGTCAATTTACATTATGTTCACGTGCTTGTGTAAAAATATATATTATATATATTCATTAATTTTTAAATATATGTTTGTGACGATAAAAAAATTAAAATAAATTTATCTACATATTGGACTAAAAAACATAATCAGAATATATAGTGTATACAAAAAAATACCCAGTAAATTTATGTTGAAAAATTTATGGTGTATGTATAATTATATATATGTTTACAGACACACACACATACTTATATGACGTATGTGTGTAATTATATATAGAGTTTTTTTAATATATAATTTTAAATAATTTTATTTGTAAATAATAATATACGTGTGCAAACATGCATGGACCCATGCATGTACATACATTTAGTTGTTTGTAGTTATATATATACATATATATATATATATATTTGCAAATAATTATAGTTATATGTGTTCATGTAATTGTATTAGTATATGTGTATTTTTTTATACAATTTCATACATTCAGATGAACACATATTTTTATATGTATTATTTTTTTATAAAATAATTATCTATATGTTATTTATTTAGTATATTTTGTTTTTATAAAAAAATACATATTAAGAGTTTTCAAAAAAATACAGTTTAAATTTTCCATATAAATCTATACCTATATATAAAAAATCATTGTTAAAAATAGCCTAGAATTATTCATATTGACATAATGATCGAAATGTTACTGTTGGAGTGAAATTTTGATATCATTTAAAAACAATATATTATATCAAAGTTTATAAGTGAAAATAAAAGGTTTCATATGAGGAGAGAGAATTTCAATTTGGTAGTGCAAGTGGTGCATGGGCTGTGAGGGAAATATAGGTATGTTAATATAATTATTAATTTTAATAAAACACACTTCATTAGTGGATCTCTCTCCACATGTCCCTACTACATGGGTGCTCCATACAATATGAGAATTAATACAACATTTCATGTGGGAAATGGAAACAAGGTTGATCCACATATTACACCATCTCAATTTCCCACTTGAAATGACGGGTTAATTTATATTTTAGGACTGTGACGCATGGCCAAACCAAAAAATGAAAGGATCAACATTTACCCAGCCTCCCTAAAATAATCTCATTTCAAGCGCCCCACGCGCAAGACCCACCTAACCCCGAAATCCATCTTCCCTCTCCTCCTTTCATTTTTTTCTCTTCCCCCGATAATCTTTGATCAAATATATTTTTTCAAATGACATCATAATTTTAATTCATCACCACAAATGTGATCATTACATCGATAAAAATAACTCTATACTAACATATGATACATTATTTTTAATTAATATTTTTCATATATAATTAGGGATTTGAACCAGAAATTTATAAAATATTTTTAGAACTATTTCTCGTTGTTTGTTTATACAGACTAAATTCATTAAAAAAAATAACATATAGATAATTTTTTTAAAAATTAATGAGTTTACATGTCTATATATATATATATATATTCATTCACGTATATATACAACAATAATTACACAATTACTTGTATTACTATAATTATATAAAAAATAAAAATCTATAAGTACATGAAACTACATGTATGTACATGCATGCACTAAGGAAAATATAAAATTATTTACATATATATTAAAAAATTAAAATATACACACTTATATATATATCACTTTAATATATGTATATATAAATATTCATATATATAATTATACATACAACAAAACATTCTTGTATAAAATTTAGAATATATTCTTTCGGTATAATCTTAAAGTGTTAATTAATTTTTTTATACCAACATATCAATAAATCTAAATAAAAAACATTGATCTCACACCCACACATATATATAGATAAATGAATATGTATATCTATAATGTATTCTTACATAATTACATACACATAATGTAAATATATATATCAATATATTTATATATAACATAAGCGCTACATGTAGTGCACACAAAAAATATAGTTTAAAACACAGTTACAAATATGAATATATTTATATACTTATAATTATGTATAATTGTAAATAATAACCCACATATATTAATATGAATTCATATTTAAATATAAGTGTATGTAGGTCCATGTAATAAAATTTAGATGCATGAATATATATGTATTAAAATATCTCAAAAAATACTTATTTACATTTATATATAAAAATAAATATATTCACACTAACATAAATATATCAAATTAATATATGTATATATACATAAATATAAATATATATATAATTTTATATATAACATAAATTTTATTGTATAAAATTTAGATTGTATTTTTTTTTTGTGTACACTTTAAGCAGTAATTAATTTTTTAGACCAACCTGTCAATAACTATATCAAAAAAACACTAATCACGCACACACACGATTACATATAAATAAATGAATATGTGTATATATATAATTCATTATTAGATAATTACACACACAATGTATATATATATAATAATTCATATATGTAGTGTATACAATAAATATACTTTAAAATACACTTAAAAATATTTAATATGTATATACTTATAAATATATATAATTGTAAACAATAACACACATATATTTATATGTGTGCTTGTTTATATATATGTGTATTTATGTACATGTAATAATATTCAAATTCATGTGTGCACATGTATTAAAATATCATTATAAATACTTATATTTGTTTTTACCTATGAAAATTATTGATCAAACTCATATATAAAAACCAATGAATATATATATACACAAACATAAACACAAACACACATACATACATCTATACATAAAAACTAATATAGCCATATACATACATAGTTTAAAAACATATCTTTATGTATATGTACATATGTACATACATATACAAATCTATATCACTATGGGAAAATCAACTATATGCGATGAGTTATTTGTGACAGACCACACCCAAAATAGAAATGTTCAACATGTACCTAACCTCCCTAAAATACTATCATTTCAAGCACCCCATGTGCAAGACCCACCTAACCCCAAATACATCTTCTCTCTCCTCTATTTATTTTTTTTCTTTTCCACTGATAATCTTTGATCAAATATATTTTTTCAAATGACATCAGAATTTCAATTCGTTACCACTAATGTGATCATTACATCGATAAAATTAATTCTAGACCCATATATGATACATTTTTTGAATTAATTTTTTTCATATATAGCTATGGATTTTCACTATAAATCAAAAGTATATTTTTTCTAACTATTAATGGTTATTTTTTTATACAAACAAAATACAATTAAAAAAATAACATATAGATAATTATTTTAAATAATTAACGAGTTTAGATGTATATATATATATTTATTTAAGTACATATATATATATAATAATGATTACATACATACATATATTACTATAATTATTTAAAAATATATACATCTATAAGTACGTGAGACTATATGTATGTATAGGCTTGCACCCATGAAAATATAAAATTATTTACATGTATATAAAAAAATAAAAATTTACACAGTTACATATATATATATATATATATATATATATATCACATTAATATATGTATATATACATAAACTTTTATATAATTATATATACAAAAAGATTCTTGTAAAAAACTTAGAATGTACTTTTTTGGGTATTATTTATGTGTTAATTAAATTTTTTATACCAACATATCAATAAATATATCTAATAAACAGGGATCATGAACACACATATATAAATCAATGAATATGTATATCTATATATATATACATGTACTATTACATTATTACATACACACAGTGTAAATATATATAGGAATATATATAAATATATATAACAAATAAGCGCTATATGTAGTGCATACAACAAATAAACATTAAAATAAACTTATAAATATTTATATTTTTATATAATTATAAATATATATAATTGAAAATAATAACACACACACACATATATATGAATGCATGTTAATATCTAATTTTATGTATATACATTTAATAATATTTAGATCCATGTATGCATATGTTTTAAAATATCCTTTTCAATACTTATTTACATGTATATAAAAAATAAATATATACACACTAACATACATATATCACATTAACATATGTATATATATATATAAACATATATATAATTATTTATACCACATAAATTTTGTTCTATAAAATTTATAATATATTTTTGGGTGTACACATTAAGCAGTAATTATTTTTTATACTAACATGTCAATAAATATATACAAAAAACACTAATGACGCACACAAACGAATAAATATAAATCAATTAATATTTGTATAAATATAATTCATTCTTACATAATGACACACACACACAATATATATATATATATATATATATATATATATATTAAGTATTATATGTAGTGTAGATGAAAACTACAATTTAAAGTACATTTATAAATAATTATATATGTATAGACTTATAAATATGTAAAATTGTAAATAATAACACAAATATATTTATATCTATTCATCTTTATATATATTTGTATGTATGTTCATTTAAAAATATTCATATTCATGCATGTGTATGTATTTAAATATCATTTTAAATACTTATATTTTTTTTACCTATATAATATTTTGATCAAACTCATATATAAAAACCAATGAATATATATATACACAAACATACAAACCCACATACAAACATACATACGTAAAAATTAATATAACCATAACAATACAAATTTAAAAACATGTCTTTAATTTCTAGTACGAATGTACATACATATACAAATCTGCATCACTACGGGAAAATTGACTATTTGCGACATGTTATTTGTGATGGACCACATTCCAGTCACAAGTAGTCCAGTCGATTGGGTAATTTTTGATGGATACCCTATTCTATCGAAAATTGTTTTTATTTGTGATAGAATTTCTAGGTCCATTGTTAATTGTTTTGGCGTGCTGACACACCATCATACGAGAGGATATATAATGTCTGGTATTTGTGATTGAACGTTAATCCACCGCAAAATGTTTTTGCATAAGTCCTTTTGCGACGAGATTAATTTCGTCGTAATTATCTTGTCAGAAAAAATAAATTTATAAAATCACGTGCAACATTTCTTACCCTCCCACTTTCTCCATACCTCTGCCCCTCCCACTGGCCGATGCTCCAAACTCTATGCTGACCTCTGGATCTCCCATGAAAATGCCCATTACATCTAATTTTTTGCTGATTTAGGCTCAAATATCCTCGGTATAGACTCCACTTCTTCCCTCCATTATTTTTGGGTATTTCAATTAAATATTATAAATACCTGTTTCATCAAAACCTGGTCAATAAATTTACCAAATTTATATAATTTATTTGAAATTTTGTGTTAATATAAATTTCTTATTCCCTATTTGGGTGTCCATTGATTGCACACGAGTTGATTTCATTTAATTTGAGTTATTTTTCTCATTGTTTGTTCTTTAGTTTTAATAAATTGTTTTTTGGTGTTTATGGTTACTAGAAGTTTATTATTTTATGTTATTATTTGAAATATAATAATTATTAAAATTATTTATATGGATTTTTGATATTGATGAATTTTATATAAAAATGTTTAGTTGGTCGAATAAAATGGTTATGTTGATATAATTTTTTATATGAATTATTATAATTCTTGGATTGTGACACTGATGTAAGAGAATTTTATTATATTATTATTCCTTTTAATTTTTTTAAAATTTATAAATATAGTTTTTGTAAATATTTGGATATATATATATATATATTTGTTTGTGTGTGTCAACATGTTAATATACATATATAAACATTTTAAAAATAACATGTATGGTTTTTGATATATATACATGTGTGTGTGTACGCGTGCACACTTGTTTTTATGCATAGAGATTTGATATGTTAATTTGTATAAAAAATGTGTAAAAAGAAATTTGTTATAAATAGATTTGAATAAGAAAGTATGTAATATATATAAATATATATAACACGTGAAATAAATAGAAATGAGTGTTTTTAAAAAATGGTGTGAAAACTAATTTAAAGAAACGTTTCAAAAAACATTATTTATAAGATTTTTTTTATAAAAGACATTAAAAAATTGGTTTAATGAAAAAACAAAAACAATTTAAAATATGAAATACTTATTAAATACTTAGATAATAATAATTAGTATAATTTTTTGTAATACTTTGTAAAAAAATATAACAAATACAAAGAATTATTGAGAATTCATAAAAATGTTAATTATTATAAATATAGTATTAATTTAAATAATTAGAAAAAATCATTAAATGATTTATAATATTCAATAATCAATGAGATATTATTTTAAAAAAACTATAAATATTAGTGTTAATTATAAAATATTATTAATAATTTTTTAAAAAAATATTTAAAAATATAACAAATAATAGAAATTCACAATAATTCCTATAAATGTTGTTTTAATTCAAATAATTAGTATTAATAATTCATATAAATTCTGAAAATATATATATATATATATAAATTAACAAAAATTGTTAAATATTAATAAAAATTATTATAACTAAAAAAACTAGCTTAAACTATTATAAATTTTTATACATTTATAAAAATAATTATTTAAAATTAGATAAAATTGTTTTAAATTTGTATAGATCAATATAAAATATCATAAAGTTATCTCTAAGTAGTGATATTATCAAAAGTTATAGAAAAATTTATAAATTGATATAATTTAAAATAAATTTTTATAAACTAATAAAAAATATTATAACTGAGTTTAAATTTTAAAAAACTAAATTAATTTATTATATAATAGAGTCAATAATGAAAAATTATTAGAAAAGTTATAAAATTATATAATTTAAAACAATTTTATATAAAATAATATAAATTTTTAAAAATTAATTAAATTTTTTATAAATTTATAAAAAATATAAAAAATAAAAAATTTGTATAAATTTATATATTTTTTTAAATTAGGGTAATTTATTATAGTTTACTATGAAACAACGTAAATTATTATAAATTACTAGAAAAAAGTGAAAATGAAATAATTTCCAATTTTCCAATCATGATCAATGATAAATTTGGACTTGGTTTTCACAAATTGGTTATTTTTGAGGATCTAATGATCATAAATTCTATGATTTATACAGTTTTAGTAATTTATAATATATTTTATTAAATTAAATTTAATTATACTAAATTTTATTATTTTGGAGAAAATATGTTAATTTGCACTAATTAATGGTGAATTCAAACAAATTTATACTAAAGTATAAAAAGTTATAAATCAATAAAAAATTACATTGATATACTCAAATCCTAAATAATTTTAATTTTATTTTTTTAATTTTTTAATTTTTTTTAACTATTTCATTTTTAAATTTTTTTATTTATTGTTAAATATTGTAATTATTTGAATTTTTTTAATATTTCGATTTTTTTAATTTTTTTCTTGTTTTTATTTTAATTTTTTATAATATTTTTATATTATATATAAATATTTTTAATTATATTTTATTATATTTAATTTTAGTTATCTAAAATTATTTAAAATTATTTTATTATATATATATTTAAAATATTAGTATTTGTAATGGACCAACTATCCATTGCAAATACTATCAACTGGGATAGACCGTTATAACTGACACATTTTAAAAAAAATGAAAATCATTCAAGATGATCACTTTTCCCATTGCAATTAATTTATATTTGTGATATTTGATCTTAAATACCTTCATTTGCGATGCTGTTTTTTTTTAAATGGATCATTTATGACAGACTCTCGTCGCAAATGACCTTTTGTGACAGATGTCCATTACAAATGCCAAAATACATAGTAGTGTACTAATATAAGCACATGCATACATACATATATATAAAGTGGTGTATATAAAAAAATTAATCTAATTATTTACATGCATACAATTATATTAATATAATTATTTACCACTATAAATCAACATAGTCACATAAAAATACAATTACATGCATGCATTCATATATATATATATAACTATATGCAAATATCCAAAAGGTAATTTGCAATGGGATATTCACAGTACAAATATTCCTTAAGAAATCTTCCATGAGAGATTCGTACTTCGAATCCACACTAAAAAATATCCCATGGGAGATTCTGAATGCCAATCTACATTAGGAAATTAACAGTGAAAATCTGCACAGGGAAATCTCCCTTGGAATATTCTTAGCTCCAAACAGCACTGAGAAATATTCAAAGTGATATTTATACATTTTTATATTTATATATTAATTTTTTTTTGAATAATTTGATTAATATATATGCATGGATAATGCCTAAGGAGTGGGACTGAGTCCGTGGGATGTCTCCCTTCTCTCCTAGCTCTCCTCCTCTCATTAATGGCTCCACCTAGGGTTTCTTTCGAAAACCCTTTTCTTCAGAGAATACAACATGTCTGAGCACTATCCTTTCTCCTCTTCTTTCTTTCCTCCCCTCTTATCATCTCATTTTCTTTCATTCTTCATTACAGATTCTCTATGCTCTGGTTTTTCTTTTGGGTTGATATTGGAGACCTGATGACTTTAGTTTTATATTGTTTCTCTTAGACTCTCTATTTATGGCTATTCCCTCATGTTCTTCAGAACCACTCCATGTCGGATTTGGAACCATGGTTCAAAGAGGTTTTGGGTTTCATGATTTTGTGATCATTGAGCATCAAGGTGATTCCAGGGTATGTTTTACCCTTTTATTACTAGCTCATGATTTTCTTCCTCATTGATGATTTCCATCGCTCGGAGTCCTCAGTTTCTCTACCTTTACTCTGACCTCACATTTCACTACTCATCTTTTAGTTAGATCTTGAGTGGTGGTAACATTGATGTTTTGGGAGGTGTGGTTTGGCGGTAGTAAGTGTTCCAGGCTTGTGTCCTCCGATGATGGCTTTAGTCAATTATATTTTTTACTCATGATTTTGGTGACGGGTTCTTCTCTTGTTATCGGTGGTCGATATGGTTCTTACTATTTTGTGGTGTTTTTTGGGGATCCAATTTTTTTGTTCAAGATTGGTCATGGTGGCGGCCATCGGGTTGCTCTTGATGGAACCGTGTTGATGTTAATTCTTTTCATTGAGGTAATATTTTTCAATATTGGTGGTATGGTTATTTCTGATTAGTTGGGGGAAGACGATGACGTGGTGTGGTGCAATGTTTTATGGTGGTTTTGATGGTTTAAAATGATCTCTAGTGACCTGATTTTATGGTGGTTGGATGGAAATATTGATATTGGTGATGGATGGTGATGGTGAATGATGATGGCTGGTGATAATGAGACATAGGTGATCTTCAATTATGATTTCTTGGATTCTACCACTATTTGAATTTAGAGTTTTGAACTTGGTATCAGTTGTTTTTTGCATTCCCACCAGGAGTGAAGGTTACCGCTGAACCATAAAATGAGTTTTGGAAAATCAAATAAAAATATAATTTTCAATCCATGTGTGCATGGTTGTGGGTACTTATATTTATATGTATGTATGTTTTTATGTATGTGTTTGTATATACTTACATATATTTACACATACATGTATATATAATTATGCATATACATACATACATACATATATATATATATATATATTTGTAAATTTTAACAATAATATATATGCATGGATGAATGTATGTATATACTAATGTTTATATGTATGTATGATTGTATGCATATGTTTTTATATATGTATGAAAATATTTATATGCAGGTGTGTGTATGCAATAAAATATACCAAGAAATATTTTTTGGGTGTATATACCTGTATGGGTGTGCGTGCATGCATGCATGTATGCACTTATATTTGGAAGTAATTAAGTTAATTATATTTACATATAATTTGAATGATCATTATTTCTGTACTTATATTAATATATAATTATGAATTTCTTTACAAATAAACTTAAAAATATTTATATATTAAATACATATATTGATGTATAATTGTAAATAATTACATTAAAATATTTATATGTATACAAGATCATATTTATGTGTATTTATGTACATATAATAGTATTTACATGCATGTATCTAGATGTATTAAAATATAGTTATAAATAATTATATTTGGAATTACTTTTAAAAATTATTAATCAAACACATATATAAAAACCAACAAACACACACACACATATTAATATACTTATATATAAAGACAAACATACATCTAGACGTACAATGGGAGTTTTACTTTTTATGTATTTATGTGCATGTTTACTAATGTGTATGTATGTATGAATGTGTGTATGTATATACTTATAATTAAACATAATTTTATATATGTATATTTATATATAATTGTATAAATATGTATTTATGTACTTATATTAATATAGATTTATATATGTATGTATGTATGAACTTATATTTAAATATATGTATGAAAACATGTAAGTATAAAATATTTGGATGAGATAATGTATGCATATTCTTCACATACATATATCAATATATATATATTTATATTTATATACATATATGTAGGTATAAACATCACATAAGTATATGTATGTATGTAAACATTCATTCATTTTCATAATTTCATTCAAACACAAAATATGTAGTAATATTGAGGTATAATTAATACTATATATAGAAAATTAATAATTATTAAAATATACATTAAGTATTATTGTGAGTATTTATAAGTATACACAAATGTATACACTCATTAATTTTTATGATTTTAAATATACATATGTATAGTATGTAGTTCCATTGATATACAATCAATACAATCTATGTAAAAGTTATAATCAATAAAATATTCATAAAATATTATGTATGTAAGTATTTATAACTATACAAAAATGTAAAAATACATATTATATATATATATATTCATTTACATTTACATATATGTGTGTGTGATAAAAAATTTAAAATATATTTATCTACTTATTGGTATAAAAACATAATTAGTATATACAATGTATATAAAAGAATACACCCTAAATTTATGTTGTGCATATAATTATATATAAGTTTAGAGACACACACATGTTTATATGACATGTGTAAGTAATTTTATATATAGTTTTATTAATATATAATTATAAATAATTATATTTTTAAATACTTATATATATATATATATTTATACATGCATTGTCCCATGCATGTACACAAATATAGTTGTATGAAGGTATGTGTATGTATATTTTTAAATAATTAGAGTAATAAATATTTATATATTTTTATTATTATATGTGTATTGATTTATGTACTTTTATAAAACCATACACAGACATATTTGTATACTTATTAATTTTTTTTTAAAATTTTTTATCTGCATGATATTTATTTAGAACATTTTTTATTTACAAATACATATTAATGGTTTTCAAAAAATACAATGTAAATTTGCTGTGTAAATCTGTACTAGTATATAAGGAATTAAAGATCAAAATAATGTATCATATATGGGTCTAGAATTATTTTTATTGACATAACGATCCCAATGGTACCAAAAGTGGAAATTTTGATATCATTTTAAAACAATATATTAGATCAATGTTTATAAGTGAAAAAAAGTTTTCATATGAAGGGGAGAGGATGTCTATTGGCTAGTGAGGGAGACACATGGGGTGTGAGGCCGATATAAGAATGCTAATATAAATATTAATTTTAATAAAACACTTCCAATCATGAGATTTGTTGGATTTGGTGCCGAAAAATGAATTTATATGTAATTTATGATAAACTTATATTCATGGTTTTGAATATTAATAAATTACTTATCACATCCTGATTGTTCTTCTCCATGACATGGTATCTGATAATGTCCCAAGAGTAATTATGGCACTAAATGGTTATAGCAGTTCCCTACTATGATGAGAACCCAAAAGTGATAGGACACCATTCTGGAATAAATTTTCATTGGCCGAATGATATCATTTTAAGGGACAAAAATTATACAGGCTATTAGATGTGGACACTCATAGGACATTGGGATAACTTCTCATGGTGTACTCCCTTGGTAATATCTAGTAGGATATTATGAGAACGAGACCCGGCGGTAGGAGATCCACATTTATTAGTGTCATTAGATGTTCCTATCTGCTGACTTGTGTCTTGGTCTTTAGAAATTAAGATTATTATTAATGGATATTATGAGTCTTGTACATTGATGTATTGATGAAAACTGGGATAAAAGATATTCATAGAGAGGTAGGATATGTTGGCTGTGTCACGAGTAATATTGTATTAATGAATAATTTGAGAAAGGAATTAACCATTCTATTCATTAATGAATGTTAATATCTCAGGCCCTTTGACAGAAATTTTGTAGCCTAAATAAATCCATGGCTATGGAGTTCTCTAGGCAGGTTCTATTTCTGAAATGTCAAAGAAAGCGATATTGAGAATATAGGTTGATGAAACTAGTAAATGACCTGATTGATTAGAGATATTGTAATAAAGGGATTATATTATTTTTTAAGCATTCATATGAAGTGACATGTTGTTGTGGAATTAACTTCCTTCAATATGGGTGGATTGGCTTATTGATAGATGTTATCATTGGAATTCAAGCAAGTTCTCCTAATGACATTGAGAGTGAGGCCTAGAGGGTCACACACTAAGTGTATCCGGAATCTCAGTTCATTATTTTATTATTTTATAAGTTGAATAAATATTATTCCTGGTTGTGGTTTAATAATTATTCATGTACTCCTGATCACATTTATTTCTTCTCTAGTTATTCAATAGAATATATTGCAGATGAAATATTTAATAAATATTTATTTTCTATACTAGTAAATATAATATTTATTTTTTTATCAGCGAATAATGAAATTATATTTATTTAATAAATAAATAGTCATTATTTAGGGCTTGGTAAATAATGATAATGATTGTAAGACCTAGTTTAAGGGTCCATTGAGAAATAATAATATTGAATATTATTTTATTAAATAATATTTAACTATAACTTTTAGGTTAAGAACATTCTATGAAATAATAACATTGTTGTTATTATTTAACATAGTGTTTCACACGAATTAATAAAATAAATAAAGTCACTCATAGTAATTATTTATTATTAACTTTTTGAATTGAATTCTTGGTAATATTATTATTCTCTTATTATTAAAGGCAACGGTAAGGATGGACAAAGGTGTTGTGAAAAACATTTGGATAAATCATGTCGATCCTGAAGAGCTCCTTCTTCTCGAGGAACGTTCTCAAGAATGAGAGTGGTCCTCCTCCACCAGATCAGGGAGAACACTTTGGAAGTGGTTTTCATGGTGATAGAAGGCGGAAGATGAAAGTGCCAGGATATTCCATGCTGGAACCCAGATACTCCTTCGGCAATTGTTGAAGATTCGTGGAGAACATGTGGATCACCACTAAAGAATATCTAGCCTTTATCTGTATAACACAAAGAATGTGCGATACATATCTATGGATGAACACATCAATGAAGAAAGAATCTCTTTGGAGGTAATTATTTATTTTAATTAAATTAATTATAAACAAAATATGTTGATCATGTCTTCTGAGTTCTAGGTTTCTCGCTTTTATTTGTCTAAATCCTTGATTAAATTACATGGATACCAGAATTAATCATTGTATTCATCCTAGATTTATTGTCAAATATGGATAAAATCAATGTGGGCCCCCTCTCTTCCATGGTTACACTGCACCAGAAACCTACATATTGTATTAGAGAGGGCATATTATTTTTTATAATAAATTAAATATTTCATTTATAATTTAATATTTAATAATTTAATTTTCCAATTCAAGTTTAATTGTTCTTTTAATCTGAATGACGAGATCGGTTCTTCCTCTATCAGTTATCATTGATATAATATAAATGATTAATCTTATGATTAAGATTAAACTGAGGAACACATACAGAGGTTCCAAGGGTTCTGTCTAGGTAACACAGAAGTACACACCATGTAGTTAGATCAAAACACCATGTAGTTTTGTTCAGTGCATCAAGAGTAGTTTGGAAATTACTCAATCCATATGCATTTATGAAACACAGTGTAGTTTATTATTACACTACATGTTGACTGGGAAATATAGACACACCGTTACTAGACTAGATGCTATGTGGACCCCTATACATGGCATGTATTTCCTTTAGGGTCAGGGCCATAGAATGTATCCCATACATGACTCAGCCGACCAGTGACCGTGTAAGTAGGATTTGACACGACATGTGGACCACTGAACATGCTGTGTACTCTGATATTTCCAAAGTACCCCTCACATGTCGAGTCCTTAGGTGTGGAATTTATATAGATGATGATGGTAGTACACACTTGGTAGTCAGAACTACACACTGTGTACTATTACCAAATTACACAGAATTAAAACATTAATATTTTTGTAATGTTCAAAAATGCATATCATGTATAAGTCATATTACATGTTTTTACTCAAGTGACTTGAAGAAAAACACATGGCTGATAAATCATGTGATTCATGTAATAATCCATGAAGCACACATTTGGATAGTAGGAATTAAATCATGTATGTCATATGTTACTAGAGTAAAAAAAATATACAAGTATAATACATGTTGGGTAGATTTGGATGGGTATTCACCGTGTTACCTCGAAGGTACATTTATATACAAGGTTAATTTTAAATGAGTTTTTTAAAATTGTAATGGATGAGAATGTTAAGGAATTAAGAAAAGGATTAAGATAAAAGGAATGATTAATTAAAGAAGAGAATTAATAAATTTGAGCACGATTTAACATATAAAAATATGATTAAATAATTTAATGAAAGTTTTATTAAACACATAATTTTTTGTATATATGTGGATGATCATGATTTAGACCAGACCTTTGTATGTGATTGGTTTCCTTTTTTAATTTATTATTAAATTAAATTGTTGGAATTCATGCCTTCTCTCATCATTAATATGTAGGGAATGCATGCCCTTGGTTTCTTTTATCTAAACCCCTTTTACCCCTCACCTGCATGTGAGTAAAAACATATGTAATAGTTGGATATCCCATGCTAGTGGAGGCAGTTCAATTTTGGATCTGAGGGAAAACCAGTCCTAGGAGATACAAATGCGAATAGGTGGATAGCTATAAACACAAACCATAAATGGTTCAAGGTGTTTCTCCCCTACACTACTGGAAATACAGTCTTTCCCAACAGTTTGGAACTATTGGGAAATGTTGTAGAACTATTGGTATATGTTATACCAACGGTTCTGAAAACCATAGGGAAGTAAGCCGTTGGGAAAGCTTTTCCCAACGGATTACTGTGAACCGTTGGCATAGGGTGGGGAAAGCCTAACCTATCCCAACAGTTTTGATTGAACCATTGGGAAATCCAAAGGATTATCCTCTTTCCCAACGGTTTAGAAACAGTTAGGAAATGTTTTTTTCCAATGGTTTATTGAACCGTTGGTAAAAAAAGCATCAGAGATGCTATGCCAATGGTTTGAAACAGTTGGCATAGCCTATGCTGTGAAAATTGTACAGCAGCCTGCAATTTGCACAGCAGCTCTTCAATTTGGACAGTAAGCCTCATTTTGTGCATTCCCTCACATTTTCAATCCAATTATTGTACCTGCAATAAACTAACACATAAATATACAATTATTGTACCTAAAATAACCAACTAAGAAATACATATAGAAAACAAATTCATACACATTTAACATATAATGCATCCGGGAAATATACACATTCATAATTAAATTAGAATTCATAACGTAATTATAAACATATATAATTCATTTAGAATTCAATTTAAAATTTATATGAAAATTATATGTGGAATCTAGAATTCAATTCATTATTTGATCAGTTTTTTGTATACCATATATTTTTACCTGAAATGATGTCCATTTTAAACAAAATACATACACCTAGAGTGATACCGGCCACACCATGCCTCGGATTGAGGTGAGGTTAACTCGTACTCGTCACAAATGATCTGTCGATCATTGTAATAAAGTATCAACATATTCTTAAAGCATTTGCTCAGTTTTCCGTATGTCAGTTGATGTTTTTTACTTAAAATGATGTCCTTTTAAAATAGAAGATAGAAACGTTGAGCGGTGCTGGCCACACCGCATCTCATATTGAGGAAAGGTTGATTCGTACATGTCATATATGACCCATTTATCGTTCTCCTAATGTTTCAATGGAAACCTAATGCGTTTGGTCAGTTTTCCGTATGTACTTAAAATGTTGTCCATTTTAAACAAAAGAGAGACACTTAGACTGATCCTGACCACACTGTGACTCGGATTGAGCCTGGGTTGGCTCGTACAGGTCACAGATGACCCATGAATTGTTTTGATCAATTATCAACAGATTCTGAATGCGTTTGGTCAGTTTTCCGTATGCCAGTTGTTCTTTTCACTTATAATCCTATCCATTTTAAACAAAAGAGACACAGTTAGAGTGGTGTCGGCCGCACCGCGCTTTGGATTGAGGCGGGGTTGACTCTTACACATCAAATATGACCCATGTATTGTTGTGCTAATGTATCGACACAATCCGAATGCGTTTGGTCAGTTTTCTGTATGCCAGTTGATGTGTTTCACTTAAAATGACGTCCTTTTGAAACAAAAGATAGGCACTTTGAGGGGTGGTAGCCACTCTGCGCCTCGAATTGAGGCGGGGTTGACTCATACACATCACATATGACCCATGTATTGTTATCCTAAAGTATCAACGGAAAACGAATTCATTTGGCTGGTTTTTCGTATGTACATAAAATGTTGTCCATTTTAAACAAAAGGGATCCACTTAGAGTGATCCTGGACACACCGTACCTCAAATTGAGCCTGGGTAGACTCGTACATGTCACATATGACCCATGGATAGTTGACCTAAAGAATCAACACAATAAGAATGTGTTTGGTTGGTTTTTCATATGTCAGTTGTTCTTTTCACTTATAATCATGTCAATTTTAAACAAAAGAGAGACACTGTGAATGGTGTCGGCCACACCGCACCTCGGATTGAGGAGGGGTTGACTCGTACACATCAAATATGACCCATGGATTGTTTTCACAAAGCATCAACGCATTTTGAATGCGTTTGGTCGGTTTTTTGTATGTCAGTTGATCTTTTCACTTATAATCCTGTCCATTTTAAACAAAAGGGAGGCACTATGAATGGTGTCGGCCACACCGTGCCTCGGATTTTGGTGGGGGTTGACTCTTACATGTCACATATGACCCATGGATCGTTGTGCTAAAGTATCAACACAATCAGAATCCGTTTGGTCGGTTTTCCGTCTGTACTTAAAATGTTGTCCATTTTAAACAAAAGAGAGCCACTTAGAGTGATTCCGGCCACACCGTTACTCATATTAAGGCGGGGTTGACTCGTACACGTCACATATTACCCATGGATTATTTTTCCAAGTGAATCAATACATTTAGAATGAGTTTGGTCAGTTTTCCGTTTGTCAGTAGTTCTTTTCACTTATAATCCTGTCCATTTTAAACAAAATAAATACATAAGGAGTGATCCTACCACACCGTTCCTCGGATTGAGGCAAGGTTAACTTGTACACATCACAAATTACCCATCAATCATTTTCCTAAAGTATCGACATATTCCGAAAGCGTTTTCTCAGTTTTCCGTCTTCCAGTTGATGTTTTTCAATTAAAATAACGTCCTTTTGAAACAAAAGACAAAACCTTTGAGTGGTGTTGGCCACACTGCGTCTCAGATTGAGTTGAGGTTGATTCATACACGTCACATATGACTCATGGATCGTTCTCCTAAAGTTTCAATGGAAATCGAATGTGTTTGGTCTGTTTTCTATATGTACTTAAAATGGTGTCCATTTTAAACAAAAGAGAGATACTTAGACTGATCCTGGACACACTGTGACTCAGATTGAGCCCAGGTTGGCTCATACATGTCACATATGACCCATGGATCATTCTCCTAATATTTCAACGAAAACTGAATGCGTTTGGTCAGTTTTCCGTATTTACATAAAATGTTGTCCATTTTAAACAAAAAAGGTCCACTTAGAATGATTCCAACCACACCATGCCTCAGATTAAGGCGGGGTTGAATCATACACATCACATATGACCCATGGATCATTTTCATAAAGCATCAACACATTTCAAATACGTTTGGTCGGTTTTTCATGTCAGTTGTTCTTTTTACTTATAATCCTGTCCATATTAAACAAAGGAGAGACACTATGAATGGTGTCGGCCACACCGTGCCTCGGATTGAGGCAGTGTTGACTCGTACACATCAAATATGACCCATGGATCGTTGTGCTAAAGTATATATACAATCCGAATGCGTTTGGTCGGTTTTCTGTATGCCAGTTAATGTTTTTCAATTAAAATGGCATCATTTTGAAACAAAAGACAAACACTATGAGTAGTGTCAGCCACATCGTGTCTCGGATTGAGGCAGGGTTGATTCGTACACATCACATATGACCCTTGAATCGTTATCCTAAAGTTACAATGGAAAATAAATGCGTTTGGTTGGTTTTCCGTATGTACTTAAAATGTTGTCCATTTTAAACAAAAGAGAGACACTTAGAGTAATTCCGGCCACACCATGCCTCAAATTAAAGAAGGGTTGACTCATACACATCACATATGACCCACGGATTATTGTGCTAAAGTATCAACACAATCCGAATGCATTTGGTCGGTTTTCCATATGCCAGTTGATGTTTTTCACTTAAAATGAGGTCCTTTTGAAGAAAAAGACAGAAACTTTGAGTGGTGGCGGCCACACTGCGCTTCGGATTGAGGCGGGGTTGACTCGTACACATCACATATGACCCATGGATCATTGTGATAAAGTATCGACACAATCTGAATGTGTTTGGTTGGTTTTTCGTATGCTAGTTGATGTTTTTTAATTAAAATGACGTCCTTTTGAAACAAAATACATACACTTTGAGTGGTTCCGGCCACACCACATCTCAGATTGAAGAGGGGTTGATTCATACACATCACATATGACCCATTAATCATTCTCCTAAAGTTTCAATGGAAACTGAATGCGTTTGGTCGGTTTTCTGTTTATACTTAAAATGTTGTCCATTTTAAACAAAAGAGAGCCACTTAAAGTGATTTCGGCCACACCGTGCCTCAGATTAAGGCAGGGTTGACTCATACACGTCACATATGACCCATGGATCATTGTGCTAATGTATCGACACAATCTGAATGCCTTTGGTTGGTTTTTCGTATGCCGGCTGATGTTTTTCACTTAAAATGACGTCATTTTTGAAACAAAAGACATACACTTTGAGTGGTGGCGGCAACACCACACCTTGGATTGAGGTGGGGTTGACTTTTACACATCACATATGACCCATGTATCATTGTGAAAATGTATCAACACAATCCAATTGTGATTGGTTTGTTTTTCGTATTCCAGTTGATGTTTTTCAATTAAAATGACGTCCTTTCAAAACAAAAGACAGATACTTTGAGTGGTTCCGGCCACAATGTGTCTCAGATTGAGGCAGGGTTGATTCGTACACATCACATATGACCCATGAATTGTTCTACTAAAGTTTCAATGGAAACTGAATGCGTTTGTTCAGTTTCCCGTATGTACTTAAAATGTGTTCCAGTTTAAATAAAAGAGAGACACTTAGAGTGATTACGGACACACTGTGCCTCAGATTAAGGCGGGATTGACTCATACACATCACATATGACCCATAGATCATTGTACTAAAGTATCAACACAATCCAAATTCAGTTGTTCAGTTTTCTGTATGCCAGTTGATGTTTTTCTCTTAAAATGACGTCCTTTTGAAATAAAAGACAGACACTTTGATTGGTGGCGGCCACATCGCGCCTTGGATTGAGGCAGGGTTGACTCGTACACGTCACATATGACCCATGGATCGCTGTGATAATGTATAGACACAATACGAATGCGTTTGGTTAGTTTTCCGTATGCCAATTGATGTTTTTCAATTAAAATGACGTCCTTTTGAAATAGAAGACAGACACTTTGAGTGGTGCTGGACACACCGCATCTCAGATTGAGGAGGGGTTGATTTTTACAAATCACATATGACCCATGAATCATTCTCCTAATGTTTCAATGGAAACCGACTGCGTTTGGTTGGTTTTCCATATGTACTTAAAATGTTGCCCATTTTAAACAAAAAAGAGCCACTTAGAGTGATTCTGGACACACTGTGCCTCAGATTAAGGAGGGGTTGACTCGTACACGTCACATATGACTCATGGATAGTTGTGCTAAAGTATCGACACAATCCAAATGCATTTGGTCGGTTTTCCGTATGCCAGTTGATGTTTTTCACTTAAAATGACGTCCTTTGGAAACAAAAGATAGACACTTTGAATGGTGCCAGCCAAACTGCATCTCAGATTGAGGCGGGGTTGACTCGTACACGTCCCATATTACCCATGAATCATTCTCCTAATGTATCAATGGAAACCGAATGCGTTTGGTCGGTTTTCTGTATGCCAGTTGATGTTTTTCAATTAAAATGGCGTCCTTTTGAAATAGAAGACAGACACTTTGAGTGGTGCCGGCCACACTGCATCTCATATTGAGGCGGGGTTGATTCGTACACGTCACATATGACCCGTGGATCATTCTCCTAATGTTTCAACAGAAATCGAATGCGTTTTTTTTCAGTTTTCCGTATGTACTTAAAATGTTGTCCATTTAATGAGAATCCTCCTGTGTCTATTAGTGGAATGGTATTTACATAAAATTTTGTGTACATTCATATAAAATATTTTTATATCATTCTTATTATGGATTAGATTTAAGTTTATCATGCTATGAAACATTTCAGAGCTACCAATGTCATGCCCAATGAATACATCTCTTTTATAACACACCAAGAATCTATGATATTGATTAGATGTGTAAATTTGATTACATTGATTATCATGATGAAAATAAATAAAATATATATTATAGATTTTCTAGTATTAAATGAAATCAAGGAGGGTGGGGGGATATCCGGTGGGGATGTTCGGTGGGTGTGTGGGGGGCTGTCAGGGACCAAGGAGGAGGGTGGGGGTGCTGTGTGGGGGGCTGTCCGAGGGGTGTTCGGGGGGTTGTCCGAGGTCCAATGTGGAGGGTGGGGGGATGTCTGGGGGGATGTTTGGGGGGCTGTCCGGGGTCCAGGGAGGAGGGTGGGGGGCTATCTGGGGGTTGTTTGAGGGCTATCCGGGGGCTTTCCGGGGTGTTCGATGGGTTGTCCGGGGTCCAAGGAAGAGGGTGGGGGGGGGGGGGGGGGGTGTCCGGGGGGCTGTCCTGGGGACTGTTCGGGGGGTTGTTCGGGGTCCAAGGAAGAGGGTGGGGGGGCTGTACAGGGGGATGTATGGGGGCTGTCTGGGGGCTATCTGGGGTCCAGGGAGGAGGGTGGGGGGGGGGGGGGGGCTGTCCGGGGGGCTGTTCGGGGGATGTCCGGGGGCTGTCTGGGGGGTGTCCGAGGTCCAAGGAGGATGGCGGGGGGTTGTCCAGGGTCCAGGAAGGAGGGGGTTCCCAAACACACAACCACTAAAAGACAACAACATCCATAAAAACAGATGATATATAAAAATAACTCAACTCCAATACTATACTACGAGTCTAGATGAAACCAACAACTAAAATAGATTAAATATCAAATCTCAGTAATATTAGTCGAAAATGTAATGGATAAATTTTTCCCACATCACCATCACCATCATCACCATCATCATCACCCTCGTCCCCTTCCCCATCATCTCCCTCGACCTCCTCAGCGCCCTCCTCCTCGCCCTCACCCTCCTCCTCGCCCTCGCCACCTGCCTCGCCCTCCGCCTCTCCCTCCTCTTCCGCATCAGACTCCTCACCATCATCATCGTCAAGCTGGACATCATCCTGAACACCACTAGAACTACCACCTGGTGCACCATATATAGAACATATCGACGACATATATTCATCAAAAGCTGGGTTGGCCTCTGTTGGAAGTGTTGGACGTAGAACTTCAATAAATTTCATAAATGCATTGTTTGCCCTAGAAGACTGTTCTTCCATCTCTGTGGCCCTTTTCTCAGCCTGTTCTACCTATGATCTAACTTAATGCAGCTCAGTGGCACTACAGCTCGTACCTGAGGAGGTCCAATTCCTCGTCGGGGCTATCCTAGGTCGGCAGCGTACTCTGCCAGAATGCTCCTCTCCCAACACCTGATGTAAGTGATCTGTTGGCCCAAAATTGTCTGGTTCTTGGACATAGAGGGACTCTAAGGAAGCCTGTTACAAATATAAATATATCATTAAGTTACAAAATAGATATTAAAATATAAATTCAACAGATTAAAACTTTCAATCTGCTGCTAAGTCGCTTCATTGACGGGACTTCCATACTTTTTTCGTCTACTCGAACAAAACAATTTTGCTCGAGGCACACGTCCTTCAATATTTTTTTATTTTCCTCTACAATGAAATTGAAAACTAATGTTATATGAAAACTTTAGAAAACTATTAAATAATTTAGGAAACAAAAGAAAGTGTAAGTCGTAAAGAAAACTTATAAAAAAATTTCATACCTACTTCCTCTCATGATCAGGCATCGTAGTGTGTCCTAGTGTGTGGAGGTATTTTTTTGCATCAATGTTCATTTTATTTTTTTCAGAAGATTCCTAAATAAAATTTGAAAATTCAACAGATATTATTAATGCAAAACATGAAAGTTATTATTTAAATACCTGAAATGTTATTAATACCTTAAACTGGGTACTCGTCCAATGAGTAATCATATGACGATACTACTCTTTAGGAAAATCATCCACCACTGGTACCGCCTCTAACTCAGTGCCAACTCTAGTAACCCAGCCAATATACAACTCATTCTTGTAGGCTCTCCAAAGATCGCCTAAATCCTTTAGACGTTCCGGTCGTGCACCCTCACCATCGGGAAAATTATATAGAAGCTGACATCAAAATATTAATTCATATAAATACAAAAATAATTCATGGCATTAAATAGAACAGATTTTTTTACCCATATCTCTGCCCAAGCTCTATCCTTGACCTCATGTGGCAAATTTCTCCACCATAGCGTGCTGACAGGAATGATGTCGGAGTATTTGGCAATCGTCGCCAAAAAACTCCGACATTGCTGCCCTGTTTTCTGAACCATTTGGTTGTCTTCATTATAATCCACCATAACCTGTGTATGGTGGTTCCACACCGAACGCAATCATGTACTCCCCCGCCCATGCCTCCTGTCAGTAGATGTATCTGTCATGAAATAAAAACAAATATTTTATCAGAACATGTTATAATGAAAATAAATATTGCAATAAGAATATGTTAGGGTTCTGTAAATATATTTGTGCCGGTCTGATCGCTGAGCACCGCTGGATCCACAGAAACTGATGGAACACCCTGTGGTGGAACAGGAGTTGAAGACGATGGAATATAGAAGCTCATAGAGACAGAAGTAGAAGGAAAAGAAGATGGGACAACTGTCTGACCGGATGCTGACTGGGGAGTGGGAATCATAATGGGATGTGAAAATAATGGGCCAGAAGATGCAGAAGGTAGCGAAAACAATGGAGGCCTAAATATCCCATGTGTCCCTAACGATACACCGGGATCAAAATGTGGGAAGGATGACATGTCAGTGGGAGGGGCAGGGTCTAGTTGGGTACGCGCAGCTGCTCGTCCACCTCTGGTATGAGCCCTCCTCATACCACCGGCCTGAGTACTAGGACCAGTACTAGGCTCCTCGTCGAATAACTGTCGACGTATAGGTGGATCCTAAAAAAATGTTTACAAAAAAATTAATCACATGACATTATATATTCTTTAAATATATCAATTTGAAATAAAGTACTCATTATAGGCACTAATGATGGAATTCCAAACTCCATCATTCGACATTTGCTCTCCATCATTTTTTTCCTTCATCTCTCTTCAATTGGCTTCATTTCCAGCTTTTGAAAACAAATATGTAACTAATTAGAAAAAGGAAACTATTGTGTTACCCAAAAAACTAAATATATGAGAGAATAAGGGGATTCATTGGTAATTTAGCTATCAATTGTTTTAGAAGAGCTTGAATGGATTTAATAAATCATACAAGTTGTAATGTTCACCAAGTTGGAAATATTGTTTGACTATGTTTGAATACAGTTCAATTAAAAATTAGAAAATGCAATTGAAATATAACTGCAACCAATAAACATTGAAAATTCACATAACAGTCTAGTCAGCTATCAATTGTTTCAGAAGATCTTGAATGGATTTAATAAATCACACAAGCTGTAATTTTCACCAAGTTAGAAATATTGTTTGACTATGTTTGAATATAGATCAATTCCAAATTAGAAAATTGAATTCAAATAAAACTTCAACCAATAAACATTGAAAATTCACATAATGGTCAGGTCAACTATCAAATGTTTTAGAAGAGCTTGAATGGATTTAATAAATCATACAAGTTGTAATGTTCACCAAGTTAGAAATATTGTTTGACTATGTTTGAATACAGTTCAATTCCAAATTAGAAAATGCAATTCAAATAAAACTGCAACCAATAAACATTGTAAATTCACATAATGGTCAATTCAGCTATTAATTGTTTTAGAAGAGCTTGAATGGATTTAAAAAATCATAAAAGTTGTAATGTTCACAAAGTTAGAAATATTGTTTGACTATGTTTGAATACAGTTCAATTCCAAATTATAAAATGCAATTAAAAAAAACTGAAACCAATAAACATTGAAAATTCACATATCGGTCAAGTCAGCTAAAACATATTTGTGATCAATACTAAATCAATTTGAATATTACCAACCCTAACAACACAACAAGGGGTAAACCAAAAGAATTGAGAACATGGATGAATGATTCTATATATTTTCAACCACAACTTCAGGTTCACAATAAACTTGGACAATTCAGCTATTGGAGTCATTAAAAGAAATAAATGGATTGGTTCCAATGACACTTGGGACAGTGTCAATTCCATCATCACCATCATCAAAAATATGTCTTGGAATCACTTCAACTATGACACCAAATTCAGGTCGAAGTTGGTCTTTGACATAAAAAACATGTTTAGCCATTGATGCCAACACATATGGTTCTTCGGTAGCAAGAGTGTGAGTCATATTAATTACTCGAAATCCACAATCATCAATAAATGTTCCATGTCTCTTCATCGAATCAAACCAATGGCATTTAATCATTGTGACCCGTCCATGAGAGTAATAATCCAATATTATTATTTTATCAACAACTCCATAATATCCCACATTTTCAAATCGCGGTCTACTATCTGATGGACTGGCATAAAAAATCTATTGTGACAGTAACCATAACAACCTCATGTTGTGTTCTCATGTTATTTGCTCATTCAGTGATATTTAATTTGTACCCATTGATAACAATTGATTTACATTCACAAACCACGGTATTAGGACCAAAAGACAAAGCTCTTATTTCCTCAAAGACAGAGTCAGTAGAAAAACTCAATACCTACAATATAAATTACTATTAAACTTAATTAAATATTGATATAATTATTTTAAACATTAATTTTTTTACCTTCAATTTTAACCAAGAAGAAAACTCTTTGCTATGAAAAGTCTCTCTCCTTCTTAAAGATAAAGAATGATGCTTCCTATTTATCATTGTTTTATGTTCCCTATAGATAAAAAATATGAATAGTTTAACAGATATATATTTAAGATATACATAATCGATTTAGTTACCTGATATAGTCCTCGAACAAATCACATTTGAACAAAACTGTGCAATGTTCCATATCCCACCCTTCATGGCTTAATTTCTTTACTATATATGATCCAGGAATTACTCCTGTTTGAGGAAGTGATGGAAATATGGGTTCAAATTGCTCACACTGTTCTTCTTCATTTCTCATTGGTCTGTTCAATCTTGTAGTAAGATCAGACAAATACATTGAGCAGAAATCCATACATTCTTGAGCCATGTTACCGTTCATGATAGAACCTTCGAGATGATTTCTGTTTCGGACATAAAAATTTAATATGAACATATTTCTTTTAGTTGGATACATCCAATGAAAAGAAACAGGTACTCTAAGAAGTATTTCATTGGGAATATGGACAGTCAGATACAACATGCATGTGAAAAATGATGAAGGAAATATTTTCTCCAACTCACACAAAATTAATGGGGCATTTGTCAACATTTTTTGCAAAAAATACTTGGACAACTTCTTAGCACAAAGATCTCGAATCAAATGGCACAACCGAATAATAGCCACCCTTACATTATTGGACAAAAGATGACAGATTTCTATTGGAAGCAACCCATGTAGTAGAACATGATAATCATGAGTCTTCGAAGATTTTAGCTTCAAATCTCTTCTGTTGACCCATTTAGATATGTTTCTTGAATAGCCATCAGGAACTCTAATAGTCTCTAATACTTCCAAAAATTGTTTTTTTCTATAGGTGTCATCACATAAGAAGAACATGGAAGTTGCCATTTATTTTCACTAATACGCAAAGGATGTAATTCTAGTCTAATTCCCCAATCCACCAAGTCACGCCGAGATCATAAATCATCTTTTGTCTTCCCCTTGACATTTAGATGAACCAAAAGCAAAATTTCACATATATTATTTTCAATATGCATTACGTCTAAGTAATGACATAACAAATTGGTTGACCAATAAGGAAAATCAAAAAAGACACTCCTCTTCCTCCAATTGTAACATTTTTTAGTGGAAATATTCTTTCTCTTTCCATATTTCATTTGACCCTTCTCGAATGAAAAACTGAAATCTTTCAATTCATTAAGCACATCAGTTCCAGACATACGCTGAGGTGGATCATCGGTCTCTATGTTATTATCAAATCATTGACGATTCATTCTATATGGATGATCCTTTGGCAAGAATCGTCGATGTCCCATAAAACTGAATCTACAACGATGTTTCAGTCTTCTAGATTGTGTATTCTTCATACAAACTGGACATGACAATTTTCCCTTCGTTCTCCATCCACACATCATTGCATAAGCCGGAAAATCATTGATCGTCCACATAAGCATAGCACGCATCTGAAATATGTCTTTCAAACATGCATCGTATGTGCACACACCCACATTCCAAAGAAGTTTCAACTATTTTATGAAAGGTTTCATGTATACATCAATATCAATGCTAGGATTAGAAGGACTAGATATGAGTATACTCATGAATGTGAAAGGTATTTTCACACACAACCATGGGGAAAGATTATAAACGTGTATAAATACTGTCCATGTGCTGTTCGAAGTAAGAATATTCCCAAATGGATTAAAACCATCACATGAAAGACCCAGCCTCACATTACACACGTCATCTACAAAATTAGGATGTCGAGAATCAAATATCATCCATGAAAATCCATCTATACGATGAACCAACTCATCATTAGTCTTCTTTCTCTCGGTATCATGCCATCTCATTTTTATTGATATGTCATTAGACATAAAAAGATTCTGGAGTCTGGGGATCAATGGAAAGTGCCACATTACTTTCTGTGGAAGGCAGGATGCTGTTCCATCAGATTTTGACTTCCAACGGGATGTGCCACATTTTATACAATCATTTCATTCAGCAGTTTCCTCCCAAAATAAACTTCAATCTTTCAGGCAAGCATGAATTTTGTTTCTTGAAAATCCAAGTTCCTCAATAAACTTTCATGCCATATAGTGGTTTGAGGGAATATCTGCATCATCTGGAAGTAAATCCTTCAAGAGGGTAAGAATGTAATCGATTGCTGTATTAGAAATCCCATACATAGTTTTCCCATGAAACAATCGGATTAAAAATTCCATCTTTTTCATTTTATCGCATTGTCGATATACTGGAGTCGCGCCATCATCATTAAATTTTTTCACCATATCAATATCATCATTTTCACTAGATGCATCATCTGTCCTCATATCGAAGTCTTCTTGAGTCGAAATATTTTTTTTCATGATGACGAATAAACGGAAACTGATCATCTAACAAATTCTCCATTCCAGTCCTTTTCATTTCGATCATCACCAATTTGAGATTTCATTTTCTCCCCTTTGTGATACCACACAGAGTAGTTTTATTGAAAAGAATTTTTGGTTATGTGGTTGCTGACTTCTTCACAGCTCAACCAAGGTCTACCAACACAATTGGAACATGGGAAGTGTATGTGGCCACTATCTGAAGCATTGTGAAATGCAAAATCTATAAATCTCTCCAATTTTTTTTGAAAATCACTTGAGATCTAATCAGTTTCATACAACCAACTTCTTTCCATTCTTTAAAAAGAATTTATATAAGTCATTTTATCATAAACAATTCAATAGGATTGAAATTTAATAGAAAATATCTTTCTAAATCCATTTTAAATAATAAAATCCCTTTGATCATTTTTAACAAATATTTGGAGTATTCTCAAGGCACCCCCATTTGAAAATGTCACATTAAATGCCCAATTTCCATGCCAAACCATTGAAAACAATTAACATGAGACAATAATCGACCACAAATAACTTAACAGGAAATTAAAAAACAGAAACCAAATGTGATATAGAATTTAATGTTAAGTTAGGGGAAATGAGATTAAATAGAGACAACAACATCATAAATGGTTCCTACATCATAACTTTTGATTAAAACCACCCATAATAGGAATGGGAATGCCTCATACACCTAATACCTAATAAAACAAACTGAATCTCTAATTAAAACATTGAATTTAGGGTTTCCACCCAACTTGGATAGCCCTACCCTCACCCCACCCACCCCACATGGACAACCCTACCCCCACCCCACGTGGACAACCCTACCCCCACCCCACTTGGAAACCCCCCCCCCCACCATACCTGGACACCCTTACCCCCCACAACCCACTTGGAAACCCCAGCCAACCCCCACCTGGACATCCCTACCATCACCTCACTTGGACAACCCATCCCCCCACCCTACCTAGACAACCCCCACCCCACCCCACCTACACACCCTCCCCACCCCACATGGACAACCCTGCCTGGACACCCTCCCCCACCTAACCTTCACACCCTCCCCCACCCCAAACAACCTTACCCCCACCCCATTTGGACAACCCATCCCCCTCCCCCACCCTACCTAGACAGCCCCTCCCCCACCCCAAACAACCCTACCCCCACCCCATTTGGAAAACCCATCCCCCTCCCCCACCCTACATAGACAGCCCCCTCCCCCACCCTACCTAGACAGCCCCTCCCCCACCCCAAATAGCCCTACCCCCACCCCATTTAGACAACCCAGCCCCCTCCCCCCTACCTAGACAGCCCCCTCCCCGACCCTACCTAGACATCCCCTCCCCACCCCAAACAGCCCTACCCCCACCCCATTTGGACAGCCCAGCCCCCTCCCCACCCTACCTTGACAGCCCCTCCCCCACCCCACTTGGATAGCCCTTGACATCCTCCCCCACCCCATCTGCACACCCTCCCCCACGTCAAATTGAAACATAAATTCATCCAAATCAAAATCCAATTTTCAAATAAAATAAATTCCACCAAAAGTACCATATCACCCCACTAAAAAAACCATTTACCATGTTTGAAGTGTAGAACAAAAAACATAAAACAAATCCAAGGGATATGTAGACAACAACCCTAATTTAGCCTTAATCAAAACATCAAACACCAAAAAAAAATAGAGAAATAACGCTAAAAATAAGATAACACTTAATAATTTTAAGTGTGAAATAATATTTTGTTTGATTGAATATGGATCTTGGGAGGAAAGAGTGTCACGACCGAGAATAATTCTGGATCTCAATTAGGTTCTTTCTGTAATTAGTCTACAATCGGGCTGGGTGGGGGTTCGGCTGGTCTGTATTTGGGGGAAATCTTTCCCAATGATTTTTAAAAACTGTTGGGAAAGATAGAGTTTTCCCAATGGTTTCATTAAACTGTTCGGAAAACTGATTTTTTACCCATCTTTCCCAACAGTTTGATGAAACTGTTGGGAAAACTAATTTCTTCCAATCTTTCCCAATGGTTTCATCAAACTGTTGGGAAAAATCAATTTTTATAGATCAATACAAATGGTTAATGCATACCATTGGTAAAGATCACCAATACCAACGGTTCAAAAGAACCATTGGTATACAACTGTTGGGAAAACCATGATTTCCAGTAGTGCTAGGTCATTGGTTAGTTTATCAACTTCTAGATAAACTAACCCTTAGAAAACCTCATGATCATACCCTTTATTTTTTTTTCTGTCAGTTTCATGGTTATTCATTATGGATGTTTTGTCGCAATCACATAATTAATGCATTGAATAGCTTGAAATATGGAACTAAAATAAACTGAATTATACATAAATATTATCAAGATATGGTTAATCACATAATTATATCCCAAATAATATTTACAAGCATATGAAAAGATAATAATTGGAAATTTATGCATAAAGGATAAAACACATCAATAAAATATTAAGTCGGTATAACCTTCCATTACTTCGGTTTGAATCACATCATAGTTCAATGAGCATGACTATCCAAAGTTGTGGGGCTTTCAATTATCAGGGAATTCTAATGTGAGGTTTTGGGTTGACTTAACTTGGTTTAAATCAATGGTTGACTTCCAATGTAGGACGTGGTCTAAATGATAGGTAAGGGTTGAGGAAATCTAAAATAATGATTTCATTACTGGGGAGTCCACTCAACAGATCAAGGAATTGTGAGTCAATGCAGTTGGAATTTTGAATTCCAACCTATAACCATTCTAGTTTCTTAACCATCAAAATTTGGGTGAATGAGAATAGAATATGGA
Source organism: Viscum album (assembly GCA_963277665.1). Lineage (NCBI taxonomy): Eukaryota > Viridiplantae > Streptophyta > Magnoliopsida > Santalales > Viscaceae > Viscum > Viscum album. The sequence goes on along the minus strand of OY728127.1, from coordinate 739,861,676 downwards.
TCCTCTCCACTATAATATCCAAGAAATGGGATATTACAAAGCCGATGGTGGGGGCTATTGGGTTTCAATAAAATAGAGGGAGACTAATAAATATTTATTTATTTATTTTTACTTTTTATAAAGATAATGTAATAAAATTCCACTTATATTATGTGTAGAAACAACATAAAAACGACATCAAACATATTTTTGTGATCCTTACTCAAGAAAAAAAACCTTATCATCAGCACTAATTTCCAAGAATGGAAAACACACCTATGGGTAACCCTTCATCATGAAAGGAAACTATATCTGATGAAGGAACCATTAGCAGTTGTGCTTGGGAATTAGGTGAGTGATGAAAAAAATTATTTGTATGATAAACATATGAATGACACTACATGTGTTCAATGCTTAATGATCTCATCCATGTATAATGAGATCTTGAAGAAACATGAGGAAATGGATACTTAAAGAATGATGTCTCAACTTTGGGATATCTATCAAGAGAAGGCGAGAAAATAGAGGTATGGGATTTCCAATGCTTTGTCCAAGACTAAGCTAGGAGAGTCTGTTCCAGATGGGACTCATGTAATCAAGATTAATGGATACATTGAGCATATATACATCTTATGGATTAAATTCTTGCATGGGTTGCATACATATCTCATAATTTCATCACTGCCAAAGGCTTTATCCTTTTTTAGTATGAATTATGAAATGGGAAATAATGAGAAGATCCTATAAAAAAATCTTACCCTAATTCTCAATGTGGATAAGAACATGGGGCATGACAAACCCGCAATACTTATGGTGAATAAGAAGAGGAAGGACAATGATAAGGGGCCTAAGACCTATAAACAGTCTAAATCTCCTGAGCACCATCTAACCAAGATGAAGTAGATCCAAAGGTAGGGAAACGAAAAGGGGTTAATATGCTTTGAATGTGGCAAGTCAAGACACTAGAAGAGAAACTTCACCCAAAGGAAAGGATAATACAAATTTGAATTCGTTATCAAGTGAAATATTTTAATTTCTATAAATTGGGTATTATATATAGCTTTTGGTTCTCACATCTATATCCAAATGTAGAAACCAAGTAGATTTTTGGAAATTTATAGAGGAGAGGTGAATCTACAAGCTTCTAATGGTTTGAGGCTAGATACTCATTCCATTGGTGACTACCACCTTTCGCTTTCGACTAGGATGATTTTGGTTTTATGTGATTGTTATTATATACAAGGTTTTACCAAGGACATAATTTTTGCAACATGTTTAGATAAAAATGGGTTTATTTTCATGTCCATAAACAAAGGTTGTTTCTTTTATAAGGACAACATATGTAATGGTATGTGATATTTAAATAATGGTCTGTATGTATTAAATTATGAAAACCATGTGATGGCAATTAATAACAAATAAATTTCACATGAATCATATAAAACCTAGTTGTGGCATCACTGTCTTGGTCACATAAATGATAAGTGTCTTAGAAAGCTACATCAAGATGGTTATTTAGACTCTTATGATATAGAACCACTTGAGATATTTCAGGCATGGTTACAAGGGAAAATTTCCAAACCACCATTTGGTGGATAGGGTGAAAGAGCCACCGAACCTCTAGGATTGGTACACACTAATGTGTGTGGATCATTTCGAGTAGAATATAGAGGTGGATATTCATACTTCATAACTTTTACTGATGAGTTGAGTAGATATGGCTATGTATACATAATGAGGTATACGTCTGAGTCCTTCGAGAAATTCAAGGAATTCAAGAATGATATAGAGAATCATCTAGGTAAAAATATAAAGAATATTCTTTGGGATCGAGGTGGAGAATATATTAACCAAGAGTTCATCGACCTTTTACGGGAGTTTGGGATTCTATCTTAACTCACATCACCTTATACACCGTAGTGGAATGGTGTTAGTGAAAGGATGAACTATGCATTTATAGGAATGTTAAGGTTGATGATGATTTATGCAAGTATTTCATTATCCTTTTGGGGATATGCATTTCAATTTGAGGTATACATATTAAACTGAGTGCTAAATGAAGTGGAAAATATAATTCCCTATGAGATATGGGGTGGAATGAACCATGTTTTATCATATACATGTGTATAGGTCTACGAGTCATTTGTTAAGGATTTCTCAGTCAATAAACTATCTCTATGAGCCATGAAGTGTATATTTATAGGGAATCCAAAGGAAAAAAATGGATACTACCAATAAAACCCCTCAAAAAATAAATAAATTATCTCCCGACAGACCATCTTTCATGGGATAGAGCACAACCTCAAATAGTATAGTGGGAGAAAGATTGAATTCGATGAAGTTGATGCTCCAGATAAACATTAGTTGGTATAGGAAAAAGTTCTACAGGTCCCCAAGGAATAAGTATTTCCTAAAACACATGTATTGCATAAAAGATCAAGAGAGGTAAGGGAACCATAAAGATATGGTTTTCTTGTCACCGAGGATGGTGACTCATTATTATTGGACATTTATGAACATCTCTTTTACAAGGAGGCAGTATAGAGCTTAAAAGTTGCAAGATAGCTAGAAAATATGAATTATGAGATGGATTCCATGAATGAGAACCAAGCTTGTGTTCTAGTCAATAAAACAGTTTATGTAGAGTTTTTTTGACGTAAATGGGTATTCAAAAAGAAACTATATAAAGAAGGTAAGGTTAGTGCCTATAAATAAAGGCTAGTGGCTAAAGGTTTTAAAAAATATCATGGAATTGAATATGATGAAACCTTATTTACAATTGCCATGTTTAAATCCATCAGAATCATACTTCCCATAGAAACTTACCATGAATATGAGATTTGGAAGATGGATGTCAAAACTATATTCCTTATTGAGAACCTTCTAGAAGATGTATATATTACACAACCAGAAGGGTTTGTGACAATAGGTGATACTAAACAGGTTTGAAAGTTTTAAATATCCATTTATGGATTGATGAAAGCATCGAGGTCATGGAACAATCTATTTGATGAATTCATAAGATAATTTTTTTCATTAAGAATAAATGTGAGTCATGTTTTTACAAAAGGTTTAATGGGAATGTGGTCATTATCTTAATAGTATATGTTGATGAAATATTAATTATTGGAAATGACATACCACTCTTACAGTCTGTTAAAGGAATTTTTTAACTGATGAATCTCCATGGAGGACTTAGGTGAAGGTGCCTACATTCTTGGGCTCAAGATCATTAATGATATATCCATGTGGCTTCTTGGACTATGACAGAGTACATACATTCACCAGATACTAAAGAGATTTAGAATGGAACAATCCAAGAGGGAATTGGTTCAAGTGTCTCGTGGAATTAATATTTCTAATAAATTGTGTCCCCAAACAAAACATGAGAAAGATAGAATGAGTAAAATCCAATAGGATTCAGGGATAGGATCAATCATGACTTCCATGCTATGTACTAGACTTGATGTTTCCTATTCATTGAGAATGGTAGGAAAATATCAAGAAGACCTAGGAGAACAACATTGGAATACTATTAAGGATATCCTTAAGTATCTGAGAATAACTAAGGATATGATCTTTGTTTATGGAAGAGAGGAGTACCTTATCATAAAAGGGTATTTTGATATAGATTTTCATATAGATCAGAATGATCTAAAACCACAATCAGGTTATGTTTTCTATCTCAACGGAGGATCCATGAGCTGGAAGAGTTCAAAGTAACCAGTTGTTGGTGATTCTACCATGGAGTCTAAGTATATAGGGGCTTATGATGTAGGAAAGGAATATATTATGATTTAGAACTTTCTCCAGATGCATGATGTGGTACCTAAAAGAAGATACCTTATCACATTGTATTCTGAGAATACTATAACGGTGGCTCTTGAAAAAGATCCAAGGTCACATCAATGGAAAAAGAACATACTATGGAATTATCACCTGTTTAGGGATTTTCATCCTAGGGGTGAAGTTGTAGGGACTAGAGTGTCCACAGAAGAGAATGTGATAGTCCCATGGATGAAAAGCCTATCTTAGAAAATGCATGAACATCATGTGAGAGCTAGAGGATTGAAGGTTGTTAGCAGTAATATCTAGTGAAAGTGGGAGTATTTTGGAGTTGGTTCCCTAGAACCAACTTCTATATACCCTATAATAAAATTATATTCATTATTTTCAGTTTTAATAAATTACTTATCACATCATGATTGTTCTTCTATAAGACATTATATACGATAATGTATCAAGATTATCTATTACACTAAAAGTTTATAGCAGTTCCCCATTATAATGAGAACTCAGATGTGATATGACACTATTCTTGAATAAATGTTCTATGGATGGATGATATCATTTAAAGGGACACAAATGATACAATCAATTAGGCGAGGAGAATCATAGGACTTTGAGACACCTTCCCATGGTGTACGACCTTGGTAAAATCTAGTAGGATATTATTAGAACAAGACCCAACAATAGAGAATCCATATTTATAAGTGTCATTAGATGTTCCTTTCTGTAGACATTTGTATTGGTCCTCATAATTTAAGATTATTATTAATGCATATTATGAGGTGTGCACTTTTATGTATTGATGAAAACTATAATGACATATGTTCATGGAAAGATAGGATATGTTAGGTGCATCATGAGTAATATTATGTTAATGAATATTGTGAGAAAGAATTTATCCCTTATGTTCATTAACATAAGATAATATCTTAGGAGCTTTGATGGTAAAGATACTGCCAAAACAAATCTATGTCCATGGTGTTCTCTAAGAAATTTCTATTTTTAGAAAGTTAACGAAAGAGATGTCGATAATATTGGTTGATGGCACCAGAAAACAACCCGATCGATAAGAGATATTGCGATAAAGGGATTATATTACATGGTAAGCATTTATATGAGGTGAAATGTCATTACAACATTAACTTATTTCTCTACGGGTTCCTTAATATGTTGCTAGATTCTAACCTTGGACTTTAGGAAGGTTCCCCTAATACCACTAAGAAAGAATCCTAGAGGGCCACATAATAAGTGTATCTGGAACTCAGTTAAATAATTTATTATTTAAAAAGTTGAATAAATATTATTATTGGTTGTGGTTTCATAATTATTCATGTATTCCTGATCACAATTATTTCAACGCTAGTTATTTGAGATAATATATTATAGACAAAATATTTAATAAGTATTTATTTTCTATTTTAGTAAAGTTAATATTTATTTATTTATTAGTGAATAATGCAGTTATTTTTATTTAATAAATAAATTTTCAACATTCTAGGCTAGATAAATATTGAGGAGGATTTATAGGCCGATTTTAAGGGTTTAGTGAGAAATAATATTATTGAATATTACTTTATTAAATAATATTTAATTCTAACTTTCAGGTTAAGAACATGTCAAGAAAAATTAACATTACAGTAATAATTTGACAAGGGGTTTTAGTCAGATTAATAAAATAAATAAAGGCACTCTTTATAATTATTTATTATTACCCTAGTGCATTAAATTCCTGATTATAATATTATTCTCTGATTATCCAATGGCAGGATAATGCTACCCAAAGGTGTTGTATGAAACATTTGGATAAATCCTCTCAAGCTAAGATATTTCCTTCTTCTCCAATAACTTTATCAAGAATGACAGTTTTCCCCCTCTACAGGATCAATTAGAATGCTTTGGAAGAGGATATAAAGGTGATTGAAGGTGGGCGATGCAAGCACTCAGATCTTCCGTGCTAGTACTCAGAGACTCCTTCAATGGCGTCGGGAGATTTTTAGATCACGTATGGATCACCACTAGAGGAGATATACCCATGATCTATAAAATGCAATGAAGGCACACTAAAGATTTTTGGTTGAACTTATCAAAAAAGAAAGAATCACCTTGGATGAAATTATTTAATTAAATTAAATTAATTATAAACATAATATGTTGATCCTTTATTCTAGGTTCTAGGTTTCTCCTTTTTCTTTATCTCTATCCTTGATTCAATTATGTAGATTCTGGACTTTATCATTATATTGATCCTAGATTGATCATCGATTATGAAAAAAACCAATGTTGGGCCCCACCATTCCACCCTTACACTAAGCCCGAAAGCTAAAAGTTCTCCCTCCAAGAATCCCTTCCACACGTGTGCTCTATCTAATGTGAGAATTAATCCTCCATTTCATGTGGTAAAAGGAGATGATGTTGATCTGGTAGTGAGTGTGGGTATTAAACACCATACCACTATGATTGAATTATAGTAATTAACCAATGGACAGATGGAAATAGATACATTAAATAATAGTTTAAAGAGGATGAATGTTTGAATATAATGGATAACATTTAATGTGTTTGTAACTTTGTAAATTTATAATTTAATTAAAATATTTTAATTACAATTTTATAAAATATATATTAAAATAATTATAAGTTAATTGATAAATGCAATAAATTAATCCATTTATTGATGGATCCAATTTGATAAAATTAGTTTTCCCATGCTTAGGAAATTTTATTTTCCCAAAAAATGTTCTCATCCATCTGTTTAACAATTTTTAATAAAATTAATAACATAGTTTATAAATTAAAAAATATATAAATATTAAATAATTAAAAATGAATATAAATACTAAAAAATATTATAAAAGAAATTTATTTTTATAGGGGAATAAAAATTTTAATTTCATAAAAAATACAAATGAAACACATAAATGTTTTGTGTTATGTATGATATATGTATATATATATATATTCAAAATAAAAAATGACAGTATATAAATACATAATACATTCACCAAAAATTTATAATTTTGGAAAAATATTTCACATAACATTTAATGAAATTAAATAAAAATCATAAATATCTACTATATATTGAGTCCTTATCAGTGATTTAAGAGTGATGATGATGTACCCATGATTAAAATAAACATTTATCAATGCTAAATTATAATGCTAATAGATGCATTTATCTGATGTTGTAGTTTAATGCACCATTTCAAAAAATTGATCAGTCAAAAAATCATATACATTTCATAGTAAATGGTCAAGTTTTTTTAAAATAAAAAAAATTAATTACATTGCCTTATTTTAGGACAATTACTATAGAAATTAAATTGTTTTGCAAAATTTTCCAAAAACTATGACACCTAGATAAAATATAAATTGAATGAACACATGAAGGAAATATTTTCCATGGAATAATCATCAATTGATGTTATATCTACCAAATAATCATGTGTTTGTAATGTAAACATTTTTTTATTAATACTATTTTAAAAAACAAAAATAATTATAATTGCAGTGTTGTATAATTTGTGATAAAATTTAAGAAATTAAAAGTTTATTGACTTTATGAGACAAGATATATTGTTATAATTAAATAAAATAGTAGATAAAAATCATATTGAAATGTAATACAGATCAATTATGGTAAATTCCAATTTCAATCATAAAAAAACACTTTGAACCATTTTGGGATGATCCCGTATCTGATTTTTTTGAAGTTTATTTCAGATGGATTTTGTAGGATCATCTATTAGCCCATGCAGCTAAACAAATCTAATTAAATGTCTAATATATCATCATTGAATAAACATGCAAGGAATAAGAAAATATAAATAGGTGTACCTCATTTTTAAAAATCTCTATCTCGATAGAGTATGTTCAAGGGATATCACCAACTAACAGTCAATGGACTTATGCCTTAAATTGAAGTTCACTAGCCACTAAAATCCTCATACACTATGAGATGACCCTAAAAACTACAAGATTAATGCTATAACATTATTCAAAAAAGATAAATGGATAACAAGGAAAATCGCTTCATCTTTATCATGATTGTGAAAAAAATAATGGGAAGAAATCAAGTCCCTTTATACATGCTTCCTTTGTTTATTAAAAGGAATTAGATTTTCATCTGCAAATTTTTTGTAGTCAATATGTCTTAACATAATGCATACCCATTAACATGTACAATTTTTTGAACATTTCAAATAATTATAATTTTTTTCATTCCATAAACGAATCATCTATATGATTCACAACTGAAATAAATTGTTTTGGAAGATGTATTAGAATCCACACACCCAATATCATATGTCGACCGTTTATCTTTAAATACTAGAGAGACATACCATTACCTTAATAACACATAAAAATCATACCCTATGATACATTTCATATATATATAACCCCATAACATAATATATAAGTTATTTTTGGATTCTAATATCAATTATCGAATGGAGCACAAGTGATAAAAACTTCATTATTGAGGATCTCCATGAAAGATAATATAAAACTATATATAAACCAAATTAAATAAAAACTATAAATAATTAATTTTCACTTAATATGTATCTACTTGTCATTAACCCTACATCCAAAGGTACCCCTCCATGGTCAACAAAGGTGAAAGGGAGATAATGAACCCCAAGCCCTGCCTCAAGCATGCCCCAATTTTTTCACCAAATTCCACTCTAAAACCTAAAAAACAGTTTATATAAACATAGGATGGAAATATATGTATACTATATAGAATTATACCAAATTAATCTTTTGTAAATTTGTGAGGAACATACTAATTCCCTAGTGAAAAAATAGAAGAATCAACAAGAACATGCCAGGTCAACTAGTTTCCAATCTCACCGAGTTTTACTCCTGAAATAATGCACCCATGTATATTAACATAATATGAATCATATCAATAAAAAGGTTACCCCACACTACTTTAACACTAGTGTGTCACTCTCATAACCCAACAATGTACATCCCAACACTCTCATATCCTCCGAATAGTTACACCCAAAGACACTCGGGAAAATGGATCATGATAAGCACCCACATGAAACTAGCCATCACATCCCTCCTGAAAACACCTAGGATAAAACATCACATCTTTCCTAAAGATACCTAGTCCCACACATAATATCTATTTCAAATAAAACTGGTTCATCACATCACATTTCTACCATAGATGTATCCAGAATAATAACATAAAAGACATCAACATCATCCCTCATCCTACCATGAATGCCCCTATGATGAACCACCACATCATCTCATCAAACACAACCATAAGTTAACTATAATTCATAATTCAACACATCCCGTGCATAAGATCCTCACTTGGAAGAGAGATAAAAGAATAGTGGGTATCCAATCATCCGTCCTCACCATTTGGTTGTCAGGGAAACACCCCAAACATTTGGGTATCGACACTTAGTGTTCGATGTACGTATTGAAATATCTATGTATATAAAATATATAATATCCAATCACATAATCCCAACCTATGGGTTTAAAAAAATAATACCATCCCATTCACAACATCTACCAAAAGGTATCACAATCTCCACCACTTTTTATGCCAATTCTAAATGCAACACATCACACAATCAAACTATTACCACAATCCATACTCCAAATTTCATTTCAATTTAATCCATTTCGAGATTTAATATTTATCAAGCCTCTCCATTTATCCATATCATTCAATTTATATTAAACAAAAACTACTTTAACTATAATTTCCATTTTAATTGAAGATTTAATTTACCAATTATAACCCAAGAATTTCAGTTTCATCATTAAAAATTCTTGTCTATTATTACCATGAAACTACCAATACAAAAATACAAAAAAAACCCACACACATTATTCCAACAAGCCCCACGTTTCCACTATTTCACATTGGAACCGCTTCCTTATCATATCTGACACACACAATCCACACAAGACCACATTCATAGTTCTCATTTAACTATATCAATTACAAACCATTTTCATATTCATTAATCATATTTCTATATTCAAATTAAAAACCATTATCCCATTTACATTACATTTATTTCCATCCATAGAACATTTAGTCCAACCGACGTTCATTTAATTATAAATGAACACTTTTCAATAACTCTATAATTACTACGAAACTTTGAAGATAGAACAAAATTCAATCATCCATTATCATATCAACTCTATATTCTCACATCGCATATTACCACCATATCCACACAAGTTAAAATCAAAAAAAAACCACACCCATAATTCATACATTAAATATACCATCACACTAATCAACTTTACAGGAAAGGGTAAACACAAAAAAAAAATTCATGAAAAACAATATTAATTTAAACATATGATAATAATTCACTTTAATTCATTAATTTCTAGATCATCAAATTGTTACCCTTAAAATATTTCCACATTTTAATTTTAAATAAATACAAACAATATTAATTTCTTCTTCTAATAATCAATTTCTGTTTTCTATATAATATTTTGATTATCTAAAATAACATAGAATGATATAATAAGAATAAACACTCTTAACCCACGTGACAATATTTTTCAGGGAATAAAATGTCTACAACATGTAGAAATCAAGTAAAATATAGGGAAAACTTTTCACCCCTTCCAATTTTATTATAATCTAATTAATTATTTTCATTATTTATACTCTTAAAATCTACCCAAAAGGGAAAAAAATCATGATAATATCATATATATATAGGAAAAAAATACATAACTCAAATCCCCAACCTGGTGATGGTATTAGACTCATGTTGTATACAAAATAGAGGAGGGATAATGATGATAGTAGCCTAAAAAATGTAGGATAAACCTTACATGAATTTGTAGTGGGATTTGAAATATAGGAAGGTGAATTTTGGATAACCCATTATTGATAGAAACTAAGGGAGGCTTAGTCGAAGGGAATAAATTGATTTATAAGAGTTAAATATATCCCTCCACGAATAATTCAAAAAATCCATCAAACATTACATATTTTATTCCCCAATTAATTCAAATTTAAATCAAATCTTAATTATGATCTATATTAATCCTTTAAAAACATTATATATAATATAAATGAGTCAAAATAAATCAAAACCATGATTTTATGCTTTTAAATCATTTAAAATGCATTACATGAGGTTCGATAAGGAAAATATGGTGTTTTTTTTATAATTTATTCTACCCATATGCACCTCAAATATCATATGTAAGGATAACTTGGTTTTACCCTTATGAAGATTGTTAACCTTATATAATAAGAGAAAACAAAAACTAACCTTTATGCATGTCTTAGAAGATACAATCTACCATTATTCAAAGGTTGGATTGCCCACACATGTATATTAGTAATTCTCTAGTACCCATGCATATGTAAGACTTTAACTTTATATGAGTTGTGGGTACCCTTATGCAGGTTTTGAAAAATCCAATATACCCTTACATGAGATGGGTCAAACCATTATACAATGTAGAGAATCATCCAGTTACCCTTATGTTACATGAAACTTACCCTTACATGAAGAAGGACATATGCAATTACCTTTAAACAAGTACGAACATACCTTTATGTAATCTATGGGATCTTAGATAAGCATTAGGGAACATGGGAGATACCCTTATGAAGTTGGTTTAAGTCTAGGCTCACCCTTACATAACTCAAGGAAGCCACTACTTACCCATACACAATTTAGAGAAAAATACAGCTACCCATGTGTAACACATCAAAACAAACTACACCCTTACACTGCCTTTTAAAAAAAACATTTACTTTACCCAATCTATCTATAAATAATTAAGAAAAGTGTCTATTATCACTTCTGAAATCCGAAAAATCTTTGAAAATATTATAATCACATTCAAAAATTCCAAATTATGTTTCTCAAATAAACTTTTAAAGCAAAAAATTAATTATTTAATTTTTAAAACCTTTTGAAAAATAATTTTTAAATAAAAAATAATTTTAAAACAACTTCTATAATTTTTAAAATAACTCTTGAACCACCTTACACCTTAGATGATAAAATAAATGGTTTAGGGAAACCAAAACCCGTACATCAGATACCTCATAAACAATTCTCATCCTCAGGAATTTAAATAAAAATGGAGGGAGAGAAAATGAATTATATATAATTTAACCACCACCAAGATACCTCTCAAGGATTGCGCTATATTTTGAACAAAAAAACTCTAAAGACATTCTTTATGGAGAGAAACCTCTCAAAAAAAATAAACATAGATGTCCATAAAATACCAAGAAAAGAATATACAATAATAATAAAAATAAAATAATAATAATAATAAGGGTCCACCTTCAGAAACAATTTATTCACATTGATTTAGCAAAGATACATAAATTATAATGTAGAAAAAACATCATTATATCTTTCACTTCAACATATTTGCATAGGAATGAAATCAAATCAAAATCTATACATGATTTATCATTATTTATCATGGGAAAAAATTCAAATTCAAAACTCTCTGAACATATCTTTCTTAGAATTTCAGTAAAAAATTAGATTAACATGATATCAGAACAATTTATTAAAATACATAGATATGGTATTTATAATATTTTATTAAGTCATGTTGGTCAATGATTTCGAAACATACTAATCAAATGATTCCTAATTACTAGAAATATATGACAACATTTCATATTGAAACATGTTATGTTCCAAAACAAGATGATAATGTTTTCTACCAATACACTTGTGAAAACAATTCAATTTTTTTTCAAAACTATTTTAATATATATTCAAGTCTAATCGAAATCTATAATTACTTATTTAAGAAAACATGTTCACATAAAATTTATTTTTTCCAAGAATATTTTTTTTGAATTGAAAAAATAAAACTGGTCAATAAATTATTCTATTCAATCTCTTTTCAAAAATGAATTTTAATTTATCCACCCACCACTACAATTTTAACCAATTTATAATCGTGAGAAATTGAAAACATGCATCCATGAAATTATTTGAATTTAACTGAAACAAATCTATAATTATCATTATAAAATTATAATTAAAATTAATACAAATAAATTATAATTTAAAATGGGACATAAATTACAAAAAACATGATTTTTAAATAATCCATTTTATTTGAATTTACATTTTTCCAAATTTTTTAATTAAACATTATTCATAAGAGGAAATCTCATGAAAAATCAAAAAAAGATATAATGTACCATTCAATATTGGTGAAATGAATTAATTTAAAGAGGTTTCAAATTATATTAACACAAAATTACTCAATTATCACATGAACCATGATCAATAGAGTGACCACAAGCATACAAATGAAATGTATCTATCCACTATACCATGATCTTATCAAATATGAGCGACACTGAATTTCCTACATTGTTTTAAAAACTATTTTAATATAGCATGACATGATATGTGATGTTTGCCCTATCTTCATATACTAAATTCCGTAACATATGTAAATATAATAAGAGAAATCCATTCTGGGGATGTAGGCACACCAGGTCACAACCATTAAACAAGCATATTCATTATTATGAAAACAAACCATCTTTAAGGACAACAACAATGAAAAATATAAACTCCAACCTATTCTATTTGTCCTAATGCCATCCCCAAAACTAAAACATAGCCAGAATCCAATGAAAATATCATCATAATAATCGACACCCAATTTCACTGCCATAACCACAGGCATCCCCACCAATATCTCATTAACCAAAAATCATCTCAGGCTCACATCATGTTTTATATCAAGGATCTAATAAAAATGAAACATAGAAATAATAAAACAAACAATATAGTAAATAGGGTATTTAGTCCCTAAAACAAGTCATCTAACTTTTATAGGAAAACATGACCGCCCATCACAAAAAACTTGCCTTTATCAAATAGCTAGTCTTATTACCATCTTTGATTAACTGATTCATATATCATAGGTTATCACCATAGATAAACTAATGCATCAGCTATGTAAATTCATAAATTATTTATACATGCTCCTGAGTATAAATTTTAGTTTAAACAATCATTATAGAAGATCATTATCATTGACTTTCCTCTTTATTATTTTCAACAAAAATCATTTACATCCTCATGTTTTTTAGACAAACAATTTTATTGGCATTATGTAGTTAATGATTTTTTTGAATTTAGGTGATTACATAAATTCAATCTCAAAAAACCCAACATGATAGGGATAAATATACTCAACATCAGGAGAAATAATATCAAAATTCACAAAAGCTTCCAAGTTAAGGAAAATAAATGGTCCATGGATTAGTATTTAATAAGCAACTTTTTCTTCATAAATACCCTTTAAAACATAATCTTATAATTCATTTTTTTTCAAAAAATCATATGAAAACATCAATGAAAAAGTTGATAAAAATATAACCACAAACAAATTTCAAAATTTCCAAGTCATTCATAAGAAGAAATCACACCTTTCATTTAAATAAATAATATTTGTGGTCAGGTAAATGAAAAAAACTATACATGCATTATATCATGCATCATGGTTTTCATAGATAAAAAAATTACATGATCATATTTTTTATTGAGGAAAAAAAAATTCAAACTTCATATAAATATTTGTACATGATATGTTATTATGATCGATTCAAATACCCCATTACATGTAAAACATGATTTGAAAATTCTCAAAATAACACATGCTTTCATATCACAAAGTCAAAAATTCAAAAGTTGTATTACTACGTGTCATTCTTATCATGCTTGAACTAAAAAATCATTAAACATTTTCATTGCTTAGGATGAAATTATCATACCATGCAATAAGGGTAACATGATTTTACTTCCATATTTAAAAACAACCTAATTAATATATAACATACTTTTATATCCTAAATACATCATATTAAACATGATACATTCTCAAAAATCAAATACTAGAAATTTTATACTCACTATAAAAATATTTTAAATGTTAGACATGATTTCCATAACAAAATACACAGGACTTAACTTTTGAAGAATAATATGATACCATTATATGTAGGAAAATTTCAATTCCTCATATTAACATGTCTAATGTGACATCCATATGAACCTATAAAATCACTTCTTTATCCTTACTCTTTGGGAATGAAATTCATTGAATCATCATGGATCTCCTAGGTAGAGAGACAAAATTATTCACTTATTCATGTGTGAGAGTTATCATGAGTTATATAACCCTTTATCCTTTAATCTGATATCACTATAGGGTTTTGTTATAGTATAATAATAGTTATCAGATAAAATGGGATTGATAAACACCCCCTGTCCAATGATCTATATGAAAGATGATATGAAACAACACATAAAATAATAATGAAGAAAAATAATAAATACATATCATCCACCAAAGATTTATCTTCTCCCCTTGATCTCGTTTTTATATGTTTGACATAGATTATTAATGTTGAAAATAAAAAATCTTCCCACCTCTAAAGGTATCCACATGCTGATCTGAATCGCTTAACGTTCGAATGAGATCCTATATTTCTCCATGACCCATGTAACACCATGAAAATTATGAAAGAATAAAATTTTATTGAATAGAATATGAATCACACAAAATTTATTTTATCTTGTGGTACATTCTATACTACGTTTTCTTGCATTGCACGCAAGATCGAGTTTTATCGAACAAGAATATATTTTTATTATTATATTTTAAAAACATATTTACCACCTAGCCATTGAAATAGAAGGTATTAATAGGATGGAATAAAATATGAAAATATATATTTTACATGAATTTTTTATTTAACTATTTGTTATAAATAAAATAGGAACAATTTGAAAAAATGAAATGTTTTTTTGAATAAGAAAATTTTTACTAAAAAGTTGGTTTAATCATGCTTGGCACAGATAATTAATTTTTACCAGTTCTATAAAATTTATATGGAAAAATAAAAATAATTTTTGATATCATTATACCATAATAATGTTAGAGTTAATTTTTGGTATATTACCGAGAAGTCTCATTTTTGTTGAACAGTGAAAAATACTGAATTTTAATTGAAAATAATATTTTCATTAAAATAAATTATACGGTAAAATAATACAATGAATTTGTTTTAAATTAAAATTAGATTAATTTTATATCAATTAATAAAATTTATTTCTAGGGAATCAATTTCTAATTGAATTCAGATATAAAAACATTTTAAACTTTTTAACATTTTAACTTTAAAAAACTGCTTTCTCATCACATTTACAAGATTAATTTTAAATTTAATTATGTCATTTATATGATTTTAATTTGTAAAAATTGGCTCCATTTTTTGAATTATAATAATTAATAATGTCTACTATGTCCAACTTAATTTTTTACCAATGTAATTAGTGAAAATAGTTAAAATTAATTATAGTGATTAAGGTAAACACGAGTTTACTTATTGGGTAAATTTCTAATATAAGTTGTAAAATGACCAATATCCTTGTCCAAAACTAATTGGATGGAAATAATTAAACCCTTAACACCTTAGGATCTATTTTTATGAGTTAGTGGGATACAATTCCATAAATTTGACCTATATATTATGTTAAGTAAGGAAAAAGACAAAAAAGTACCTTCTTTGCCTTTAATATTTATAAAGATTTGATATGAGAAAATCATATTTTCAGTTATAAATATTATTTTTAAAGTTAAATGAGTTTTTTTATCATTATAATTTAGTATATTTTTTTATAAATTAATTAATTATTTTATATTCATAAAAAACAACAATGCATTAATTATTTAATTAAAAATTAACTAAAATAAATGAGACTAAAAATATTAAAAGTGAATCAAATTGAATTAATTATTATCATACATTATTTTTTAGATGCATAAATCATGATACACTGGTATTAAAATAATATATTAAAATTCCATCATTGTCTTGATATTTATAAATTCATATTAAATAAATAATTTTAAAATTGACATTAATGTTATTTTATAATGAAAGATATTTTATTGAATAATTTAAAATTTCTAAAATTCATATATTATTTCAAGTGATAGATATATATTAATAAATATAATATATTTTCCATTAATGTACCAATTTAACTTATATAATGAAATATTAACCCCTAAATAGTAAAAATTTTGTTAGCACGGTTGTGGTAAATATAGTGCTTTTGCGTGTTGCTTAGCCTTCTGTTAAAATTTATTTCCAAAACACATGGAATTTTTATTATATAAATTAGATATAATATTTATAATTAGTGGTTATAAATTATATAAAAACTCTCACTTTAATTTTTTCTTAATGAATAAATTACCTATGTTATAAAATTAGTTACCATAATAAAAACCAAAATGGTAAAAGTTGGGAAACATAGAAGTTATGGGAAAAAATAATAAAAATTACTTTATTTTTTGTGTGTAGGAATTCATTGACCAAATAGAACCTCCTATTGATTATTATTCAATTTCTGGGCCACATGAGGTAAGGAAGACCTCCCAATAGTGAATACTTGTGAGTATTTACACGAATACCACTCCTCCTCAATTATATAAGTGAGCTAAGTCTACCCCAATCTTCACACCTATCAAGCAATTTAGCTCGACCAATACCTACCCAAATAAATTCCAAAATTACATCCCCCAATACTAGAATCCTTATTTTTTAAAAAACCTTTAATGGTTTTATTATAAACCTATGGACGATACTTGAAGAAGAGGTAATGTTCTTTTAATATAATGTTTGTTTTATTTCCTTCTACACCTGCTTCAATTTATATTATACCATGATAATATAATAAAATTATTATATTAATTATAATAATATGCTTTTATATTAATATTATGACCTAAAAGATCACACACTTCCATCAAATGAGTTAAGAAATCATCACTTGTGTGCACGGTAGAGTATTGCTTCACGAATCAACATCATTCATTTTTCCATCACCACCATTAAAGGGTGGGAATAATGATTGTTTTATAGTTTATATATAATATATATGATATTTATGATGTTATTAGGATTCTTGAATTATTATATCAAACATTAAATCAGGATTTCCATTTTGTAATAATACTATATTATCGCTCATGTGTACGGAGGACTACCAGCTCATGAAGAAATGCGATTCATTCACGTTTTACATAGAATGTATTAAGTATGAGTTTAATAAAAAATATGTGATATATATGAAAGAAAAATTAAAATTTATTGATAATATATATATAAATATATAATTTACTTTTATTTTTTCAACACGATAAGAAGATGGAAACAATGTTAATGCGTACATACGATATACCATCTCCGTGAACAATGTATTTCATTTCCTATTAAAAAATTTAATCAATTAATATAAATACATATATAATGAATATATATGATATTTAAATAATGTTTTAAAATCTATATATGATAAAATCATTATCTAAGTAAGGGTAACAAAAAGTAATAAGTCAAAACATACTCAAAAGAAAGACAATTAACACCCAAAACAGAGAAAATAATTAGACTATAAAAAAATAGGTGATAATATGTTATAAAAGAATCATATATGATATTATAAATATTAATATGTTTTTTATGTAAGTTAATAAAATTCATAAAACCATCATACAAGAGGTTAAATCTTGTTTGACAATAAGGAATCACGAGTTAAGGGATTTTGTCTCAATTTACATTCCATTGAGGATTATTTGTTTTTATGAACCAATTCACTTATATGTAGTTTATATAATACCCATTTGAAATGTAATATCAAAATTCATTGATAATTAATGTAATTGAATGGTTAAAGATGAATTATCTCATCCATGAGAATTTGACATAAAAATTACGATGTGGTAAAAGTTATAATACAATTTCAATTTCTTTTGTAATTGTTAACTTTTTCTCGAAACTATAAATATCTTATAACCACTTTTCATTGGAAATTAAATTTATCTTATGTATCCATATTATGTTATTATTTATATGATTGTATCCTAAATAGTATAAAATTTATACTTATGGTGTTTACTTTGAATGTTATATGATTTATTGGGGAATTATTGCTAAATCTATATCCTTTACTCGATACTGATATTGGATAAGGCACATTGTTTATTATTGAAATTTATTATTAAATATATGAATAATGTTTTTGAAATTAATTTAATATATTTTTTATCAGTTAATTCAATCCCCTTGATGCATTGATATACTCATGAGATGAATCAATTGAACAAATCAGTCAGGTTTCAACCCACAGACATAAACTATCTTGATGATAAATCTTGAAGGTAACTATATATGGGATAAATAATGATATTTAATAGATATAAAATTATTCATTCCATAATTATTATGATTCCATGTGATTATTTTATCATTGAGAATATCCATGGTTAAGTTACAAGTTCATGTGATTCTTTATATGGCATTATTCAAACATATTTTATTCCTTCCATATTATGCACAAGTTATTAATTAATTATAATGTGTTTTTGTCATTTACCTTACCATGAATATTATTATATTTTGATTCATGATAGATTATTTTATACTTAAAGAGAATTTTATCTCACGCTTATTTTGTTTCCTTTCCCATGATATAAATATGAATTCTTGAAATGAGTTTTCAAGGATACTGAGCATTTAATTTTGGAATGTATTTTGTTTCATTTTCTATTGAAAATGTAAAATGGGTATCATGTATGTAATATAGTTTTCCAAAATTTATAAATTTTTTGATCCTATTGTATTTGAATCCTCTATTTGTGCCAATGTAATAAAGCAAGGTACTAACTTCAGGCTATTGGAGTTGGGGTCGTTACAACCCGCTAGAGCCTCCGGTGCAAAGTAAGAAGATGAAAATATATTCAAGTTTAAGAAAATAAAGTTTCTACAAAATGTCAACATGCATATATATCTACACATCCATTGCATGGAAGCTATTTATATAGGTTGTAGAAGATTCTCCTAGACAACTTGCATTTATTCATGTGCTATAATGCATGAATAAACGTTTTTTTCATTATATGAATTCATCATATGAATGTTTCACCTTACAAAAATTCCATCTCATGAAATCATATATTTAAATGAAACCCTAAGTGTAAAATAAATTTGGTTTCCAACACACATATAATAATATACCGAATGCATACAAATCATAATTTTCATATAAGAAGATATATATGTTATATATATATATATACATATAAAAAATCCCCAGGTCATATTTCCATCATAAAAATAATAATAATTTCATGATTTAAAACAATTATTACACTTACTTATATTTTTAAGATCTTTTAGGTTTATATTTTTAGATAATTAGGAAAACCATTACATAATATAGTGTATATTTCTATGAGGTGTTCATTTTTTCCACAAAAATTGGCTCCTATACTTAAACTCTTGTTTCATTCATGAAAAATTTTCTTCATTCAAGAAAAGTCACCATTTACCTTGTTATAATCTCTATACATCCGTAATCCTTATGAAAAACATTTGATAACATAGGATGATCAAAATTAATCCCAATAAGGTATATAATAATAAAGAAAACCCATTATTTATTTTGGAAAGTCAAGGAAACCTATAAGGAAATTTCCATTTTTCTATAATAAATTTTGAACTCAAAATAATCCTTACATACCGTGTAATCGAACATAAAAGCCCAAAGTTTTCAAGAAGGATTTTTCAAGAAATAATAAATTAAAGGAATCTCGAAGTCTAATTTTTTAGAACAGTGTTGTTATGATTACACTATGGTAACAAACCCATCAACAAATGATATTTTCCACTAAAAATAATTGTTAAAATAGAAAAGATTTTTTAAATAATATTTATAATTTTAAAGTAAATGGCTACGTTAAAAATGTATAATTTAATTAAAATATATTGAGTAAAACTTGATGAAATATATAGTAAAATAAATGGAAATTAACTAAAAAATTCAAAAAATTACAAATAATTTGTTATTGGATCCTATTCGATAAAATCAGTTATCTCACCAATGAAATTTCATTTTCCTAAAACTGTTCTCATGCATCCTCTGAACATAATAAAAATTATGTTTATAAATTACAAAATAAAACATATTAATGTAAAAATATAAAAAATGAATATAAATACAAAAAAAATATTCTACAAGACATTGAATTTTACTGTTGAATTAAAATTTTAACAATGGCATAAACAAAATAAAAATGAAACACATAAATGTTTTCTATTATGTTTGAAAGATATATATTAAAAATAAAAAAATTCTAGTCTATAAACACAAAATTAATTCAAAAAACATTTATCAATTTAGACAGTTTATCACATAAAATTTAATATAATGACATAACAAGTATAAATATATACTAAATATTGGGTCTTTATAGCTACTTTAAGAGCACTGAAAATGTAGGTGTTGAAAAAAATTGACATTCATTAGATCTGAATTATAACACTCATAATGTTATTTATCTATTTATGTAGTTTTCTATAGAAAAATAATAAATTGAGTGGTCAAAATAGAAAAAAATAATATACAATTTTTAGTATAAGGTCACATTCTTAAGAAAAAAAATATAACTACATTACAAAAATTTAGTAAAATTACTGTATAAAGTTAATTTTTATCAGATAATTTAATATAGTTATGACAACCAATAACAATATAAGGAGAATGAAGACATGGAAGAGAGATTTTACAAGGATCAATAATCTGTTTATCTCTACTGAAGAAGCACGTGTTTGTAATTAAACTATTGTTTGTGTTATTAATAATATTTAAAAATTGAAAACTAATTATAAATGTATTGTTATATAATGCATGATAAAATTTAAGCGATTCACATTTTATTAAATTCATGATACATGTTATATAGTTAACATGAAACCTCATAACAGATGAAAATAATACAATAATGAATTATCAAACAATTATGATAAATACCAATTACGATAAAAAACACACTTAGAATCATTTCAGGAAGATAAAATTTCAGATTTAAATAATGTCAACTTCTAATGGATTTTGCAGTATCATCTCATGGAAATTATAGTCGAAGAATCCTAAATTAATGTCTAATATGTCACCATTGAATCAACATGAATTTAAGAACACAAATATAAATAAGTGTACTTAATTTATTGAAAGCTTCATATCGATGAATTATTCTCATGGGAGATCACTAAGTGATAGTTTATCAACTCCTACATTTACTAGAAGTATAATGGATATTAAAATACTCATAATCTATGAGGGGTCCGTGCAAACTCAAAGAAATATTAAAACACCTTCTTAGACAAAGAAAAATGGAGAACCATGTATAAAAATTCATTAAATTTGGAAATCCAATCCCACATACAAAGGGAAGAGATCAAATGCGTTTATATATGTTTCTTTTCTTTAATTAAGGAAGTCAATCATCTATATACAAAGCTTAGAAGCTGACATGCATTACTATAACACATACCCTTTGGTATATATAACTTTATTAACGTTTAAAATTATTATAATTTTTCTATCAAGGCATAAATAAATCATCTATATGATTCCCAACTAAAATAAACCATTTATTAATATGTTTTCAAATCTGTGAAACCAATACAATATTTTTGTGGATTATCTTTTAATATGATTGAGTCATCAGATACCCTTAATTAAAAAAGAATCCTAGCCTACAATAAACATCATATATATAACCCCCCATAAAAAAATCAACCCATAATTTCATGATTTACAACAAGTGTTTCACTTACATATATTTTCTGGATATTTTATGTTTAGAGTTTTAAATAATTTAAAAATAATTACATAAGACAATGGAAGTTTTTTCTAAAAAATAAAGTTCCTCTTTTTACACTTTTTTTTCATTCATGATTCCTTTTATTCATTCAATAAATGCCACAATTGACCTTTATATAATTCTTACACATCCTTAAGACTTATGAAAAGAATTTTAAACCATGAGATGAGAAAAACAAATCTCATTAAGTGATAGAAAAAAAGTAAGCTATTTAGTTTTTATAAAAATTATAGAAAAACTATAATGGGATTTTTTTTACATAATAAATTTAGAGTTAAAAAATATTCATTAATTACTCCAAAAACCAAAATTAAATACCAAATTTTGCATAAAATTTTTTGTAATCATGTAAAAAGAAAAAATCATAACCATTAAAGATACTTAGGAAAAAAATTCAAACTCATGAAAAAAAAACATTACACCTTTATAATATCATAATATTTCTTTTAATCCTACATATATTCTATTACCACATAAAATCAAATTATTTCCTTCAAAACCAATAGAATTATTTGAAAATACATGCATGTATCTGTAGACATTATTCTTATAATCACTTTTATAAGAACCCTTACATAAAATATTGCATTTCCATCATAAAAAAATAAATTTTTTCATTAAAAATCATAAGAAAAACCACTTTAAGTTGTCTCAAAAAATGAGAACAAATATAATTTCCTTTTGAAAACATTTTAAAAAGTAAAATTCTCAGAACATAAGAAATATAATTTATTTGAAAAATAAAATATACTTGTACATGAATCCAGATAATAAATAATGGTTATGATGGTGGGAAAATTTACTCATAAGGTAAATAGTAAAAAATAATTCTTTTTCACTTTGGTAAAAAGAGTCAAAAGTGAAATATATAAGAAACATTTGAAAATAATCCTTTTAATCACTCATAAAAAAAAATTATTATAAAATTACTTTATAGACCAATTAATTACAGATAAAAATTACATAAAACAATTTAGAGAACATGATAATGAAGGAAAAATAATTTAAAATATTTAAAACTATGATTTGAAGAAAAATATTTTACCCCATCTCATGAATCCCCACATACGTCCTATAATTTCATGAATAAATTTTTTTATTAATTTTGTACTTGAATGAGAAAAATTTTCAATTTTATTACCATATGAAAATACCTTTTATTTTATTTATTATAATGACTTATATAGTTAGTTAATAGATTAAGTTCATGTTGGATATTTTGAAGTTTTTTGGCTTATAACCAAAAAATTACATTAGTGTACTAATTTTGGTCAAAGGGATCATGGTTTTGTTATCTCTAGAATCATTAACAAATTATAATTATCATTTTTATACATCATATAAACTTTGATAACCATCCATGTGATTATTTAATGAAAAAAAATTATATCTCTATGTGGTGGTTGTAGTCCACACATATACACAAGCGACATTATCATTGTTCAATAGATGGGAGGGTATGAAATTTTGTAATATATTATATTTCTAAAATCATAATTATTTCATAAATATTATATATTTCTATTAAATCTATCTTTATAACCAAATCTTTGAGGGAGTGATGAAAAATGATACACATCAATTCTTAGAGGTGGTAGTCCACACATACACACGAGCAATGTTTTTTTCCCATTAGTTAGAAAGGAGTTGAAAAAGGGTTGTACATGAAAATTTCCATCCAGGATATATGTATCCCTGGGAGGGGGATGGGGTGGATCAATGATAGATTTTTCTATTAATATTTCTTACTTATAAAACAACCTTAACCATATGTTATATATTTTCTCTTTCCTAAAAATCAAAACAATCAAACATTCACAAGAACTCAAGAATTTCCAAGGGTCACTAGTCAATAAGAGTATATCTGTCCTTGGTATGGTTTGAAAACAATCCAATACCAAAAAATAAACTAAAAAATCATTTTTGTTGGATACAATATGTAGGATATTCCCTTTAACTTTTGTATAACTATGTTCAATACAACAATGAACGTTCTTCATGTTGAATGAAATTATGTAATTTTATTTGTGTAACAAATTATGAAACATTCACTAGATTCTTAAAAACATGTTACTAGAATGTATTTTCAACTTTCAAAATATTTATTCACATTCATACCCATTAATATGTAATAACTTCTTCGAACTTCATAATGACACTTAGTCAGATTCACAGACCAATTCATTAGTCTAATTTCATAGTCTGGAAAGATAAATCTGTTAAAATACCACTGAAGAAATTATGAATTGCATCTTACTCAGTTCAGAAATCCTATTATGATTGCTCAATTCAGTCTGATAACTAAATACAATCACCCTTCTTCTTCTTATTCTTCTGTCAACATCCTCAGAGAGGCTTAGTATAGATACTTCTCTATAAAATCATTAATCACTCTCACCTTTTATTTCTTCATTTGTGAAAAATACTTTCATTAGAAATTACAATGTACATACCACTATTTATAGGTGAGAAAAATTTGGTTTAGGAAATAACATGAAAAACATTCATTTTTAACAAAATTTCATGAAATATAATTTTCCCTTACATTTTAAATAAATATTTGACTTCTTCATTGATTCTTAACTCTTCTTAATTATTCACAAACCTTCTTGAATCTTCTCGTAACATTATATCACTTAATACTTTTTGATTATTCTTCAGTATAATTCATATTTCAACTCTGATTTGTTCATTATAATGAATACATATGATCAATCTGATTTTCTTGAACCACATGATAACATTTTAAAACTAAGGACATGTTATTATGATGCTCAATACCAAACAATGAACATATGGTTTTGAAAACCTTACTCTATAAACATAGTCTCCACTTCAAATTATTCCTTCACATCCTCAAAATCACTCCAAAAATAGTTTCAACCTTCTTTTATTGGAACATTTGTAATCATTTGAAATAGATTCAAGATCCACTTAACAACACTTTTAGTAATATATTTTAAAGAGATATTATTTTATTATTTTCCTTAGACCAATGATCCTTTGTACGATGAAGTTATCAGTGTCAGGTTGCATATGATTATTGGACTATATCTTTTTTTGATATATCAGTTTCATATCTAGTCTGATGGTGGGTATAAATTTTTGTCGGGTGAATCTTGACACACTTGAAAATATATCAGATTGTTTATTTCATTCTTTCCCCAATTGAAAAAAATCAAATTCAACTTGATGAAAACAAAACTTATTTTCTTCTTGACCCAAATGAAGAAAATAGATATATGTCGTATAAAAATGGTTGACTACATTTTTTTTATATCTGATTAGTCTCAATAGATTCCACATCTTCTTCTTGTCCATTATACCAAAAATCTCCCAATAAACATTTTCTTCAAAATTTTCTGTCTATGATTCCATTTTCAACCATCAATACATCTAATGATTGGTGCGATGAGTACTCTGATGATCGGTGGAATGCTGGGTCTGATGAACCGGTGTTACTAGAAACTTCTTTTCTTCTCTAATTAATGAAAAAAATAATGAACCTTCATTAAATATTTGGGTCTTGTGGAATACTGGTATCACTGAAAAACAATATCTTCATTTTCTTATGTTCCGAACCAAACATCACAACCTTCAAAAAATACTATGCTCAATGATCTCACACCGATAATATGAGACTAGAAATTTTTTCCCTCATAAATAGTCTTCTTCAAAAAACTCTCAATTATATCTAAAATTGTTCATGAATTTCATAATGTTGAACATCTACATAACATCTTATGACTTTCTTTGGAATTTTTTTATAACTTTCCTTTCACCCAATGACATAATACTTTCCAATCACACTGCAATCTGATTGGAAGAACCTATTCTCCCTCTTTACATCATAAGACTTGCATCATATGTTTTCCCGAAAAGTTGTGATTTATGAGAAATTACTGACCAAAAAAGAAACATCATATTTCCATTGAATCAATGAAGACTCTGATATAGCTTCTAACGATGATCTTCCATTAATTCCAAACCTGAGGTGAGTCTAATGAACCTTTTCTCCCAGAAAATGTCTTCACATTTCTATGTAATTTCTCGAGGGTTTTGATTCCAATTTTTGGAATACAATTGTGATTATGATCACCAAACTTTATAAATTGAGGTGATTTATTTCATCTAATATGTAAAAGAAAGTTCTTTTATTACAAACTTCATTCCAACTTGGTCCAAAAAAATCTTCCCCTTCTGATTTCCTTTCATCCAAGGGTCATAAATCACCGAACATTGTATCCTTCAGCAATGTATTACTTATAAAAAATTCGAATCATATGTGAGCTAACTCATATAAAGAAAAAAATCATTTACAGAAAAATAATGATTTCCAAATGTAGTGACTCATGAAACTTCATCTGATTTCCTTCACATATTTCTTTACTTATTAAACATTCCTATAAACAATTGTTTCATAAAACTACTCCAAAAAAATAGTTAGAATATTTCACACACTAACATGACCAGTTCACAACTTACATGATGAGTTCATAGTATACCATAATTTCCCCTTCATACTTGCTTCCATAAGAGGTTTATCAAAAATCAATGGATACATTTATGAAATAGTTGTCCCACTTGAAATCCCTATCCAAATACTATATAAGATAGGTTAAAACAAAATACCTCAACATTGATGAGAAAGAGGTTGGGTATAAATGGTCAACGTCATCTTGAAAACTACTTCCTTTGGTAATGTTTTTGTGAAAATGTTAGATACTTGTTCTCATGTAGAAACATAATCCATCTTCAATTCATTATTTTCAACATGTTCTTTGATGAAGTGGTACATGATTTCATTAAGTTTTAAGGATACTATTGTACCAAGATTATTTTAAGGTTTATAGAACATTGTTTATTAGAACCCAAGAGAAAGGGTAACTTTAGTTCAGAAAGTGAGTCTTCCAATGGATTTTTCATCCATATTAAATGAGTAACAGCTTGAGTGGAAGAAAAATACTCATCTTAATCCACATTAATAATAACTATGTTTTGTTTCTTATTATGATAACTTGTACAAATTTTTCCAAGATAGAAAAATATACAATATGTGGATCTTCTATCATCAAGATTACCTACCCAATGTGCTAAAGAATACCCAAAAAAGTCAATAATTTCTGAGCTATCATACATGATTTTGAAATTTTTTGTGCCTTTTATATATATTTGAATTAGTTTTCCAGCCCATATATATTATCCTTTTAGAGAACTTATAAATCTTTCAAATAAGTTAATAACAAAAATAATGTCGGGTCTTGAGGTAGTCAAATAAAAAAAACATGAAATTAACTTTTGAAACTCTTTAGAGTCAACTTCTTTACCTTCTCAATAATTTTTCAACATGGTTCCCACATAAATTGATGTTGAAACTAATTTATAATTTTTAATGATGAACTTATTAAGAAGTTCCTTAAAATACTTTTCTTGAGAAAGAAATATTCATTTTTTATTTTTTTAAAATTTGTATCCCAAGAAATTATTTCATTTATCCCCGCATAGAAATCTCAAACAACTTCTTCATATCTTCAGATAATATTTTGCAAGTACTTTCATTATTCCCAGCAATGATAATGTCATCAACATAACCTATTATAATGAGGTAAAATCTTGACTTTGTTTAGTTTAATGATTACTATACACCCTTCAATTCTTAAAACTCATATTTCATAAGAATTTATCCAATTTGAAATACCATGCCCTCAGAGCATTCTTTATCCCTTACAAGAATTTCTTCAACATACACACATAAATTTCATCTTTCCTAAAAAAATCCCCATGGTTATTCAATATAAACTTCCTCATCAACTTCACCATTCAAATATGATTATTTCAAATCCAGCTGATTTTTTTTGTAATTTTATGTTCCACAATAGAATGAAATATTCTGATTGTCTATAACATTTACACCAAAGAAAAATTCTCATCAAAATCAGCGCCTTTAATATGTGAGAAAAATTTTCACACTAATCTTTCTTTGTTTCTTATCACTTCACCATCTATATTTAACTATTTCCAAAACACCAACTTTGTACCTATAATATTTTTTTATATGGATTAGGTATGAGTTCCCATGTATCATACTTCTCAATCTGATCGAATTATTAATTCATTAATTGAACCCATATTTGATGGTAAAAAGCTCCATTCACATATTTTAGCTTCTCTTTTTAATATAAAGAAGTATGTGTAATATATTTTGATGTTATTATTGTTTGAGACTTTTTATGTTGATCACTAATGATGTTTTGATATTCCACTTGATTCCTTATCCTAGGATGAGATTTTTGATATTCTTCATCATCACTAGAAACAACTGAGTCTGATTCTTCTTGTTGAGTGGGATTACAATTATTCGAATCCTTATCAGTATTGTTAAAAAAAATTCTTTCATTCTACTCATCATTCTTATCTGCATGCCTTTTTTATCTTCCTTATAATTCTAAATAATCTTTACATAAAAATAGTCAAATATTATTCTTATCTATTTGTTGAAACATGTATATCCTTTTACTTCTGGAGAATATGTGACAAAAATAACATCTTTACCTGTCTTATAAAACTTCCCAAGGATTCCAAATTTCTTATTTCTGATACATGTAATCCCAAAAACACATAAGTGTTTTAGACATGGAGTTTTTTCATAAAAAAATTCATATATAGTCATATCTGAGCTTGTCCTATAGAAAAATTTATTTTAAAGATAAATAGCAGTGCCCATGGATTTCCTCCAAAATTAATTGGAGAGACCAAGATCAAGTAACATAGTTCATCACATTTCAACCAAACTTTTATTTTTACATTCAGTAAAATAGTTTATTTGTGGTGTGTATGGTGTACGAAACTCATGTTTAATTCCATGATTTTAAATATAACTTTCAAATATTTCATTTTTTATTCACCAACATTGTCAGTTATCAACTTCTTTATCGAATACTCACATTCCTTCCTAGATTTCCTTTGGAAACTTTTACATATTTCTAGAGCATCTAACTTATGTTTCATATTCCTAGAACAAGTAATGAGTTTAATGTCATCAATGAAATAAATGTAGAACTTATCTATATTAGTTGATTGATTTCTCATTGGAACAAGTGTATCAGAATGGATAATTTCCATAGGTTGTTCTGAACAAATGTCTACTTTCTTATGCATTGAATATATAATCTTTCCTTCTTGGAAAATTATGCAACACCAATCTCTTTTTATTCACATTTTAGGAATTCCTCAAGAAATATTTCCCTTAGATAATATACTTATGTTTCTTTGACACATGTGTCCCATCCTTTTATACCACAACTAATTCTCTTCCTCCATGAGTAGGTAACAAGAGTTTTGAACCACACCATACTGGAAGATGTTTCCTTTTGTATATTGGCCTTTGGTAACTATATTTTCATCTTCATATATTTTAAAAACAAACCCATATTTTAAAAATATATCTTTTTTTAATTCATCAAATTTTTTAAAACACTTAGTATGTTGTGTTTTGGCCATCAATAAACAAATCTTTCTTGGAATTCAGCTTTTCTTCCTAATGGCAGATGATCTAACCCCTTTGATTATTAGAGATTCAACTTTTCCAAATGTAACTGTTCTTTATTGGAATTATTCCACATTATTAAGCAATATTTTATATCCTATCATTTGAAAATAACACCCACTATCCATAATCCATGTTTGTTCTCCTCTTTCAGCATTGAGAGTGGTTTCAAAAACAAGTTCTTTTTCTTTCCTATTATAATTTTTTGCATCCAGGATCTAAGAATTGTGAGGAATTTCTTTTGTGCTAGTAGCTAAACAATAAATACCTTTTCAAATTTCTATGTTACTCACATATTTCACAAATAGTATCCAGGGTTTGGAACCTATTTTTAACTTTCACATCAACCATCTCATGTTTCATTGGAAAATCCTTCTCAAAATTATTCTTTTGAGTGGATTGACTCCCCCTCAACCATTGATTTCTATAATTTATGGAAGAGTCCATATTTTTTGGATTTAATTAACCAATATTTTCCATATTTATAAATCCACCACAATACCAATAGTATCTATAGAAAGAATATTTACCTTTGTAACTTCCATACTGTCTAGAGTTGTGAGAATGTTTCTCAACAACTATTTTATAAAAACTTCGTTGGAAACCAACCTTTATGCTCTTGATAAGAACATTGTTCTTCAGCTCAGTTTTCTTTTCATCCTTATTAGAACCAGAATTTGTGGACAAATATTAAAACTTATAATGTTTAGAAACTTCTAAATTCTCCAATAAGTTAATGTTGTCCATATACACAACTTTCCCATCTTTCTGCTTCTTGGGAATAATTTCAACATTCTTAAAATCATTTAAATATAAATTTGGTTGATTATTATCTAGTTTATCCTTCTTAGGTCCTTCACTAAATTTAGAAATTGAATTCTTGAATCGTTTTCAATTCTGTCCATATTTATAAAGGTTTTGTGGAACAAGTTCCAATTATTATTCTTTTTCATTCAAATTCAATTCTGGATGCTCATTCCAATTTGTTTATTTCTCAATAGATTTATTTAATTTATCAATATGCTATAGAAAATTAACATTACGACAAGTAAGTTTTTTTAATTTCTTGTTGATGAACATTAATTTTTCAACTTCTTGATTTCTTTCTTAAGCCTTAAAATCCTTATCAGACATTATTTCAATTCTTATTTCAAATAATATTATAATTTATTTTTTCATATTATGAACTTATACTTCCGAATTATTCATTATTCACTATTTCAATAAAATTATTCTCTAAAAAATTATTAGTATTATTTTTAGATTTATCTTGAGTATCTTCTTCAACGTCATATTTAGACAAAAAAACTTCTCCTTTTGTATTTGGAGAAAATTTTATCTTTCCCTTTGGAATAATATTTTCCCTTATCACACTATTTCTTCTTGGATCATCTTATCCTTATTTAATATTCATCATTATCATATTATTTATTTCTCAAAGGATAATTATCCAAAAAATTACCAATAGAACCACATTCAAAAAAAATTCAAGGGATGTTTTCTATTATATTTACTTATACCACTTTTCACAATTTCTAAAAAGAAGGATACAAATTTATCAAGTTTTTTAAATAACTCATTTTCCGAATTAGAGTCAATGGAAACTTCTTCCTCAAGATTATTCTTGTACTTTAATTGATTAGAAACTTTGAAAGACATTTCATGATCAACATTTTTTTCCTTTATAAGTTTCTCCCTTCTCATTTCATATGTAATAAGAGTACAGTAAATATCATATAGAGATAGAATCTCGGTATCTATGTCTCTGAATGAGGAAACTTTAAAATCAAACTTTTCAGGAATAATTATCTATATATTTTCAACAAAAGTAGAATCTTCCAGCTTTTCCCCAAGAAATTTGTTAGTGCTAACAATATCATTCACCCTGGTAAAGATGTCACCAACTGATTCATATTCACCCATCCCGAGATCCTCATACCTCAATTTCTATATTTATTATTTTTTATTCTTAAATTTTGTATTAAATTCAAAAATGTTCTTCATATTATCGAAAATACCTTTGGTAATGGAAATTCCCTTCACTCTTATAAAATAAATTTCATAAAGTGATGAGAATAAAAAAAATATATCTTCCATCATTCTCAAGATTCTTCTTGTCAATCAAAGTAAGAGGAAATTTTTCATCAATAATAGGAAATCCATAAATTGTAGCTTCAATAATATCATATCTAAAATACCTAAGATAATGTAACATTATCCCTTTACAAATATGATAGTTCTTATTGTTGAAGACTAGAATCCCCTTCAGGTTCCAACAATTCAATTTCTCTATCACATGTTCTCTTTAAAAAACTTCAAAAAATAGTAAACAAAGTGAAGTTTCCCTATAATAACAATTAAAATTTCCATGTTAGGATCTAAGTATAACTAAGAGGGGGAGGATACAAATCAGTAATATCTTTTTCTTTTAAGGTTCCATATTTTTGAAACAACCACTACATCCTATTAAATATATATTTCTTTTTTGAAATACAAAACAATCAAACATCCACAAGAACAAAATAATTTACACTGTTCAATACTCAACAATAGTAGTTATGTCCTTGGTATGGTTTGGAAATAATCAAATACCACAAAACCAATTAAAAATATTCTTTTGGGTGGATACAACAAGTATGATATCCACTCACACTCATGTAGAACTATACTCAATAAAATATTACATGTTCTTTGTGTAACACAAAATGATGTAATTAAATTTGTGTAATAAATTAGGAAAATTTATCTTGATGCTTCAAAACATGTTACTATGATTCCTTGTATACATTTATAGATATTTTATATAAAACATCACTTCACTTCCATACCCAATAGCTGGTAAGAACTTCAATGAAGTTTTTAATTATACTTAGTCCAATTCCTAGGCTGATTCTCTAGTCTGATTTCTCAATTTGGAAATATAACTCTATCAAAATGACAATGAATTTTTTTAACAACTTCTTCCCTTGTCTATAAATCCTTGTCCAATTACTCAGTCTTTTCTGATAACTGAATACGATCACCCTTATTCTTCTACTTCTTTCTAGTAAACTTCACCAGAAAAACACAATCCATAAACTCATTTTCTCAAAAAACATTGGATGTTGTCACTTTCTCTTTCTTCACCTGTGAACAATACTTGTGTCATAAAGTACATTGTACATTACACTATTTATAGGTGATCCAAATTTGGATTATGCATGAATCTGAAAAACATTCCCTCTTAACCAAATTTAAATTTCCATTAAATTTTTGATACATCTTTGACTTCTTCAATGCTTCTTAACTATTATTTATTCTTCTATAACCTTCTAAAATCTTCTCATAACATCATGTCACATCATACCTTTTAAAAATTATTCAGCAATATTCTGATTTTCAACCTAATTTATTCATTGAAAGGAAGACATACGGTCACTTCTATTTTATTGACCCACTATTTAACATTTCAGAACTAAAGACTTTATTATCATGATTATTACCAACTGATAAACATAAGGCTTTGAAAAAAATCTACCTTAAACATAATCACCCCTTCTAATGATTCCTTCACTTCATCTACAACACTTCAACAAAATCTTCAAACTTCTTTGATATACACTTTTATATCCACATGAAAAAATTCAATATCCCCACCACAATACTTTTTGTAAACTATTTCAATGAGTTATTTATTTTTTATTTCACTCAAACTGAGGATCCAATATCTAATGAAGTTATTGGTGTTAGTCAGTGCCTTATTACTAGTATTTTTATTCCTCTCATAGATCAGTTTCATGTTTAGTCTGATGGTTGAAACAATTTTTTGTTTAGTGAATCATGTCCGAATTTAAAATATATCAGATTTTTTCTTTCATTATTGGCCAATTTTAAAAACAAAAACAAATTCAACTTGAAGAAAACAAAACTTTTTTCCTCTAGAACAAAATGAAGACAACTAAAATATGTTGTATGAAAATGGGGACTACATTTCTGATTTATCTTAGACCAGTCTCAAAAAAATCCACATATTCTTATTGTTCATTAGCCCCAAAATCTTCCATGAAATATCTACTTCAAAATTCTCTACCACCGGTTTCCTTTTTCAATTGTCACTACATATGATGATCAGTGTTGGGATTACTCTGATGATTGGTGTCATAACGAGTCTGATGAACTGATGTCACTAGAAAAATATTATCTTATCTGATTATAAAAAATAATAAACATTTTTCTTTGAATATGTGTGTCTTGTGGATTATTATTCTGATTGAAAACCCACATCTTCATCTTTTTATGTTTGG
Organism: Viscum album; assembly: GCA_963277665.1. Lineage (NCBI taxonomy): Eukaryota > Viridiplantae > Streptophyta > Magnoliopsida > Santalales > Viscaceae > Viscum > Viscum album. Next base: position 739,827,317 of record OY728127.1, on the reverse strand, counting down.
AACCAAATTTAATAGCATTAAAATAAATCTACATTCATTGATCTCTCACTGATAAAATGATATAAAAAACTTTGTCTTCACAAACATTATTCTTCCAAAAACTCTTGCTTATATCATGACTTCTTCATGACTTTGAGAACTTTTAGGATCGGCATACCATCACCTGAGTTTCACTTGAAAGTGTTTTAACTTTCCTTTCCCCCATTTAATTATTTCATTCTAATAACACCTCAATCCAATTTGAATCACAATTTCTTCCCCTTTCTGTCACAAGGCTTGCATCATAATTTCTCCTAACAACTTATGATTTATGATAACTTACCAAAAAACATTGAATCTTATGATTTCCATCAAATCCATGAAGCCTCCAATACAACTTCTCATTACAATCTTCCCTTCATTCTTAACCTTAGGTGATTCTGATGAACCTTTTCTCCAAGAAATAATTTTCAATTTTTAAAGGACATACATAAGAGTTTTTCATTTGATTTTATACATAAAATTTTGATTCCAACCACCAAACATTACAAAGTGATGTGATTTCTTTATTCTTGACAATAAAAGACAATTATTTCATTACAAAGTTCATCCATCTTTCAAAAACAAGATACTTTTCCACTTGGTCCTAATATTACCATAAAAATAATAACATTTAGTTTTATTATATATATTGAAGTTTTTATATCAACATGTTTAATATAGTTTTGAAGGAGGTAGAATAACAAATAAATATGAATGAACTATGTTAAGAGTTATAACTATTCTTTGGAAAACATCATTTAGTTTATTCCTTAATCCTTCTATGTTATTATTTTATAGAGTCCAAAACCTTTAGGATATGGGGAAGGAAGTTATAAATCTACTTGGGTAGGTATGGGTCAATCTATAGGGATCAAATTTTTTGGATAAGTGAGGATAAAAGGAATAAATTCTTGCTACCCACTTTCATGAATTTACCTTCTCTAGTTAGTTTTCCTCTTTAATTTGGTGCCTCATAGGACTCTTGAGGATTGAGTTCATTTTTGGAGAGAAATGAACTAAATTTTAGGTATGTCTATTTTTTTTGAATTAATGGAGTCTAGGTATTAAATTTTAGTGGCTTTATAAGGATCTCCCTTAGTTTAGATAATTGCCAAGGTGGTCTGAGTTTTTGTAATGAATTTAGTGTTTTTGAAGTCTGTTTTAGAAATACACAATGTGTAATGTAAATAAATGACGTGTAATTACTTCAGGGTAGATTCTGTGAACCTGGTATAGAATGTGAAAGGAATACACATAGTGTAATAGTTACACAGTGTGTAATCTTAAAAATCGGGTATTATTAATTAAAATGCAATTGGTTTTTTCAGCGTATGTGATCGGTATGGATTACACCATATGTAAGGGGATTACATTCTTTTTAAGTGAAGAAAACATGTCTTTTATGATGTCTCATTGGTTTATTTTGATTTAATTCTTACACACCCCTCTTGGATCTTGAACTATATCCCTTCACTAGTGATTTGGGGAGCCACCATTCATTCTGAATTGATTTATTCATTGATTGATCACTACTGCATTAGATTTTAATCTCTCTAGGTGAGTAATATTTTATAATTATTCATATCCTTTGATCAAGGAAGAACTGTAGAATTACATTATCATATTAGTTGACCCATCTGAATGATTGTTCTTGATTCCTTTATAGATATTTTGTGAGATCTATCTCTAGGGCTCGATTACATGTTGGTTATGGTGCATAGGGTGTTTGTTCTTGATGTATGTATTATTTCATATTTTACACTAGATTTTTGTTAAGTTTAATAAATTTATAGATGTGTGTATTAGTTATAGGCCTACCATTTTCTTTGTGTTATTATCCTTATTGGTGGATCCTTTTATGGGATTGTGTGACCCCGGTTTTGAGGTAGGTGGTTCTATGTCTAGACTTTTCTGTTGAACTACATTTCTATAGTTATTTTATTATTTTTTATAAATAAAATGTCTTTATTGACTTATTAGATTCATGTGTTTGGAAATGGATTTTTATAAAATATGGATTTCCCTAAGTTTTGTGTAAACAAAATGGTTTTTTCAAAGTATTGTGAAATGGTTTTCAAAGAAGGCTAGATGAAAATAAATTGAATGAATTATTCTGTAAAATTGATCACACTAGAATGCTTAGGTAATTAAGTGGATGGTTTAGTATTATGACTCATCCATTGTTGGGGGGTTAGGCTATGGGGGCTTCCACTTTCCCTAGGCCTGTTGTTCTAGGGACATGTAGCCTTGTTGGGGGGTTCACTTTTGGGGGTGTTCCTATGATCTGTAGACATAGTTAATATGTCTAGAGGACTGATTTGGACATTATTTTCTTTGTTAATTATTATTTTCCTAACTATCCTAACCTAGTGGGATCATTGGCTTATTGTTACCTGTTATTTTGGCTAATATGGGCTATTTGGTTTGTACTATTTTGACTGAAATTCCATAGATTTTATATGATATGTGATACCTTATTTTGTTTGTTTTTATATATCTATTTTTATATATGGATATGAAATTATTTGAAACTAATTTACCTAATTTATTTGAAAATGTGGAAGAAGGGGAAATCAAAAAAGTTTCCATGATTTTGATATGAAAACTATTAAAAAAATTTCATGCCATATTTTCTTTAATGTTGAGAATACATGGATTATTATAGAGAGAATTTTTATGGAACACCTAGGAGAGATACTATTTAACCCATTAGCTTACACACAACATACCCCTTTGGTAGTACCTTGAACTTGCTATTTATTTAAATTCTAGGAAAGGAAATATTTCACTGTGAGGCGGTGAGGTTTCCTATCTGTTGGGTATTGGGTAGCTAGTGGTGAGATGGTGGGAGTTCTAGCATCCTATCACACAGAGCTGTTGGAGTTGCTATTTTATTACTATAGTCTAATGTAGTTAGGCTTTTCTTTTGGAGAATATTCTCTACCTTTCTCAGTTTTATCAATTCCACTATCATCTTTTAGTTATAGAATATATCTATTTCTTCTTATGTTTATCTCTACTATGTAAATATATACCATGTTATTACTTTAGGTTTGGATAAATCATTCATTATGGTCATTGTTTATGCCCAGGTTTTATTCTCCAGCCCATGGGGATTGAGAAAACACTTTTAGTATACAGAATATTAGGTTGGGTGCCATTATTGAGAGGTTAGCTGAGTCAGTTAATTACCTAATGGTATCAGAGGATTTTATTTTGTACTTAATAGTTCTTTTCTTGGGACATTTGATAGACTAGAAATATGAATATTGGGACATGAGAGGTAGATTTTGAGGATTTCATGAGTAGATATTTTAATGAAATGACTCAGGTTACCATGGGATGTTTGAAGGTGTGTCTTATGTTTTCAATTTTAGTGTTAATCTCAGTTTTTATGAATTTTCTAGTTTAAACTAATATTTTTATACTGTTTGGTCATTAATTTTATTTTGGTGTACAATAGTATGCCCCCAAGACATGTTTCATGAGTTTCATAAGAGGTTTCAACTGATACTCCTTAAGGGAATCTTACCCTCGACTAGAATTTTATCAAGGATATAATGTGACTAGTTTTTGTTATTGACCAGAATGTGTCAGAAGTTTAGAATGTAGTTTTTGAAGTATGAATAGGAGCTATAGGAGAAAGATATAAATCACATGAATTCATTCATGAGAGTTTACCATCCATTAAAGGTATGAATAAACCTTAATAGTGGGAGGATGGTCTTGAAAATATTAATAATATATTTTAATTCTTTGATACACTTGAGAGTATCAAGGTGAAGACTGTAGTGTTCAAACTTGAGGGTCCTAAAAAAGAGATTGTGGGATTATATATTATAGGCAGATAGGTCTATGGGATTGTACTAAAATGGTTTCAAGAATATATTTTTACAATAATTTTTTTCTAGAGTAAATAATGATATATAGGTCTCTAGAGTTTCTCTCTTTGGTGTAGGGAGAGAATTCAATGTTTGTGTACACCAATTAGTTTTCCAAACTGCTTATTTTTTCCCCATAGGTTGTATGAAATGACGTCTGAAAACTCAAAAGTTCCTACAAGGTTTGTGACTGGATATCGGATTTTAGATATTTATGATGAAGCTTTAGAACTATGTGGTGATGCTGGAAAGGGCTATGATTGCTAATACTAATATGGTATAAATGTTAGATATTATTTCTCTTCTCTTCCACCTAGCGGATGGTTCAATGGTGTTCTAGGGAAGAAGAGTAAGTGGAATGATCATCATTGGAATGATGGAGGTAGTTCTTAGAACATGCCTCTTCAGCATAACTAGTTATAACTAGTAGTGTGGCTCTGAATTTCTATCATTGTGGAAATGTCAGATAGACCCGAGGTTCATGTCCTTCACCTGAAAAGATGTGTAATAGTTGAGGAAGTTGTGGTCATATGTAATGTTTCTATCAGTATATATCTAAACCTCAATATGGTTAGGTATTATTAAGTCCCAAAACTAATGTGTGGTATTTAGATGCTTTAAAGACTACATGGCCCTATCCACATTCCTCCGTAGTGAAGCACCATCACACAATAAATTAGTTTTCAATGGAGGCAGATGCAGGTCTAGAGATAATGAGAGTTTCAATTATTATTGTATCCTTAGTAGTGATTGTTTTATTGTATATTAGTTCTTCTCCATCATTTTTTCTATCCATTTTATAGATATTCATAAACTTACAATAGAACTCATTTATTTGGTTATGGAGTTAGTGAAACATCTTGGGAATAGGAAAGAGTACAGGTTTCAACACCCTTCTTACATGCTATCAATAGATGATGTAGAGTTAGTCTGGGATTTTCTTATTCTTGAACTGGATATTTTTGATGTCATCATCTTGATAGATTGTCTTATTTCTCATCATGATGTTGTTTATTGTTATCACTGATTTGTCTTGTTTCTTATGGATAATGGAATCTCATAGGTGTTTCAAAGAGAGTGGGATTAGAGGTCTGGTCATATGGGACCTGCCCACCAAGATATCAAGAGTTTGTTGTCTACTGTATTATTTGTGTCTGATGAAATTTCTTTTTGTTGACATTACTATTATTGTTTAGTATTTTCTCCTGATATTTTCCCAAATGATTTCTCTATGCTTTCTCTAGAGAGGGAGGTAGAGTTTATGATTGACTTGGTTCTAGGTATAAAACTAATTTTGATACCCTCTTATGGTATGATACTTGTGGTGCTATAAGAGATGAGGATTTAGTTGGATGATCTGGTTTAGAAGGGTTTTGTTCACCCTAGAATTTCTCCTTGGGAATCCCCAGTTCTATTTTCCAATTATGTAGATGATTCAATCTGAATTTTTGTGGATCATTGGAATTTGAACTAGGTAATAGTTAAGAATAAGTTTCCATTGCCTCATGTGGATGATTTGTTTGATTAGTTAAAGGGAAAAAGTGTATTTGAAAGATCAATATTTAGTCGGGATATCATGAGATCATTGGTTGGGAGTATGATATATCGAAGATGGATTTTAGGAGAAGGTATAGAAATTACGAATATCTTGTGATGTCATTTGGTCTAACAAATTCTCTTTTAGTTTTTATGGATTTGATGAATCATTTATTCCATTACTATCTTGACACTTTTGTGGTAGTGTTCATTGATGATATTTTGTTTTATTCATGATCTGACTATGAGCATGAGGACCATCAGAGTTTGGTTTTAGAAATCTAAAGGCGTAACCATTTGTATGGAAATATTTTAAAATACAATTTCTGGATTCAAGAAGTAAAGTTCAGGGGGAATGTGATTTCTAAGAAGAGCTTATCAGTTGATCATAAGAATGTAAATGTTGTTTTTTCTTGCGAAGAACCACATGATGTTTTTAAGATTCAGAGGTTCTATTGTCTTGCTAGATATTATCAATGGTTATTCAAGGATTTCTAAAATTTGGAATCACCATTGATTTCAATTATTAGGAAAGGGGTGAAATTCACATGGGATGAAATGTGTTAGTCTTGTTTTGATGAGATGAAATGAATTCTATCATAGGCTCTTATTCTGATCTTACCTAATCTAGATAAGGGGTATGTGGTTTTCTATGATGCTTATAACACAAGTTTGGGTTGTTTTATTATGCAGGATGGTCTTGTATTAGCTTAAAACTATCATCATCATAGACCACGTGAGAAGAATTACTCGACTAGAAATTTATAGATTGTTGTAGTTATGAATGAACATAAATGTTGGAGAAATGATCTCTTATTGGATAGGTCACAATCATTTCATACTATAATTGTTTGAGATATCAATTTTCTCAGGAATAATTGAATCTCAGATAGAGGTAGTGTGTATAATACTTATAAATGTTTTAATTTGACATCTTCTAAACTCTAGGTAAAGTGAATGTAATTTTAGATTCTCTCAGTAAGAATTTTACATCATAGGTTGTTTTGGAGTCGAAGAGTGGAACCTTATGGGGATTTTTTCTTAGCTGAACCTTGTTGCTCGTAATGATGTTTCAGGAATGGTTATGACTAGTTTCTAGTTATCATCATCACTTATTAAGACTTTTATAATGATTCAGAATGATGACGAGTTCAAAGTAATTCCAAAAGCCCTATATGATGGGGATACAATTTCTAGTTGGTCTCTCTCTTTATAGGGTTTTCTCTATTTTGGGGATTGGTTGTTGACCCAACATCAGTAATGAGATTGATTTTAAATTATTGTCATAGTAATTCAAGGGATATCATATAGGCACAAAAAATATGTATCATGAAAAGATACCATAATTTTGGTTCTTGGTTACGAAGCATGACATTTCTGGTTATGTGTCTCACTGTTACACTGGCCAACAAATAAAGGCAGGGCCTCTAAAACCTTTGGGTTTTCTTCAAACTCTTCCTATTTTTTTTCGTAAATGGGTCCAGGTATCCATGGATTTTGTTGTTGGATATTTATGAACTACCCAAGGGATGAATGATATTTTGGTGGTGATTGGTCAGTTGAAGAAGTTATCTCATTTCATTCTAATGAAAGGCACCACCAAAGTTGATGATTTGGGTAATCTATATATGCATGACATTATTAGGTTACATGGAATTTATTTTTCCATTATTTCAGAAAGGGATATTTATCAAGATTATGGAAAATTATCCAATATGCGATGGGGACTCAATCAAGGTTGAATGAAACATATCATCAATATATAGATGATTAGATGGAGCCTTCTATACATGTTTTAGAGGACATGCTTCATGCATGAATCTTTAATTTTTATGGATCATGGGATAGACATTTGGGACTAGTTCAGTTTTCTTATCACAACTATTATCATTTAGGGATTAGAATGGATACTTTTAAGGTTGTGTTTGGTTAACCATGTAGATCACCAATTTGTTAGGAAGAGGTGGGAGAACCTTTTTTAGTGGGACCGAGTTTTGTCCAATATAAATCTGTAAGGATTATGGATATATGTTAGTATTTGGTAACAACTCGGTGTAGAAATAATTCTTATGTGAATCAATGACATAATCCTTAGGAGTTTTCCATAGGTGACTGAGTTTTCATTACAGTTTCTCCTTGGTTGTCTCACTATTGGATTGGAAAATAGAGAAAATATGCTCTAAGATGTGTTGGACCATTTGATATCAATGGGTGACTTAAGAAGTTTTCTTATGAGTTTTTATTTCTAGTTCAGTTGATATAAAATCATGATGTTTTCCATATATCATAGCTCAAGATATTTCATCATGATCCCTCTCACTTTCTATGTTGGGAAGAGATTGAGTTTGTGCCAGATGTTTCTGTCATGGAGCATCCAGTAGATATCATTAACTATCAAGTGAATTTCTTGTGTGGGAATTCAGTTCCATTGGTTAAAGTGTTATGGAATAATATATTCGATTCTCATGAGACTTGGGAGTGAAAATCATGGATAGGGGAGTAATGGTCTCACCTCATTACCAAACATCATTCTTCCACAGGACTGCCTAGGGATGGAAAGTCTTATGGTGGGGAGTTTATAACATCCCACTACCCACTTTCAGGCATGTACCTTATATTTCTAGTTTTCTTCATTAATTGGGTTCATCCTGGGACTCTCAATGATGGAGACCATTTTCTTAGAAAAATGGAATATGGTTTTGGGATGTATGTTTGTTTAAATTAAAAGAGTCCAAGTATAAATGTGTAATGGATTTATAAGGTTCTCCTAATGTTTGTAGAAAAACAAAGGTGGTTTTGGTGATTGTAATGAATGTTGTGTTTTTTAAGTCTGCAGGATAAATATACATCGTGTAATCGGAATACATGACAACTCATTCTTATGGGGTTGATATTGTGAACCTGATAAATGGAATGAAGTGAAAACATGTTGTGGAATGTTAAAAGTTAGTTTTTTAATTAAAAATATATGAGTTTTTTAGCATATGTGATCCTCATGGATTACATGATGTATAAGGGGTTTTCATATCATGTGAGTCTCATAGATAGGGATTTTAGAGTGCTTTATTAGTTGATTTTCATTTTATTATTATATATCCCTCTTTTCTTTGAACCTAGAGACCTTCTCTGATGTTTTTGGGAGCCTCATTTCATTCTAGACTGATTAATTTGGCGATTGATCACTAGAATATATGGGTTTCATATATACAAGTGAGTAATCCTTTATTTTACTTCATTTCCTTTGATCATGGTAGTATCATCACACTTCATTATCAGATATTTTGACCCTCAGTGACGATTCTTCTTGATTCCATTACTGATTCGTTGTGAACATCTTTTTCTCGGGGCCGGTTCCTTATTGTTTGTGGTGTGGTAGGAGTGAATTCTTGAGGTATGTATTGTTTTTTCTTCCCTATCAGAATTTTTTTAAATGATTCAATTATGTGATATGTGGATTGGTTCTAGGGACTATGTTGTCATTATGTTATTATCATTGTTAATGGATCTGGTTGCGGGCATGTGCAACCAATTTTTTGAGGTAGATGGTTTTGTCTCTATCTTGTGTTGGTGAAATGAATTTATTTTTTTATATTATAATTTTTTATATATAAAATTTCATGGTCAACTAACTAGATTTGTGTATGTGGAGATGGGTATTTATAAAAGATGGTTTTCCCTAGTTTTGACTAAATGGAAATGGTTTTTTCAAAGCATTTTGAAATGGTTTTCAAAGTAGGGGTTGCTGAAAATGAATTGATTGAAATGGATTGGAAAATAGAGAACATAGGAATACTTGTGTACATAGGTGGAAGGTGTAGTAATATGCATTATCTAGTGTCAGGGGGGTTTCTATTGGGGCTTTCCATTTCTCCATAGTTCGGTTGTTCTAGGGACTTGTTAGAATTGTTTAAGCATTCACTTTCAGGGGTGTTCCTCTTTTCTGTAGAATGGATTAATATGTATAGTGGATTTATGTGAATGATATTTTCTATGTTTTTATAAGCTATCCTAAACTAGTGTGATCCTTGGTGTGTTGTAACCTATGCTTTTGGCCAATTTGGGCCATTTGGTTAGTACTGTTTTGATTGTACTACCTTGGATTTGACATGATATGTGATATACTCTTTTGTTTGTTTTGATATATCTATTAGGATATATGGATATAAAATTCATTGAAACTAATTTACCTATTTTATATGAAAATTTTGGAAAAGGGGGAATTAAATTGTATTTACATGGTTTTGATATAAAAATTGTTAAACTCATATCATGAATTGTTTTCTTTAATGTTAAGTGTGCTTGGATTATTTTACATAGACTTGTTTTAGAACACCATGGTAAGATTATATTGATCTTGTTATCTCACAACTTGTATACCCCTTCCATGGTGTGAATACCTAGTTATATATTTCATTGTAGGGAAAGGCATAATGTCATAGTGAGGTGGTGAGGTTTTCTATCAGATGGGTTTTGGGTAGCTTGTGGTGAGAGGGTGGGAGTTTTCACATGCTATCATATGGAGATATTGGAGTAACGTTTTTAGTTTTGTATCCCTTTATAGTTGGAATATTAATTTTGAGACTTTTCTCTACCATCCTTAGTTGTATCATTTCCACTATCCTATTTCTGTTATAGAACATATTTATATCTTCCATTTATTCCCCCTGCTATGTGTATATATTCCATGTTTCTACCTTAGGTTAGGAGAAATCAATCCCTATATTTTATTCGGAAGATAGGTTTCTAGTATCCATCCCATGGGGATTGGGAATGACCTTCTAGTATCTAGTAGATATGGTTAGTTCGTTACTGGAGGTGCCCCTTTATAATTGATGGGAGTGACACTCTTGAAATTATTCAATGTTTTAAAATAATATTAAGTCACTATCATGGTGAAATGGAACTAATACAATTTTGGTTTGAATATAAGGTGAAAAGGGTAGAAATTATCTCACACAAAAATAATTAAGATAATATTTTGTGACCATATCACGTAGTTTTTAACTTAATTAATTTATTTTACCCTTTACCATGGTAGCTAATTTTACCATGGTAGTTATTCATTATGAAAAATATTAATGAAAAGTATTTTTTTAGAATTTTTTTTTTGTTAAGACTAAAATTAATTTCTACCAAAATCATGTATAATTATAATTACTATTGAATTAATTGAATTATATTTTACTAAGGGGACTAATTTTACTTTATCATTAATCCAAAACAGAATGATACTTCGAAAATAATTGAAAAGAAATGACTATTTGTTTTATAAAAATCAATATATTTCACTATACACCAAAAAATACATCATTTTAGAAAATTACCAAAAATTCACTCTAAAATATTTTTGATACACAAATATAAAAAATTAATTTAATTTAAAAAAATTAAATTTCTAAAATTATTAATTTTAACTTCTAAATAAAACCATATAATTCATGGAAAATAACTAAGTTAGATATAAAACAATTTCCTTTTTCGGTTGAAACATATAATTACAATAGTGAATATAAATCAATAAAACCTAATCATTAATATTACTAATATATGAAATTTATTTATTATTAACATTAATTTATTTTTTCAATTCTTCCCCTCTCAAATAAATTTCATCCACATGATTTTATTCATTAATTAAATGAGTGAGGGTATTTTTTCCTCATATCTTTTTTTTACAATTCTCATATTTCTTATTCTGTAGTGACCCCAACCCTAATATCCAAGAGCTGATTACTACATTAATATTTTGGCATAATATACAAGGAATCAATTCCTAAAGAACTGAATAGTTTTTTAGTCTTGGTAAACTATATACAAACATGATTCCCATATTAAATTTTAATACACAAATTATATCATAATATTTTCCAAGAATAATATTATTCCCTCTAACATATCCTTGCATATCAAACATAGTATACTTCATGGATTATTGATTAACGAATCAAAATAACAGTGAGATCATATTCTTAATAAACTTTAATTAGATTGTAATCTATCATGAATCAACAATTAAAAATCAATATGGAAAGGTAAATAACTAAACACACATGAAATTTAATAAATAACTTGTCCATGATAGCCCCCATGGAATTGACTTGTAGAAAAAGGCCATGTGGGGTGTTGTGGAGGTCTTAGGTTTGAGTATCTCTAGATTATTTCATGTGTGTGTTTGTGTGTTTCTTTGTAGATTTATAGTTCCCCTTCTCTAACGGTTTTTAATAACTTGGAAATAATAATTAGATAAGGTATAAACCATATGGAAATGTAAATAGATGAAAACACATGCCATTTAATCAATGATTGAGGATGAAATACATACAAATATAATATCTATTTGAAAATATCATGAATAATAATAAATGTTAATGAAGGAAATGCTTAATTATTGGACATCAAGTCTTAGGAACATGATACCTCTACCATCAAGACCTTTCAAAATATAGTTTAATCAACAATTATAATCCCATTTAATGAAATCTTACTAATTTGTCACATGATACCTACTTATTCATTGAAGGGAAATTTAATACCATGCCCCACTTATCACTATAGGTCCAAATCATTCCTCTTAAATCAAATAATCAATTTAATTCATGAAAAATGTTCCTTATCATCAAATATCCATATTGAGTAATGAATAAAACTTTGCCAATATTTCCATAGATAAATATATACCATTAAATATTGAAAACATTTTTTATAAATGATATGCGGTTTAATAAGTAAACATATATATGATAAAAAATATGGATATTTAAGTTAAATTTAATGTTCAATGATCATAGGAAAGTGAATAATTTAAAGGGAACATAATGGATATAAAAATGAAACAAGGAAGTGAATATCAATACTATCCTTGGTTAAAATAATTTAAAACCATCCAGAGGAAAAATAATAATGATATTAATACAACATAACCATAGTAGTGTATATGTAAAATAAAGGGTTATTAATGTTTACGAATATAAATACCATAAAATATCTTTAAAATAATTCTTGAGGAAAATATACTTTTCTGTTTGAAAATAAATCTTTAAAACATATACTATTTTATAAAAAGTAAAAATGTGTAAAAATGTATTTAATAAATCATTTGGAAAAGGGTTAAAAACATTTTTCAATAAATTTATAGAAAATAGGTTTTTGGTTGAAAAGGGATTTCTGACTGAAGTGACAAATGATGTAAGACTTTATTAGAAGAATTTTCTCAATTATTTTAAGTAACATAGAGAAAATAAATAGAAATATTGCATGAAAGTATCATGAATAACCAATGAATTAGAAAATTATATGGGTTCATTATAGATTTATAAAATAACTTCCTTAGCTGAAATTGTAGAATAAACAATATCAATGAGAATGAGATTTTGAAATAAACCTTTAGAATTATCTTAAAGTTGAAGTTAGATTTAAACAATGAATAGATTATCAGTATAAAATACAAAAAAAATATTTTTTTTAAATAGAACATAAGATAATAAAAATTCATTATACTCATAATCTTATAATATCAACAAAAACAAATAAGTAACATAACTCAATGAAATAAATTGAGTTATGAAATTCTATACCACATGGTAATTTTTATATCAAATTACCTTGGATGAAATACTAAGAATTAAAACGTAAAATTCCAAGAATTATTAATTAATAATTTTATAACATGTAAAAGTGGAATATTATATTCCATATAAAATAAATTAGGTGCATAACATTATAATATGACTCAATTAAATGAAATAGAGATGAAATCACTTACCTCACACATCCTTTTTGTTGAATGTGATTTAAAATAATATATTGTGGTTTTAAACAAGTTATCAAATTATAAAAAACCATATTAACATTTATAATTTCATATATGTATTTTTTGTAACATCATATCACATGTTCATTATTAATATTTAATTATTTTTATTGTTTCTAGTGTTAATTTCCATATTTTATCATGCTTGTTCCTTAATGAAATATCTTGTTATTGTGAATATTATATAGTTATATGATCTCTAGAATAATAATCCTGAGATAATGATAGTTTTTTTACATAAATTATACTTTTAAAACAATTCATTAAATATGGTTACAAAAATGATGTATTATACAATCATGAAGATGGTTGGTCATACGTACGCATGAGTAACGTTTCAATTTTTCAATTATTATTATAGAAAGGAGGTAAGTAATATTTTATCTCTCTAAAATTATAATAATTTCATATATACAATATTTTTTATTAAATATACTTATATATATCAACTATGTAGTTCGATTATGAAGAGATTCACATTGCTTCATGAGGGCGGTAGTCCACACGTACACAAATGATGCCATCATCTTTAAGTGAATAAAATATTGAAGATAATATTATCTTTTAATAATGATAAATATGTCATAAATATAATAATTATTTCATTTTTATCACATATAATTATTATATTTAACCTTATTACATTCCATGTAAAGTGTTTGAGAAAGACAAATCACACCGCTTTGTGAGGGAGTAGTCCGCCGTACACATGAGCAACATTATCATATCTCCTACGATGTTGAATATAAAAAAGGTATAATTTATATAATTAATCCAAATGTTTATTTTTTTATAAATAACATATTGTTACTTTATATCCATCATTAAACCAAAACATGAGAGGTGGTAATAGAAAAAATAATGACATTACTTTGCGTGGTGGTGGTTCTCCATACAGGAAAACGACTATTTCATAACCCATATGATATAAGTTGAAATGGTTGTAGATAATGACCTTATTATAGAACTATAACAAAATATGTAATATAATGAGGTTATTTTATCATCATTTTTTAATAATAATTTATGGATGTGGTAGAAGAAATAATATAAAAATGATCGTCGAAGAATGTTACCTCTTCTTTTGGAAACCTCATAAGGTTTTCACCAAAAACCTTCCTATGTTGAATTTATGAACCAAATAAGGCATATAGGATGACTTTATTTAATTTGGAGAGTTATTTGGGTATGTATTAGCATAAAAATGTTTTTATGTAGCGAATAAGAGAGGATAGGTGGTGTCCTATATAAGCGAGGTGAGTGTCACACTTGTAATTTATGAAAAGATTCAATCATACCCACATTTTTAACATGAAAAAGAATAAAAAAGCATATATTATCTAAAATATAAGAATTAAAATATAAATATTTCTATCCAATTGGTTTTTACAAGTTTTTAGTTAATTTTGAACCTTTATCTTCTTAGTTTAACCCCCCAGTAAATCCATTTTTACCTTAACAGTGACAATTAATTTGTACTACTTTCACTATTCACATGGGTCAAAAGTTAATTTGACCTTATCAGAATACATAAATTATGATGATTAAAAATATGGAATCAATTTTCAAAATTCTATTCAATTAATTTGAAGATTTTAATTTAAAATGAATCCCACAAACTTGACCATAAAGCGAGTTTTTAAAGAGAAACTGTTCAAATGATTATAATATTTTTATATCAAAAATAAATATGAAAATGATTCCATTGACCTAAATTTAATTAATTGATATATAATTAAAATAATTTTACTATAAAAATAATAAAAAATAAAATTTTACTTTATAGATGTAACATCCCAAGTAATTAATGAATAATAGATATTTTTATCTATGTCTATTAATGATTAAGATAGTGTTATAGAGGCTTAAAATGAAAATAAATACAATCGTATGCATGGAATACACTAATATTCTTAAAAGATTGTTTTACTGCCTTTTGATGGCAAACCATTTTTGAATCTATATTTTGAAAATTTTATAAACTATGTTTGTCAAAATAAACTTATGCTTTATGATTGGGAAATCAAAATTTACCTTGTGTGAATTTTTGGTATTTTTCTCACAATGTTCATTTTTTAATGAATAGTGAAAAATATTGCATTTTACAACAAAACTGCTTTTTAATCTAATTTATTTATATTATTAGATTATGTTTTGAATTGGTTTTGAAGTGAAATTAGAATATATTTTTACCATTTTATCCAATAGTGGTCATTGGAATCAATTTCACTTTGAAATTAGACTTAAACTGGTGTCAATCTTTTGATACTTATTGTTTTGTAAAAACACGCTATTTGCTCTGGCAATGGGAATTAATTATTAAATTAATTAATGTGACTTATATGATTTGAATTTTGTAAAATAGACTTCATTTTTGAATTCTGAATATCAAATATAGCTTAGGGTGAATTTTTGGTAATTTTCTGAAAAACTTCAATTTTTGATGAATAGTGAAACCACTAAGTGGTAATCAAGCAAACTGATTTTTCAGTTAAATGAATGTTTACCACTAATGTGTATTGAATTTTGAAAATACGACATAAATGGTTGTCATTAAGAAGTAAAATGTGGTTCAATGAGATTAAAATAATTTTTTGGTGAATAGTAACTTATTAAGTTTTTAATCGCGATTAGTGGTAATTAGTGTAGTTTGAGGTATAAATAATGCTTTAATAATATGAAATGACCTAGACACATGTCCCAACCTTATTGTTTGTGTCATGTCCGACCAAGACAAGCCATGGGTCAACTTGGGGACCCCATGGAGACACTTTGGTCTGGAAATGACATAAATAACTTTTAATTAGATGTTAAAGTAAAAATGACACAAACAAGAGATGTTTTACAAAAACAATTTTTACATGGGGTTATAAAGATCAGATTTTTGATTATAAATAGTCATTGGAAAGCTAAAAATATTTCCTACATCATAGTATTTTTTTATGATTTTTGACATTAAATAAATTAAATTATTTATGACATAATCATGATGCAGCGATGACATCATTATTTGACGATTTAAATAAAATGGAAAGATAATGTAACATATATGAACTACACATGGCAAAAACCAATTGGATGAGTGGATTTCGAACCCTTATCACCTTATCCACGAATTATATCAATGTGGGACCTTTTGAAACCGAAACACATTTTCAAATAAAGTAATATTTCTTTACTTTCCAAAAGTGCCCCTCCTCTCCTCTTATAAAAGGCCCCCACCTCTACCTCATTTCACACACTCCTCAAGCCTTTCGCTTGGCCAACCCCAGCCCATTTACTCTCTCCACATCCCTCTCCTCATCCTAGAGGATTCCCTTTGGGCAGAATCCTTTCAAAGGAAGCCTTTAGGCTCAAATCAAAAGGAATTACACTTTTAAAGGTAATTCATTCTCTCATGTTCATTTGTTTTATTTTGCTTCTCCAACCCCCTAAACTCTTTCTATTTACTTCTTTTGTAACAACACCAGTATCTTAAATATACTATGATGTTTTTATAAGATATATTTTAGCTACACACTCACACAACTACATCAAATGGTTAAAGAACATACGGTTTCCGTGGATGGTGAAATTCTGCCTCCCGAAACGATGATTGTTCAATACTCATTTAACACCTTCAAAGGTGGCCATTATGATGTCACTATTTTTATATATGATATATAATATGTTTATGTTTTCCTAAAGCTTCTGTTTTTTTCATTTTGGGCATACCTTTATGGTTTCCATTATTGTAAACACGATATCTTCATTTTAGGAAGTGCGGACTACCACCCCCTCAAAGTGATTTGATTCGTTAAATACCATATGTGGGACATATAAAGGATGGAAATATGATATTATATATGATATTATACTGGAATTATAATATACCTTTATATCATAAAATATGAAATAGATATGAAAGTAGCGTTCATGCGTACGTACGGCTTACCGTCTCCATGAACGGTGCATTTCATTTCTTACCTCTAAATGATTATGTAATATTATAAATGCAAGTATGTACTGGATATATATGACATATATGATATATACATCATGAATACCATTCTGGATATAATGAAACTTTGACCAAATTAACAACATGTAAGTGTAAGAAGTCTATTTTTGACTTAAGAACCAAATACCGACAAAATGAACATTATTAACTTAACTGATTACATGATGTTCATAACATGGTATAAAAGGAATAATGAACTTGAAAAAGATTCATAATCAAGTAGAGATTAACTCAAGTTTATTATTCAGGAGATTAAATAACGGTCGGGTCAAGTCGGATACGAGGTATGGGACTTCGTCTCAATCTCCTTCCATTGAGGCATATTTTATTTTATACACAACTTTCTTTTATACGGTGTATAAACCCCTTTGACTTTTATGTTTATTCAAAAGGAATCTTTTTTATACGAAGCGTTTACTAAATGAAAAAAGGGAATGTTTTTGTCGTACGTATGCAGCGACAACAACTTCTCCGCCGTCGTGACCGTTATTTGAGTTTTGGCTTCCTCTACAAGCCATACCTTCTTTTTAAAAGAAAAATAAATACCATGTTTTACTTTTCTTTTATTTTACTATTGAAAATGGTTTTCATAATGTTTTTATATCAATGTGTTGTATTGATATCTCGTGATTGAAATGTGGAAATTTTATGTTACCTTTATGCATGTTTTATGTGATATGATTATGTTATGGTTCTTGGGCATTATTATGAACACGGGTGGTTCCGTGATAAACTAAGGGCGGGTGATCCCGTTATAGCTCTCCAATGCATTGGGTAACGCGAAGGAGTTAAATGTTAAGGTTTCTCTGAAGAGATTTTAGGGAATATACTGTGATGGGTATTCCAAACGTAACCAAGAGGGTTACTCCCTACGTAAGAATGTTATGAATGCCTCAAGTTACCTTTATGTCTTATGATTTCTATGATTTATTCATAATGCCTTTTGGGCTAACCAATGCACCTGCTGTATTCATGGACTTAATGAATAGAATTTTCCATTAGTTCTTGGATAAGTTTGTGGTGGTTTTCATTGATTATATTTTGGTGTTTTCTAAAAGTAAAGAGAAGCCTGAAAAACATTTAAGGGTTATCTTGCAAACCTTAAAAGAAAAGAAACTGTATGGGAAATTCAGCAAGTGTGAGTTTTGGTTGCAACAAATTTCTTTCCTTGGTCACATTGTTTCTAAAGATGGAATAACTGTTGATCCTGCAAAAACAAAAGTTTTGGAAGAATGGCCAAGACCCACAAATGTAACCGAGATTCATAGCTTCCTTGGTTTGGCAGGCTATTACCGAAGGTTTGTTAGAAATTTTTCACGGTTATCTAGTCCAATGACTAAGCTAACTCGGAAGGGTGTTAAGTTTATCTGGACAAAAGAATGTGATGATTGTTTTCAGGAATTGAAAAGAAGATTGGTGAATGCTCCAGTTTTGGCACTACCTTCCAGGAATGGTGAGTTTGTTATATACAGTGATGCTTCATTGAAAGGACTTGGTTGCATCCTAATGCAGAATGATCAGGTAATTGCTTATGCTTCACGACAGTTTAAAACTCATGAGGTAAATTACCCTACACATGATTTGGAATTAGCTCCTGTTGTTTTTGATTTAAAAATTTGGAGGCATCATTTGTATGGAGTAAAGTGTGAAATATATACCGATCACAAAAGTTTAAAGTATATATTCACTCAGAAAGAGTTAAACATGAGGCAAAGGAGATGGCTGGAATTAATCAAGGATTATGATTGTACAATTCATTACCATCCGGGAAAAGAAAATAAAGTGGCTGATGCTTTGAGTCGAAAAAGTAATGCTTCATTAACAATGTTGCGTTTGGAATGTGATCCTTTGGTTAAGGATTTGATGAACTTTGGCATAGAAGTTGTTGGTGCAGGAAGTCCTTCTGTTTTGTTTCAGGTATCAGTGAGATCATCTCTATCTGATAGAATCAAGGAAGCACAGAAGCAAGATAGTGAGTTGCAGAAAAAGGTAGAGGTAGTTCAGAAAGGTAAGTTTCCTGAATTCAACATTGATAATGATTGCGTTTTGAGATTTGGGAAGAGATTGTGTGTGCCTTGTGATTCACAGTTGAAGAGAGATTGGTTATGTGAAGCTCATAGTTCTCCGTTTTCAGTTCATCCGGGCAGTACTAAGATGTATAGAGATCTTCAAGATTATTACTGGTGGGATGGAATGAAAAGAGGTATTGCTGATTTTACTGTGAGGTGTTTGACTTGTCAGCAGGTTAAAGCATAGCGGCAGTTACCGAAAGGGATGCTTCAGCCTTTACCAGTGCCAGAGTGGAAATGGGAGAATATATCCATGGACTTTGTTGTTGGATTACCAAAGACATCTCGAGGTAATAATGCAATCTGGGTTATTGTTGATCGCTTGACCAAATCTGCTCATTTCCTTGCTATATGAGATACTTTCTCTCTTGATCAACTTTCCCGTTTGTATCTTAAAGAGATAGTCAGGTTACATGGAGTTCCTCTCTCCATTGTATCGGATCCTGATCCCAGGTTTACTTCTAACTTTTGGAAAGGCCTTCAGAAGTCGTTGGGTACTGAATTAAATTTTAGTACAACTTTTCATCCTCAATCAGATGGGCAGTCAGAACGAACAATTCAGACATTGGAGGATATGCTACGAGCTTGTTCTATGGGTTATCAGGAATGTTGGGACCAACATCTTTTTTTGGTTGAGTTTTCATATAATAACAGTTTTCATTCCAGTATACAGATGGCACCATTTCAGGCATTATATGGGAAGCGGTGTCGAACTCCATCTTTCTGGGATGGAGTGGGTGAAAGGAAGTTGATGGGACCAGAATTGGTAGAAGAGATGGCAGAAAAAGTTCAGCTAATTCAGAAACACATGAGAACAGCTCAGAGCAAGCAGAAGAGTTATGCAGATAACCGAAGGACGGATCTATCTTTCGAGCTAGGTGATCATGTTTTTCTCAAGGTTTCTCCTTGGAAAAGTGTGATGAGATTTGGTAAGAAAGGAAAGTTGAGTCCAAGGTTCATTGGACCATACGAAATTCTAGAGAGAGTTGGATCAGTTGCATACCGAGTGGCTTTACCTCTGAGTTTATCTCAGGTACACAATGTTTTTCACATTTCGATGTTGAGAAGGTATATGCCAGATCCATCTCATGTTTTGAGTCCAGAGGTAGTTCAGCTAGAAGAGAACCTATCTTATGAGGAACAACCGGTCCAGATTCTTGACCACAGGGAGCAAATGTTATGGAATAAGGTGATTAAGCAGGTAAAGGTTTTGTGGAAAAACCACATGATTGAAGAGGCAACATGGGAATCTGAAAATGCAATGAGGGATAAGTACCCCCATTTATTTGATACGTAAATAAATTGCGGGGATGCAATTTTTTAAAGGGGGGAAGGATGTAACATCCCAAATAAGTAATGAATAATAGATATTTTTATCTATGTCTATTAATGTTTAAGATAGTGTTATAGAGGCTTAAAATGAAAATAAATACAATCTTATGCATTGAATACACTAATATTCTTAAAAGATTGTTTTACTGCCTTTTGATGGAAAACCATTTTTGAATCTATATTTGGACAATTTTATAAACTATTTTTTTCAAAATAAACTTATGCTTTATGATTGGGACATCAAAATTTACCTTGTGTGAATTTTTGGTATTTTTCTGACAATGTTCATTTTTTTAATGAATAGTGAAAAATACTGCATTTTACATCAAATTTTTTTTTAATATAATCTATTTATATGATTAGATTAGGTTTTGAATTGGTTTTGAAGTGAAATTAGAATATATTTTTACCATTTTATCCAATGGTGGTCATTGGAATCAATTTCACTTTGAAAGTAGACTTAAACTGGTGTCAATCTTTTGATACTTATTGTTTTGTAAAAACACGCTATTTTCTCTGGCAGAAGGAATTAATTATTAAATTAATTAATGTGACTTATATGATTTGAATTTTTTAAAATAGACTTCATTTTTGAATTCGTGATATCAAATATAGCTTAGGTTGAATTTTTGGTAATTTTCTGAAAAACTTCAATTTTTGATGAACAGTGAAACCACTAAGTGGTAATCAAGCAAACTGATTTTTCAGTTAAATGAAAGTTTACCACTAATGTGTATTGAATTTTGAAAATCTGACATACATGGTTGTCATTAAGAAGTAAAATGTGGTTCAATGAGATTAAAATAATTTTTTGGTGAATAGTAACTTATTAAGTTTTTAATCGTGATTAGTGGTAATTAGTGTAGTTTAAGGTATAAATAATGCTTTAATAATATGAAATGACCTAGACACATGTCCCAACCTTATTGGTTGTTTCATGGCCGACCAAGACAAGCCATGGGTCAACTTGGGGACCCCATGGAGACACTTTGGTTTGGAAATGACATAAATAACTTTTTATTAAATGTTAAAGTAAAAATGACACAAACAAGAGATGTTTTACGAAAACAATTTTTACATGGGGTTATAAAGATCAGATTTTTGATTATAAATAGTAATTGGAAAGATAAAAAGATTTCATACATCATAGTATTTTTTTATGATTTTTATACATTAAATAAATTAAATTATTTATTACATAATCATGATGTAGCGATGACATCATTATTTGACGATTTAAATAAAATGGAAAGATAATGTAACATATATGAACTACACATGGCCAAAACCAATTGGATGAGTGTATTTCGAACCCTTATCATCTTATCCACGAATTATATCAATTTTGGACCTTTTGAAACCGAAACACATTTTCAAATAAAGTAATATTTCTTTACTTTCCAAAAGTGCCCCTCCTCTCCTCTTATAAAAGGCCCCCACCTCTACCTCATTTCACACACTCCTCAAGCCTTTGGCTCGGCCAACCCCTGCCCATTTACTCTCTCCAAATCCCTCTCCTCATCCTAGAGGATTGCCTTTGGGCAGAATCCATTCAAAGGAAGCCTTTAGGATCAAATCAAAAGGAGTTACACTTTTAAAGGTAATTCATTCTCTCATGTTCATTTGTTTTATTTTGCTTCTCCAACCCCCTAAAATCTTTTTATTTACTTCTTTTGTAACAACAATAGTATCTTCAATATACTAGGATGTTGTTATAAGATATATTTGAGCTACACACTCAAAAAACTACATCAAATGGTTAAAGAACATACGGTTTCCGCGGATGGAGAAATTCTGCCTCCCGAAACGATGATTGTTCAATACTCATTTAACACCTTCAAAGGTGGCCATTATGATGTCACTATTTTTATATATGATATATAATATGTTTATGTTTTCCTTAAGCTTCTGTTTTTTTTTTCATTTTGGGCATACCTTTATGGTTTCCATTATGGGTAAACACGATATCTTCATTTTAGGAAGTGCGGACTACAGCCCCCTCAAAGTGATTTGATTCGTTAAATACCATATGTGGGACATATAAAGGATGGAACTATGATATTATATATGATATTATACTGGAATTATAATATACCTTTATATCATAAAATACTAAATAGAAATGAAAGTAGCGTTCATGCGTACGTACAACTTACCGTCTCCATGAACGATGCATTTCATTTCTTACCTCTAAATTATTATGTAATATTATAAATTCAAGTATGTACTGGATATATATGACATATATGATATCTACATCATGAATACCATTCTAGATATAATGAAACTTTGACCAAATTAACAACATGTAAGTGTAAGAAGTCTATTTTTGACTTAAGAACCAAATACCGACAAAATGAACATTATTAACTTAACTGATTACATGATGTTCATAACATGGTATAAAAGGAATAATGAACTTCAAAAAGATTCATAATCAAGTAGAGATTAACTCAAGTATATTATTCAGGAGATTAAAGAACGGTCGGGTCAAGTCGGATACGAGGTATGGGACTTCGTCTCAATCTCCTTTCATTGAGGCATATTTTATTTTATACACGACTTTCTTTTATACGGTGTATAAACACCTTTGACTTTTACGTTTATTCAAAAGGAATCTTTTTTATACGAATCGTATACTAAATGACAAAAGGGAATGTTTTTGTCATACGTATGCGGCGACAACGACTTCTCCGCCGTCGTGACCGTTATTTGAGTTTTGGCTTCCTCTACAAGCCATACCTTCTTTTTAAAAGAAAAATAAATATCATGTTTTACTTTTCTTTTATTTTAGTATTGAAAATGGTTTTCATAATGTTTTTATATCAATGTGTTGTATTGATATCTCGTGATTGAAATGTGGACATTTTATGTTACCTTTATGCATGTTTTATGTGATAAGATTATGTTATGGTTCTTGGGCATTATTATGAAGACGGGTGGTTCCGTGATAAAATAAGGGCGGGTGAGCCCGTTATAACTCTCCAATGCATTGGGTAACACGAAGGAGTGAAATGTTAAGGTTTCTCCGAAGAGATTTTAGGGAATATACTGTGATGGTTATTCCAAACGTAACCAAGAGGGTTACTCCCTACGTAAGAATGTTATGAATGCCTCAAGTTACCTTTATGTCTTATGATTTCTATGATTTATTCGTGATTTTATGAGGTATGTTATTGTGCCTATGTTTTATGGGTAAAGTATGATTTCATTCTTATGTATATATGAACTCATGTTTCCTTTCCATGTTTTTTTTATAACCCATACTGAGTTTTTATGCTCATCCCAAGTTTTTGAAATGTTTTTCACAGGTCAAGGGAAAGGTACATGATAAGATGATAGAGTCAAGGATGTGTCAAGAAATAATCCATGTTTTATTTTAAATGTGTTTCCATTGATGGGAATGAAGAATACTATCTTTATGTAACCACTTTATTTATATGTGGAATGTAATGCAAGTTTTATGATCTAATTCTCTAAAACTCTAAACCTGAAAAGATCCTCAACGTGTAATCTTGTAATAACTCAAGATTAAGTATGGTTTAAGGCTGGGGCCTTATAATAAATAATTTAAACGAAAAGGTATTTTTTAGTTAAAATTCAGAATTTTCTCTATTTGTCAAAAAATGAAAACTTTTCAAAAAATAAAAAAAAAATACATCTTAAAAAAATTTGGATACTATAATTTAAAAATATAGATTATTTTTTCAATAAAATTTTATAAAAGTGAAAAAAATCAATTTTAATTTAAGCACACAAATTGCGACTAAATTGTCTTTTTAGAAAAATATTGTTTTTTAGAAAACATTTCTTTTTATTTTAAATGATTTTTATTTTATTCCTAATAAATCAATAACCAAGATTTTCATAATTCATTTATCACTATTATTACTCACCAATTTTATGTCTTGGTAAACTTATCACAATAATATTATTTAAATAATATGTCATGTTTCTTTTGATAACGGTGTTGCATGGAATGCAAGATAAACTCTATGTCATGTGTAATATAAGATATTGAATAGATTGAGTTAATTTAAAAATAAATATATAATAAATTATCAAGGTTTTATATTTTTTCATAATCTTCGTGTTTTGTTTCATACACACTATCAAATATAATGTTATTATTTTATAATTTAAGGGTGTTACATTCTATCGACCTTAAATAAATTGCATCCTCACAAGTTAAACTTGATATTAATATTAATGGGTTGAACATTTTGAAATACCATTTTTGAAAAACCCACATCATAAAAATATTTTATAAAACATCATATTAATATGATAGAAAAGGATGTTTCATGGTCATAAGTAATAACACATTACTAAGTATCCATGTAGGAAAACATTGGTGGTAAGCGAAGATATGGAAATAGAAGAAAAACCTAAACAATTAACGAGAGTGATTATAGTCATTGATCACAAGAAATTGAATGATCAATGGAAATTTAAGGGCCTCAAAATCATAAATATGTTATGATTTATAAGACCATATGTTTTATTATATTTGAAAATAATAAGACAATATTTTTATTTCCAGATACTTTTCCTAAAGTTTAGGAATTATTTTACCATCTAAGAATATAAGTAAATATACTTACATGAAATGTTTATATTTTATAAATATAATTTGATATTTTGGTTTCACTTCGATAAATATAAAATGAATCCCTTAATTTAATGAATGAATATCCAAAAACTAATTTTTTATGCCTGAAGCACTAAAATTCACTTTTATTGGATCATAAAATCCAAAAAAGAGTGAAAAGTATTTTCTTGGGTCTCTAAATTTTTACCAAAATTGATATGGTTAAAACAAGTTCTCCAATAAAAAAATTAATCTCTAAAAATGAAACTTAACACCATCAGTTCATCATTAATATTTATTTTTCAAAAATTTTAACTAAAAAATGATATATTAACCAGGACATCGCGTAGGCTAGGGGAAGGTGGTAAAACCTTATCTTTATTTGGTTATGGGTTCAAGATCCACAAACTTTATTGACATGATGGGTTTACACCCATCATATGGGATGTAATTTTTAAAAATATGTCAATATAATTCCTATAACATTACAAAAAATAATATTAACAAACATGAAATAAAATTAATCATTAAATAACATTTTTTACCAAAGTTTTCAATACAGCTGATTTTCTTCATAAGGACTAAAAATCTTATTTAAATAATATTATAATGTCATTAATGACCATATTATCCCTTAAGGATATTAATACCTATAAAATTTTGTTAATAAAATTTAAAGGATTTATTCCTCAAATAACTTATCCACAAAAACATATACATTTAATACATTTCTCCAAAATGTTATTAATTCTTGACAGAATCAGTTTACAAAAATACTAAAAAGGGTTTTTAAGACTTTGAACATATTATCAATCTTAATATCATAAATAATGATGGTATCCATAACTATTATGTTAGTTAAGGCACATATGTTTATATAATTTAACACAATCCATATATTATTCATGATTCCTATAAAAAATTTCACTAATAAAATACATATAAAATTTAATTATTAAATAAAAATAAAAAAATAATTCATTCATTTTATTTCAACATAGGTCCTTTGTAACGTCCTAAACATTATTCAATGTAAGTATCATTGATATTTTGTTTAAATTCCTTTGTTTGGCCCTAAAAAAATTTCTTATTGGATTCATGGAGGTTTAGGGATGTCTGGGGGTTGTTTGGAGCCTTGAAATTTGAAGAAGCTGGATATAATGCACGATTTGGAGAAACCATTCAGCCTAACCCACACAGTTTCTCTAAATAAGTGTATTGAGATAGGGGAGTAGTTTTATACACGTTTTCTCTGAATCCATATAAATATAACCACACACCCATGCAACTTTTCCTAGATAAGCTTCATAGGAACTTTTCATAGGCTGCACATGGTTAACAAAATTATGCGTCTAGACCATGTGAGGGTTCTCCATAGGCAGTGGCATAGCGGACAGTTGGCACACAATTTTTCCAACAATTTTTCTAAACCGTGTTCCCATGTTTTTTTGTGAAATTCAATATATTCCCTTAATGAATTTTTTTTAACCGTCCTTATTACTATTTCTATTCTAACTCATGAACTCCTCCATTCACCACCCATGAACTGTCCTCCCACCTCTCATATATTTTGAGGTATATCCATTATATGAGCTCCAAATATATCTTCATCATATCTATCATAATTCTTGAGGCAATATATACTCTTCCCTTACTTCCATTATTTATTTCTTTTCCCCACTTTTCCACTATTTAGGTGAAACCCATTTTCACTTATTTTGAAGGCATTCAATGATTCATCTAATAAATCTCCTCATGTCTTGATTAAAAGGTCAAATCTAGATGAGAGATGAACTAAAAACCTAAGGTAGGTGGTTTAGTTCTTTTCCCTTAGTTTCCTCACTTTTATAACATGCACCATTACTCCACACACCTAACCCTTCTAGAGATGCCTCTAAAATTCTAAACAAATTCAATCTAGTTTTTTCCATGTCTAATATAAAACTAGCTACTGTAAAATATCAGAAAAAGTTAATCTCATTAATTAAACCACCCTAATGGATGTGTTCTACCTTAGAATAATTTCTCCCCTTTGCTCTGAATTTTCTAAACACCAGTTGATGGGTGTTTCCTTATATTTAATTCACTGAGTTAATTAATTAAGTTGAATTTAATTATGATCCATGAGTTTGGAAATGAAAATTATCCCTAAAATGGATTTCTTAACTGAAATAATTTTTTAATTTCATAATACTATTAAAAATTTTATCCTTGTTAAATTTTATGAACATAGAAGCCAAAACATACCTTCACTATAGAGATGGGGGTGATACAAGGGGTTATAAATTATGAAACACCATGGATGGGGTCATATTTACTTTTTTATATAATTATTAATGAATTGTAAACATGTTGGGGAAATAGTAGCTATGTTTGGGATGAGATCACCATGCATTTAGTTTTACCTCTAGACAAGTGACACCAGTTACCAAGGGGAGACCCATAGATTGGTTGATGGTGAGATGGTTGTACCATGCCACTAGAGAGACTCGGGACACTACTTGTGATAATAAGGATTGAATTAAAGGTTTTTTCTTTATTTTAACATACCATTATAGGATTGAAACTTGATATTTAATTCATGGGTAACCTTATACAGACTGCTATGGCATTGGTCATTTATAGAGCCCCAAGTGCGATACTTGTGGTCCCACTCAGACCACCTTGGATGGGTTGGGGTGTATATTCCTAAGTTTAAGGAATATTTTAAATAATAAATGAAACATAAAAATTGATAAAAAAGAGAAATTTACTCCATGTTGAATAATGAGTTTAGGGGAATTTCATTTTCTTGTACTTTCTTCTTCACACATTACTTGTGCATAACTTCTCGGATAAACTCACCCAACTTAAGCCAAATAGGTAATATTGGAAGGGTGTCCCAAGTGGAACCTAGTTCAATGTTCTAATTTATTTAATTCTGTCTTATATTTAATATTAATGGAACACTATTCATTTTATATTAAATGAGCTAGACTAATTCAGAAGTCATTTGTGGTAGCCTACTGAGTATATCTCACACTCTTCTTGGGTCATCTTTGGTACCCATGTAGAAGTCATGAATGAAAGTATAGATAAAGGGAAGAGTCTATCTTTAAATGTTTAATTAACATTTATATGATGGAGTAAAAGAGTAGAGGAGTGATCCTATTCTCATGATGCTAGTATTAGTTATCAATTTGGCCTTTTATATCTTGAAAATATGTGTTATATGCATGTATCCTCTATTACCCATGCACTATTTTTATAGTTTCATGACATCAGGGTCATAATATTTCATATCTATTTCATTTCATCTTCTACCAGTTGTTTATTAATCCTGCATGTTTTATTATTATAATTTTGCTGCTATCTTTCTGTTGATACTATTTCCGCTACGGTGGGTTTCTGTTCCAGTTGACTTAGTGTCAGCCTTTTCTTGTTTGTTATATACCACTATGCTCCATTCGGATATATGAGAGAATATTCTCCCCACAGACACACCCTAGGCCCTCTCTTATAGTTGGAATTCTATAGAATATAAGGAGTCATGCTTGAGGTATTTTGGACACCATCCCGGGGAACCACTAAGTGGCATTTAGTGCGGGATGTTAAAATGTGGTATCAAAAGAAAATCGTCCTTTTTTTCTTACTATTTGGGTTAGACAAGAGACTATGATCAAATTGAAATTTGTAATGATCTTTTTCCTGGGAGTAGTTGACCCATGTATACGGGAAACCCTGATTTTCTAAGATAGGTTATTGTTTTTGTTGGTTGTGCTGTTAGAGTTGATCAGATTTCACCATTGGGTGAAGTACTTATTTTGCATCGTTATTATTATTAATGTTGTTATAATGGATTGCATAACCTTGGATTGATGATATGAGGGTGTATAACTCATTGGTAATATTATGAACCATAAGACTTAAATGTTAGGCATTATACCATTTCATATCTATATTTCTGCATGCATTACCTGTATTTCATGTGCTTGCAGTATGTTCCTTAATTATTACTCCTGGCAGTGTGCTTGTATTTCATTAAGGATGACATTATTGGTTCAATTAAAGTTATAACATCAATCTAAATTATGTTTTCTAACATATATTGATGATAAAAAGTTATTTAACCACTTATTCCACTTTAGTTGGTTTGATTGAGAATTGACCAGGCAATTTAAGGGATGAGTACTCCAAAATTGGAAGTGGAATTAAATTAATAAAATCATTATGCATGATTTGTCACTTATTGATACTGAATGTGAAGGGAAGACTGTAGTTTCTTGATATTCCAATTTCAGTTTATGAGCGTATGATCCTTATAAATTCAGAATTAGTGATGCAATTAACTAGATTGTGATGTTTATACCAAAATAAATAATAATGAACCTAAAAAATAAAATATCAGAAGAAAAAAGGATATCGTTAGATGGAAATTCCAAATGAAAAGTAAATAGTGTTTTCCTCTATACCATTCATTTGAAAATCCATATATCGGATCGTATATAGTGCTATTTACCAGACCAGGAACCTAACCTGACCTTAGTAGTGGGCAATAGGCCTTGACTCTGTGAACCTTCAATGTATTTTTTTACCACCTAGACCTAGCTCCAAGAGTAGGTTGAGGGTTGTGACTTTATTTTGATAATTCCATGTGCATTTTCCTTAATTTACCACATTACCCACATATTATAAATTTTTTCATAGGAGTGGACTTGGAAATTATAGAGTTATTATACTATGGCTTCCTCATTCCATATGCCTAGAATGTGGATAAAATTAAACTCTTAAGGTGGTAGGACCTAATCCACTTATGATACCTCTAATAGTGCCACCTAAGGCACATCCTTTAGATATTCTAGTGGGATTTTATGCTAATTTCCAAGAAATTTTCTTACAGTTCATGCGGTTAGTATGGTGTGCTCCTTGACCTACTCCTTCAATGGTAAAACTGACCCGTGAGTTTTAGTAGTATCATCCTCCCACCTTCTATGGGGAACATGGTTCTCAAACTATTGAGTCCTGGATAAAATCCGTATTTTTACTTTTCAATCATATTAAGAGGCCTATAGAGTGAAGGGTCATTCTCTCCACCTATATGTTTCATGAATGTGCCAGGCGATAATGGGACCTACTTACTTAGGATGTTTGGCATCATGGTATGGTCTGGGTGAATTTCCATATTTAATTCTTTAACCACCTATTCCTCAAAATCTTTGAATAAAAAATTCTCAGGTGCTCATACACCTTTAGAAATGTGAAATGTTTGTGGTGGAATATTCTAATCATTTCATCCAATTATCACATTTTTAAATGACCTTGTCCAATGATGAGTTGAAAAATTTGGGGAGATTCGAGGATGGTCTTGCATACACCATCTGATAGAAGGTGAAATTTTTTTGACTAAATTTTTTTATAGATATTAAACCAAACCCTCATCACTAATTGGAACCTGAGGGAGTACAATAATCTGAGCCAAGGAAGTTCAGCTTCGAAGTAGTGAAGTGGTTTATATAGTAGTAGGAAACTTCATTTTTAGGGTGCATGTGGGAGAAGTACCATCCAGGTGGTATGCACTAAAAAATATCTAGCGTTTCACCAGTTTGGTAGGGTAGGACATAATAATACCAAATGTACGAGGAACCCAATCGATTATTGGTCTTCTAGTAGAATGGGACCCCTAGATAATTTTTACATATCCTTTTCTCCAATACCTAGTGAATGAGGATCTATGCCCACAACACTTTTAGGTGAAGGATTAGTGAATCAACATCAGTAGGGAAGTTGGTATTATTCCAGATTATCAGGATAAGGGGGTAGTCTTGGGTGAGGTACATAGGATTTAGATGTTCATCACTAGTGGAGTGGACCTACCCATGCTAGTGAGGCTGGATGTCAGGGTTGTGGTTTGTTGCATATATGTAGTACAACCTGCACCTAAGGAGTAGAGTCCATGTTCTTCTATAGTTAGAGGTATAATTTTGGTACCATCTACATTATTATCTTCCTTGTTTGATATAGGTAAATCGCACTCTTTTATATCTTCTAAAACTATGGAATGTTTGGGCTTAGAAATTGTGTACTACATTGGCATGATGACTATTGACACACCGCTAGGGGTACAATCATAGAATATATACTAGTGCATGGAGTTCCCCCTTGAGAAAGGTGGGTACAATTTTCTATAGAACTTATTCATCCTTGAGATGACAAGATTCAAAGTCAGTATTAGTATGGAATGGATAATCTCGTATCAGAATGATGTTTATTTATATCATTGGAAGGTGTCTATTACCTCAACTAAGGGAAGAATTTAAATGTGGAAGAGTGAATGAGATATCTAAACTGTCTGAGCTGGATTGAGAATCAGGGGATAAACATAGTGAAAACCCAGATGATGAGTCTCTTTATGATTAAATAGGTAAAAAAATAGAGTAATTCCCTCCTATTATGGATCATTTTAGGGATGTCTTCCTTGAATATTTATATAGCTTACCTCCTGAGAGAGATGTGGAGTTCACCATTGAGCTGGTTCCGAGTGCAAAAACGGAGTCCATTCCTCCCTATATGATTTAACATACAGAGCACCAAGAACTCAAGAAGAATATTGATGATCAATAGTAAAAGGTTATATTTGACCCAAAAATCCCCTTGGGTTTCACTTATCCTTTTATACAAGAAGGTGGATGATACCCTTATATTGTTCTTGGATTATCACTGACTGAACCAGTTTTTGGTAATGAACTAATATCCATTCCCTTGTATATACGACCTCTTCGACCAAATCCAAGGAGAAATGATTTTTTCTAATATTGATTTGAGGATAGGATACAATAAGGTTTTTTTGATACCATCTTCCATACCACTTACAATGTTCCAAATTAGGTATAGATTATAAATGTATTTAGTCATGTCGTTCGGCCTCATGAACACACCTACAGTTATTATGGATCTGATGAATCAGGTTTTGAACCTATACTTGGATTCACTTGTGGTGGTTTTCATAGATGACATGTTAGTGTACTCTTGTTCTAGACACGACAATGAAAACCATCTTTATGTCATATTGAATACACTAAGAGAGTATATTCTATATGTAGAGCTCAATAAATGACATTTTTGGATTAGCATGTTTCATTTATTGGGTTATATCGTATCTGAGGAAAGTGTATTAGTTAACTCAGGGAAGGTGATCATCATGGTTTCCTAGGAGAAACCTAAGATTGTATTTGACATAAATTGTTTCTGTAGGATAACTAGCTATTATTCGTGATTCATTGATTATTTATCATGACTGGTAGTGCCTCTTATATGCTTGACCAAGGAGGGATTAAAATTTGATAGGAGTGAAGATTAAAAGTTGTATTTTTATTAGTAGAAGGGGAGACCGACTTTAGTACTAATAATGATTCTTCCAGATTTGGGCAAAGTCTATACTATTTACTGTGATGCTTTAGGGATTGGGATGAGAGTATTTATGTTGTAGGGGGGTTGAGTAATGGCATATGGGTCATGCCACTTGAGGCCTCTGAGAAAAACTACCCTACACACAACCTTGAGTCAGACTCCATGGTCCATGCCTTATGTTGTTGGAGGCACAATAATTTGGGCAATCGATTCTTTGTTTACTCAGATCACAAAAGTATCAAATACATCTCCACACAGCTGGAAATTAATTTTTGAAAATGTAGGAGATTAGTGTACCTGTATTACATCTACTTTGACCATTCTTATACACCCATAAATTCTAATTATATAGATGACACATTTATCCAAAAGACTCAAACACATTCCACCAAGGAGGCCAACAATGAGTGGTAGTTAATGGATATTTTTTTAAGATGCACCTTGAGGTTTAGGATCAACAAGGGGAACTAGTTTTGGCAGCACTGGAAGTGACATATTTCCTTCAACAGTGTGTTTAGATGCAGTAATTATATGATTCGGAGGGACTTATCATGAGGGAGAGTGTATCAGGAGAAAACCCACCTGATGTTTGGGTTGTTGATAGAAATTAGACCATACTAAATCATTCACATGTTTGGGTTCCTTCTAATATAAGTGAAATTTGATGAGAGAATCCCATTCCTTAGTTTGGGGAGTTCATCCTAGTCTTACCAAGATGTATTGAAATGTACTCCATCTATATTGGTCACTAGGTATAATGTGGAATATTATTGGTATTATCACTCAGTGATCCACCAATCAGAAGGTTAAGGATGAGCATTGGAGACCATCTGGACATTTAAAGCCTTTATCCATTCATGATTGGAAATGGAACAACATCACCTTGTATTTCATGATAGACTTGTCAAGATCCCTTCAAGTCGGTGATGTAGTATGGGTGTTCATTGACTAGTTGGCCAAGTTGAAACACTTTCTACTTATCCATAATACCATCTTAGTTGATGAAATTGGAAGAATTTATATATGTGTAATAGTGAGCCTTAATGGTGTACCATATTCTATCACTTAAGAACAAGACACCATGTTTTTCTCACAGTTCTGTGATGGTTTTTAGAAGGCAATGGGTTCACAGGTGATCCTGAGTAGAGAATATCCCCCTCAAATAGATTGGAAGTCTGAGGAGGGGATACAGGTGTTAGGGGATATTCTTTAGGCATGTATCCTTGATTTTTCACATTCACGGGAAAAGAATATCCCTCTTGTTGAGTTTTCATGCAACATAATAATTAAATAAACAATTAAAATGACTATATATGAGGACTTATAAGGTATGTCATTCCAATCCCCTATCTGTTGGTTAGAGATTGGAGAAGCCTCTCTACTAGGTCTTCATCTCATTCAGGAGACTTCATAGAATTTTCATCCAATTCAGAAGCATATGGATAGATATCAGTCTAGGAAGAAGTCTTATACCAATCTTCATCATCGAACTATAGAGTTTGAGGTGGGAAACTCACTTTTTCTACATGCATAACCATGATTGGGTCACAGACAAATCCAGATATAGGTCAAGTTATTGCATTGATATGTCGAACATTTCTAGATAGTGGAGAGAGTCTAATTGGTAGCCTATTTGTTGTAGTTACCTCAGTGGTACCATGCCATGCATGTCATGTTTCACATATATTATCTTCAATTGTACCATGATGACTTGTATCATTCGTTTGACCCAATGTTATTGGGCTTGAAGAGTATGTTTCCTTCAAGGAGAATCTGATATGTATTATTGATCAGAGCACAAAGTGTCCCCAAGGTAGGTTTGTTCCTATGGTTTAGGTTCTATGATAGCACATATGTGTTTAGGATGAGACCTAGAAGTGGGAGGCCAATGTATGGGTTCATTGGACACAACTCTTCTCTTTCAATGTTTTACCACCCTCTGAAGAGAAACTTGATGATGATTTATCTTAATGAGGGGAGGTTTTAACATCCTAGATTTTCTTTAAGGTGAAGATCATTGGGTTTTAGTTCAAACTCCTTTTTTGTACATAGAAATTTTTTCTAATGGAGTGATGGAGGTCTTAGGGGTATCCAAGGCTAGTTATGAGAATGATGATATGATATTTGAAGAATTGGAATTGGCCACAAGGTTAAGATAATCCATAAAACCTATCTCACATTTTTTCTCTAAATGTGAAGCTAGAGATAGTGGGGAGTAGGGCGCCCCATGGTTTCTATGAAAACGTATGAACACGCCTACACACCCATGAAACTTGACTATGACAAGCTATAGAGTCATTTTACATGGGATACTCTCAGTTAACAAAACCATGCTCCTAGCCCTTATGATGGTTCTCCTTAGGTAGTGATATAACAACCCAATAATTTATGAATAAAACTCCCTTTTATTTTATTGTCTTATAGAAAACACATAGACTATTTTTTTATTATTTGGGTTTAAATGACCATTAAATGTCATTACTATTGATAATATATTCGTTGAACAGTGATCACACAACTAATATAAATATAAGGTTTTTAAAAATAATCCTTTCAACAAAGAAAAAGGAGGGGATGGTCTCATTTAGTGGACTCAGGTTGTATGAAGCTCAATTTTTGGAGCTCAGAAAGAAGGTAGCATCACTGGGCTTCACTCTTTACCAAGTTGATGATGAACATCAACACGTTAAGCAAGAACGGAATCTCATATGGGAGAAGTTCAAGTTAATAGAAATTACCACCCAAGGGATGTTATCTAAGCCGCCCCAAGAGTCTGTCACCATCACACACCATACCCTTAGGTCTTATGCATGTGTTATAAGGGGTTATGTAACAATTCATTAGTTACCTTTTTTTGTAATCCCTTTTTATGAATAAAATTCTTATTCCATCAATTCCTTTATGAAAATTGTCCTTCTTAAAAAGTGATGAATTTGATAAATTGATTTTTCTGTAAAAATGGTACATTTGAAAAATATATACACTGTCATATAAAAATAATGTTTTTATTAATTTTATTATAAAAAAATTATTATAAATGATAATTATATCATTTCCATATCTGTAAATGATTAGGTAATCAGTTTGATAAGAGTTACATTTTTTATACGATAAAATAGAAAGTGTACTTTTAAAGAATTTATTTTATGGAATTAATGAATTTTTTAAAAAATTAATATTTTAATAATATATTATTATGAAATTAATTTTATTAATAATAAATTAGAATATATATTTATGAATTCAAATGTAATTTTTACTAAGGTTTGAAAACTGTTTTTGTAAAAACCCGTGAGTTTTCTATACATGTTGGTTTTTATTTTAAAAGTTAAAATTCACATATTTATAAAATTATTTAGATAAAATGAATATTATTTTAGGAATTATGATTTTGAAATTATCCAATGGTTAATTTTTCATAATTTTCTAAGATAGTCCAATTTTTGGGTAATATTCAATATCATATAAATAAAATATGTGTTTTATAACATCATAAAGACCCCAAAATGATGTAATAAATAATATAATGGGTATTCTAATACCAATATATTTTTTCCATTAAAATGATGTGATTTTATATTTTTTTCACATATTTTATAACAACTTAGTGAATCCTCCAAAATGTATGATATACTTTATGATTTTAAATTCATTTCAGTAATAATGTGACTCGCCTCCACATAAGAAAGAATAATATTTTAA
The DNA here is from genome assembly GCA_963277665.1 of Viscum album. Classification (NCBI taxonomy): domain Eukaryota; kingdom Viridiplantae; phylum Streptophyta; class Magnoliopsida; order Santalales; family Viscaceae; genus Viscum; species Viscum album. The sequence continues at coordinate 739,790,989 of OY728127.1, read as the reverse complement.
TATTTTCATCCATTGAACTTATAAAATAACTTTTTTCACTCCACTTCGGAAAACAAATATGTACAAAAACCATGGGAAGGTTTGTGTTTTTGAATATTTAATTATATAGATTCCAAAACCTATGCTTGTGAAAATTAAAGAATTCCGCTCTCATTTCCTATATAATCCCCACCAAGCTCCCACATTTGATCACTCAAAATACTTTTACCCCATATCTAATATTTTCTCCTTTCTATATAATCCTCCAAAGGCTCCCCAAGATCTCATGAATCCCCTCTTCACGATTTTGAAGTCACACACTCAAGTAAGGGATTCCTTCCTTTCTCATTTTTATCAAAGATTCTTTATGTTGTAATACCCTTTTAATTTAAATTAAAAATGTTGGGGGTATTATTTAAAACCTCCCCCATAATACCATATTTATATTTTAATTATTATATACCATTTTATCTCTCATTTATTCTTTCTGTGTACACCCATTACCATGCCAAAATATCATAAGGGGTTTCTCTATTCTTATTTCCATTCAAGTATTTATCCCCTATTATGAATCTAAATAAAATTTCATATGTGGCGTTATTATTTTCCATGACCCCTTACTATATATTTCATGAATAAATTATTATAGACCCCTTTCTCTCTCTTCTACCCACCTTAGGAATTTTCATATGATGATGTTATGCTGCCGAAATTGCACCGAGATTTTCTAAGCCAAAATCATCGTGTAGTGAATTCCATAACCATTTCTCTATCAAGGGTATTAAAATTTATGTAAATACAATTATTTAATTGTATTTATGTGTATTTATTCCACATTACTTAATTTTGGATAAATTATGATGTTGAATGATTCCATCTTATATGATCCACGTGGCACACTTATACATGAAATGAAATGTTTATAAAGGGTACACCCTAATAGCGCTCCAATGCATTAGGTAATATTTTGTATCATGATACGCCATGTTCAATGAGGTTTTACTCATTATAATTCATGAGAAATTAGTTTTTGATAACTCTAATCCATGCGCAATGAGACTTGGCTCATACTAATATCATGTTGTATGTTGTTTACACATTTCCATGTTATGATAATCATATTATATCATGCCTTTATGTTCATGTTTCTCTTATGATCCATTGATATGCCTATTTCCTAAAATGTATTTTATTCTTCATGTTATGCTTTGTTTATTACCTTATTGGGCTTTATTTCTCACCTTTTTTTTATGTATGTCCTTAGGTTTTCCCATGAAATGCTAAGTAGGAAGGAATGTTGAGGTCATGTAAAAGAAGTTTTCAATAAAGATGTTGTATTTTAAGTCTTAAGTTTTCATGTAATGTTCCTAATCCTAAAATACATGATACCTCTTGATAGTATGGGTTTTATTATGTGAATTTTTATGTAATAAATTTTGTTTAAGTGTGTAATAAAAAGTAGGGTTGTTATAGCTGGTATAAGAGGATAAGTTTTGTCAATTTGGGATTATGGTTATAAAACTATAGTAAAAGCCTTATGGATAATACTGAGAATAAGAAAATTATCCCTAATTTTTAGTGATTATAGAGTAAGTTGTTTGTTATGAAAATAAATCCATGTCTGGATATGAACAAGTAGAGGTCGTTCTGGCACAGATGTATCTAGGGTTAAAACCCAAAAACACCGCTTTGAGCTAGACTCAAACGGGAATTAGAGCATGAAAATAGGTCTTGCTTCACTCTTTCTTTGACACTCCGAATGGATATGTTTTGATAAATTCATAATCATAGTATGAACCATTATTAAATGAATAAAAAATTCCCCTAAGAATATATGTTTGGAAGTTGATCATGGATAACTTCAATTGAATATTATAAATTAATTACTTAAGGAAATCAATTTAATTTATATTTTCCCCCATTTTCATTTGATACCCCTTTATGTGTGTAATAGTTTAAAATAATTACCCCTAACATTCCTTTTATTCTATAAAATTGTTGGTAATATGAGGACTCAGGCTAAGAACTGATGTGAAGATCAATATGTGGAGTATTCTGAGATGCCGCATCTGATGTGAGCGGGAATCATAAACATTTTCGTGATACTCTCTTAGTTAACTCATGTTTTGAATTGAAACATGGGTTAAGACGAACATTTAACCCCCACCATAAGAAATAACAAGCCATAATAGAGAACTTCATGAGACAAAGGCCTCCAACAATCAATGGATCATTAGATCCCTCAATTTCCAAACAATGGATCAAATCTATTGAGACGATATTCTCTATCCTAAAATTTTCTGAACAAGATAAGGTTCTTGAAGCTACTTATCGTATGGAGGATGAAGCAGATCAATGATATACATTGATAAAAAATACGAAGCCTGAGGAAGAGATCGAGGAGTTGGAATGGAAGGATTTCTAGAAAATTCTTTTCAATAAATATTGTCCTTGCACCCTCCAACTTAAGATAAAAAAGGAAGTTTCCTTCCCTCAATAAAAATGATGACGAATACATTAGAGCGTATGAGGAAAAATTCACAAGGCTTGCATGATATGCCTCTATCTTTCTTATAACCCCAGAATGCAAGGTTGACCAATTATTTAGTGAGCTAAAACTTAGGATATAGAAATCCCTAGAAATCCATGACTTTGATAAATATGAGGAAATTGTTCGATGTGACCTGAATGTCGAAATATAGATCGGATAATCTCAGGGTTATCATGGGGATATGAAGAGGAAAGTGGAATTTAATTCTGGTGGTCTGATGGATAAATCCAAAGGTGATAAGAAATTAAAGGACCCCACTTGCCAAAGGTGTGTAAAGAATCATCGTAGAAACTTCTTGAAGGGGATGAGGAAATGATTTAGGTGGGGAAGAGAAGGGAACCTGGCCATTAATTGTCGACAAAAAAACATGTTGTTGTGATAGAGGAGAGGAACACTTGATTTGATGCTCAAAACACTATTCATTGCAACAAATGCAAAGAACCAGGGCATTTTTCAAAACAGTTCTCTAAGAAAAGGGTTTTCAAAGGCAACCAACAACCTACAAGGCAACAAGGATGAGCTTTTTCCATCACTACCACCAAAGAGAATCCCAACAATGATGTGGTGATAGGTACGCTAGTTATTCATTCCATAATAGTGAACATACTTTTGATTATGGTTCTAATCATTCTTTTATATCCCAAAAATTTAGTAGAATAATCCAATCACCAACACAAATCATGGATGTAGAGATGTTGCTGAGAATGAAAAATGGGGAAGTTATTACATCGAATTAATATATCTTCTCCCCTATTAAAATTTTTGGATTGAATATCCCAAAAAACCTCACCACACTCCCTCTGGGATAATTTTATGAAATTCATGGAATGGATTGACTTTCCATATATAGAGACAACATAAATTGCTATGAGAAGAAAATCAATTTCCATATGGTAAATCGACCCACAATTTTGTACAGGTGAAAGGAGGAGGATGAATCTTTTCTATCACCATCATCTCAAGCATAGATATTACTAACCTATGAGCATTTGTATCTTTCTATGATGATTGAGTCTAAGGAAGAAACCATCCTCGAAGACATGCCTATTGTCTGAGAATTTGCGGATGTGTTTCTCAAGGAATTTCCTGGTGTTCTTCCTAGAAGAGATGTTGAGTTATTGATTGGATTTATACTTTGGGAATTGTCAATATCCAAGAATGTATATAGAATGGTTGTTATAGAGCTTGAGGAGAATAAGAAATAACTATAGGATAATTTGGATAAAGGTTTATTCACCAAAGTGATTCACTATGGGGTGAACCAGTCTTCTTTTCCAAGAAGAAGGACGGGTCAATGCGCCTTTGCATTGATTATATTGATCTTAGAGAAATCATGATAATGAAAATTATCCTCCGCCACAAATTGATGAATTGTTTGATCAGCTATGTGGAGCACAATACTTCTTCAAGGTGGATATGCGGTCGAGATATTACCAAGTAAGGCTGAAGAAGAAATATATCCCCAATATTTCTTTTCATATATGGTAAAAGCACTATAAATTGATCGTAATGCATTTCGGACTAACTAATAATCCAACAATATTTATGGACTTGATGGATATAGTATTTATAGATTACCTCGACAAATTTTTCACTACTGGAATCATGGTTTTCGCAATAGTTGTATACCAACGGTTCTTTTGAACCATTGGAATAGGTGATCTTTACCAACAGTTTGCATTAATTGTTGGTATTGATCTATAAAAATTGATTTTTCCCAACGGTATGATGAAACCAGTGGGAAAGATTGGAGGAAAATTAGTTTTCCCAACGGTTTCATCAAACCGTTGGGAAAGATGGGGAAAAAATCAATTTTCCCAACGGTTTAAAAAAACCGTTGGTAAAACTCTATCTTTCCCAACGGTTTTTAAAAACTGGTGGGAAAGATTTCCCCCAAATATAGACCAGCTGAACCCCCACCTAGCCCGATTGCAGACCGATTGTAGATAGAACCTAATCGAGCTCCTGAATTCTTCTCGGCCGTGACAATAATTCCACACAAGATCCATCTTCAATCAAACAAAATCTTATTTCACACTTCAAATTTGTATGTGTTATCTTAGTTTTAGCATTATTTCTCTATTTTTTGGTGTTTTATGTTTTGATTTCGGCTAAATTATGGTTTCTGTCTACGGAACCCTTGGATTTGTTTTATGTTTTTTGTTCTACACTTCAAACATGGTAAAGGGTTTGTTTAGTGGGGTGATATGGTACTTTTGTTGGAATTTATTTTAGTTGAAAATTGGATTTTGATTTGGATGAATTTATGTTTCAATTTGAGGTGGGGGAGGGTGTGCAGATGGGTGGGGGAGGATGTTGAGGGCTATCCAAGTGTTGTGGGGGAGGGTCTGTCTGGGTAGGGTGGGGTGGGGATGGGTTGTCCAAATGGGGTGGGGGTAGGGATGTTTGGTGTGGGAGAGGGGTTGTCTAGGTAGGTTGGGGAGGGGGTTGTCTAGGTAGGGTGGGGGAGGGGGCTAGGTTGTCCAAATGGGGTGGGGGTAGGGCTGTTTGGGGTGGGGGAGGGGCTGTCTAGGTAGGGTGGGGGAGGGGGATGGGTTGTCCAAATGGGGTGGGGGTGGGGCTGTTTGGGGTGGGGGAGGGGATGTCTAGGTAGGGTGGGGGAGGGGGCTGTCTAGGTAGGGTGGGGGAGGGGGCTGGGTTGTCCAAATTGGGTGGGGTGGGGCTGTTTGGGGTGGGGGAGGGTGTGTAGGTTGGGTGGGGGAGGGTGTCCAGGCATGGTTGTCCAAGTGGGGTGGGGAGGGTGTGCAGGTGGGGTGTGGGAGGGGTTGTCTAGGTGGGGGGGGGGGGGTTGTCCAAGTGGGGTGATAGTAGGGCTGTCCAGGTGGGGTGGGGGGGGGGTGGCTGGGTTTTCCAAGTGGGTTTTGGGGGGTAGGCGTGTCCAGGTATGGTGGGGGGGGGGGGGTTCCAAGTGGGGTGGGGGTAGGGCTGTCCATGTGTGGTGGGGGTGCTGGGTTTTCCAAGTGGGGTGGGGGTAGGGCTGCCCAAGTGGGGTGGGTGGGGTGGGGGTAGGTTTTCCAAGTGGGGTGTAAATCCTAAATTCAATGTTTTAATTGGATATTTGGTTTGTTTTATTAGGTATTAGGTGTGTGAGGCATTCCCATTCCTATTATGGTTGGTTTTAATCAAAAGTTATGATGTTGGAACCATTTATGATGTTGTTGTCTCTATTTAGTCCCATTTCCCCTAACTTAACATTAAATTCTATATCACATTTGGTTTCTATTTTTTTAATTTCAATTTAAGTCATTTGTGGTCGATGATTGTCTCATGTTAATTGTTTTCAATGGTTTGGCGTGAAAATTGGGCATTTAATGTGACTTTTCCAAATAGGGGTTCCTTGAGAATACTCCAAATATTTGTTAAAAATGATCAAAGGGATTTTACTATTAAAAATGAATTTCGAGTGAAATTTTCTATTAAAGTTAAATCCAATTGAATTTTTTATGAAAAAATGACTTATATAAATTTTTTTTACAGAATGGACAGAAGTTGGATGTATGAAACCGATCAGATTTCAAGAGATTTTCAAAAAAAAGTGAAGAGCTTTATAGATTTTTCATTTCACAATGCTTCAGATAGTGGTCGCATACACTGCCCATGTTCCAATTGTGTTGGTAGACCTTGGTTGAACTGTGAAGAAGTCAGCTACCACATAACCAAAAATGGTTTTTAAGAAAACTACTTTGTGTGGTATCACAATGGGGAGAAAATGAAATCTCAAATTGGTGATGATCGAAATTAAAGGTCTGGAATGGAGAATTTGTTAGATGATCAATTTCCATTTATTCGTCATCATGAAAAAGAAAGGATTTCGACTCAATAAGACTTTTATATGAGGACAACCGATGCATCTAGTGAAAATGATGATATTGATAGGGTGAAAAAAATGAATGATGCTGCCACGACTCCAGTATATCGATAATGTGATAAAATGAAAAGGTTGGAATTTTTAATCCGATTGTTTCATGGGAAAACTATGTATGGGATTTGTAATACAACAATCGATTAAATTCTTACCCTATTGAAGGATTTACTTCCAGATGATGCAGATATTCCCTCAAACCACTATATGGCATGTATGTTAGTTGAGGAACATGGATTTTCAAGAAACAAAATTCATGCTTTCCCGAAAGATTATAGTTTATTCTGGGAGGAAACCGCTGAACGAAATGATTGTATAAAATGTGGCACATCCCGCTGGAAGTCAAAATATGATGGAACACCATCCCGCATTCCACAGAATGTAATGTGGAACTTTCCATTGATCCCCAGACTCCAGAATCATTTTACGTCTAATGAAATATCAATAAAAATGAGATGGAATGATACCGAGAGAAAGAAGACTAATGATGAGTTGGTTCATCCTGCATATGGATTTGCATGGCAGAGATTTGATGCTCGACATCCTGATTTTGCAGCTGAAGTGCGTAATGTGAGGTTGGGTCTTTCATACGATGATTTTAATCCGTTTGGGAAGATGCTTACTTCGCACAAAACATGGCCAGTTTTTATACACATTTATAATCTTCCCCCATGGTTGTGTATGAAAAACCCATTCACTATCATGAGTATACTCATATCTAGTCCTTTTGAACCCGACATTGATATTGATGTATACATGCAACCTTTAATAAAAGAGTTGAAACTTCCATGGGATGTGGGTGTGCACACATATGATGCATGTTCGAAAGAAATATTTTAAATGCGTGCTGTGCTTATTTGGACGATCAATGATTATCCGGCTTATGAAATGATGTATGGATGGAGAACGAAGGGAAAATTTTCATGTCCAATTTGTATGAAGAATACATGATCCAGAATACTGAAACATCGTTGTAGTTTTAGTTTTATGGGACATCGACGATTATTTCCAAAGGATCATCCATATAGAATGAATCGTCAAAGATTTGATAATACCATAGAGACCGATGAACCACCTCAGCATATGTCTGGAACTGAAGTGCTTAATGAATTTAATGATTTCAGTTTTTCATTTGGGAAGGGTCAAATGAAATCTGGAAAGAGAAATAATGTTTCCACTAAAACCTGTTACAATTGGAGGAAGAGGAGTATCTTTTTTGATTTTCCTTATTGGTCAACAAATTTGTTACATCATTTCTTAGATGTAATGAACATGGAAAAGAATATATTCGAAATGTTTCTTTCAGTTCTTCTAAATGTCCAGGAAAAGAAAAAAGATGATTTAGGATCTTGGCGTGACTTGGTGGATTGGGGAATCAGACCAGAATTACATCCTGTGCATATTAGTGAAAATAAATTGAAACTTCCATGTGCTTCTTATGTGATGACACCTATGAAAAAAAAAATTATGTAAGTATTAGAGATTATTAGAGTTCCTGATGGCTATTCAAGCAACATATCTAAACGGGTCAACAGAAGAGAGTTGAAGCTAAAATATTTGAAGACTCATGATTATCACGTTCTAATGCATGAGTTGCTTCCAATAGAAATCCGTCATATTTTTTCCAATAATGTAAGGGTGGCTATTATTTGGTTGTGCCATTTGTTTAGAGATCTTTGTGCTAAGAAGTTTTCCAAGTCTTTCTTGAAAAAAATGTTGACAGATGCCCCATTAATTTTGTGTTAGTTGGAGAAAATATTTCCTCCGTCATTTTTCACATGCATGTTGCATCTGACTGTCCATATTCCCACTGAAATACTTCTCGGAGGACCTGTTTCTTTTCATTGGATGTATCCAACTGAAATAAATATGTTCACATTAAAGTCTTATGTCCGAAACAGAAATCATCCCAAAGGTTCTATCATGAATGGTTACATGGATCAAGAATGTATGGATTTATTCTCGATGTATTTTTCTAATATTACTATAATATTGAACAGACCAATGAGAAATGAAGAAGAACAGTATGAGAAAATTGAACCCAGTTTTCCATCACTTCCTTAAACAAGAGGAATTCCTGGATCATATTCAATGAAGACATTAATCCATGAAGAGCGGGCGATGGCACATCGCACAGTTTTGTTCAACTGTGATTTGTTCAATGACTATATCAGGTAACTAAATTTATTATGTAAATCTTACATATATATCTGTTAAACTATTCATATTTTTTTATCTACAGGGAATATAAAACAATGATAAATATAAAGCATCGTTCTTTATCTTTGATAAGGAGAGAGACTTTGCATAGCAAAGACTTTTCTGCCTGGTTAAAATTGAAGGTAAAAAATAATGTTTAAAATAATTATATCAATATTTAATTAAGTTTAATAGTCATTTATATTGCAGGTATTGAGTTTTTCTACGGACTCTGTCTCTGAGGAAATAAGAGCTTTGTCTTTTGGTCCTAATACCGTGGTTCGTGACTGTAAATCAATTATTATCAATGGGTAAAAATTTATTGTCACTGAATGACCAAAGAAAATGAGAACACAACATGATGGTGTTATGGTTACTACCAAAAAAGATTGTATGCCAGTGCATTAGATAGTAGACCGCGATTTGAAAATGTGGGTTATTATGGAGTTGTTGAGAAAATAATAATATTGTATTATTATTCTCATGGATGAGTCACAATGATGAAATGCCATTGGTTTGATTCGATGACAAGACATGGCACATTTATTGATGATTGTGGATTTCGAGTAATTAATATGACTCGCACTCTTGCTACCAAAGAACCATATGTGTTGACATCAATGGCTAAACAAGTTTTTTATGTCAAAGACCAACTTTGACCTGAATTTGGTGTCATAGTTGAAGTAATTCCAAGACATATTTTTAATGGCGGTGATGATGGAATTAACACTATCCCTAATGCCATTGGAACCAATCCATTTATTTCTTTTGATGACTCCAATATCTCAATTGCCAGAGTTGATTGTGAACCTGAAGTTGTGGTTGAAAATATATAGAATCATTCATCCATGTTCTCAATTCTTTTGGTTTACATCATTTTGGGTTGTTAAGGTTGGTAATATTCAAATTGATTTAGTATTGATCACAAATATGTTTTAGCTGACTTGACTGTTATGTGAATTTTCAATGTTTATTGGTTGCAGTTTTATTTGAATTGCATTTTCTAATTTGGAATTTAACTGTATTCAAACATAGTCAAACAATATTTCTAACTTGGTGAACATTGAAACTTGTATAATTTATTAAATCCATTCAATATCTTCTAAAAATATTGATAGCTAACTTGATTGTTATGTGAATTTTCAATGTTTATGGGTTGTAGTTTTATTTGAATTGCATTTTCTAATTTGGAATTGAACTGTATTCAAATATAATAAAACAATATTTCTAACTTGGTGAACATTACAACTTGTATGATTTATTAAATCCATTAAATCTATTCTAAAACAATTGATAGATGACTTGACTGTTATGTGAATTTTCAATGTTTATTGTTTGTAATTTTATTTGAGTTTCATTTTATAATTTGGAATTGAACTGTTTTCAAACATAGTCAAACAATATTTCTAACATGGTGAACATTACAACTTGTATGATTTATTAAATCCATTCAAGCTCTTCTAAAACAATTGATAGATGACTTGACCATTATGGGAATTTTCAATGTTTATTGGTTGCAGTTTTATTTAAATTGAATTTTATAATTTGAAATTGAACTGTATTCAAACATAGTCAAACAATATTTATAACTTGGTGAACATTACAACATGTATGATTTATTAAATCCATTCACGCTCTTCTAAAACAATTGATAGCTAAATTACTAATGAATCCCCTATTCCCTCATATATTTAGTTTTTTGGTTTACACATTAGTTTCCTTTTTCTAATTAATAAAATATTTGTTTTCAAAAGCAGGAAATGAAGCCCATTGAAAAGAGACGAAGGAAAAAAATGATGAAGAACAATCGTCGAATGAAGGAGTAGGGAATTCCATCATTAGTTCCTATAGTGAGTACATTATTTCAAATTGATATATTTAAAGAATATATAATATCTTGTGATTAACTTTTTTGTAAACATTTTTTTAGGATCCACCTATTTGTCGATAGTTATTCGACAAGGAGCCTAGTACTGGTCCTAGTACTCAGGCCGGTGGTACGAAGAGGGTTCATACCAGAGGTGGACGAGTAGCTGCGCATACCCGACTAGACCCTGCCCCTCCCACTGACATGTCATCCTTCCCACATTCTGATCTTGATGTGTCGTTAGGGACACACGGGATATTTAGGCCTCTCTTGTTTTCACTACCTTCTACATCTTATGGCCCTCATTTTCACATCCCATGATGATTCCCACTCCCCAGTCAACATCCGGTCAGACAGCTGTCCCATCTTATTTTCCTTCTAGTATTGTCTCTACGAGTTTCTATATTCCATCGTCATCGACTCCTGTTCCACCACAGGGTTTTACATCAGTTTCTGTGGATCCAGTGGCGCTCAACGATCAGACCGTAACAGGTATATTTATAAAACCCTAACAAATATTTATAGCAATATCTATTTTCATTATAACATGTTTTGATAAAATATTTGGTTTTCTTTCATGAAAGATACATCTATTGACATGAGGTGTGGGCGGGGGCGTACACACATGCGTTCGGTGTGGAACCACCGCACACAGGTTATGGTGGATTATAATTAAGACAACCAAATGGTTGAGAAACCATGGCAGCAATGTCGGAGTTTTTTGGTGATGCTTGCCAAATACTCCGACATCATTCCTGTCAGCCCACTATCGTGGAGAAATTTGCCACATTAGGTCAAGGATAGAGCTTGGGCAGAGATATGGGTAAAAAAATATGTTCTATTTAATTCCATGAATTATTTTTGTATTTATATGAATTAATATTTTGATGTCAGCTTCGATTCAATTTTCCCGATGGTGAGGGTGGAAGACCGAAATGTCTAAAGGATTTAAGCGAGCTTTGGAGAGCCTATAAGCATGAGATGTATATTGGCTGGGTTTCTAGAGTTGGAATTGAGTTAGAGGTGGTACCATTGGTGGATGATTGTCCTATAGAGCAGTATCTTCAGATGATTACCCATTGGACGAGTACCTAGTTTAAGGTATTAATAACATTTGAGGTATTTAAATAATAACTTTCATGGTTTTCATTAATACTATCTGTTTCATTTTCTAATTTTATTTAGGAATCATATGGAAAAAATAAAAAGAAAATTGATACAAAAAAATACCTCCACACACTGGGACGCACTACGATGCCTGATCATGAGAGGAAGCAGGTATGAAAATTATTTATAAGTTTTTTTACGACTTACAATTTCTTTTATTTCCTAAATTATTTAATAGTTTTATAAAGTTTTTATATAACTTTAGTTTTCAATTTCATTGTAGAGGTAAATACAAAATACTGAAGGACGTGTGCCTCGAGAAAAACTGTTTTGCTCGAGTAGACGGAAAAAGGATGGGAGTTCCGTCAATGAAGCGACTCAGCCGCAGATTGTAAGTTTTAATCTGTTGAATTTATATTTTAATATCTATTTTGTAACTTAATGATATATTTATATTTGTAACAGGCTTCTTTAGAGGCCCTCGATTCCCAAGAACCAGACAATTTTGGGCCAACAGATCACTTATATCAGGTGTTAGGAGAGAAGCATTCTGGAAGAGTACGCTGCCAACCTAGGATAGCCCTGATGAGGTATTGGCCCTCGTCAGGTACAAGATGTAGTGCCACTGAGCTGCAGCAAGTTAGGGAACATGCAGAACAAGTTGAGAAAAGGGCCATAGAGAAGACATAACAGTCTGCTTGGGCAAAGAGTGCGTTTATGAAATTTATTGAAGTTATATGTCCAACACATCCAACAGAGGCCATCCCATCTTTTGATGAATATATGTCATCGATACGTTCTAAATATGGTGCACCAGGTTGCAGTTCTAGTGGTGGTAAGGATGATTTCCAGCTTGACGATGATGATGGTGAGGAGTCTGATGTTGAAGAGGAGGGAGAAGAGGAGGGTGAGGCGGGTGGTGAGGGCGAGGAGGAGGGCGAGGGCAAGGAGGAGGGCCATGATGATGATGGGGACGAGGATGAGGGTGATGATGATGGTAAGGATGATGATGGTGATGTGGGACAAATTGATCCATTGCATTTTTGACAAATATTAATGAGATTTGATATTTAATCTATTCTAGTTGTTGGTTTTATCTAGACTCGTAGTATAGTATTGGAGTTGAGTTATTTTTATATATTATATGTTTTTATGGATGTTGTTGTCTTTTAGAGGTTGTGTGTTTGGGAACCCCCCTCCTTCCCGGACCCTTCAAAACCCCCTCACCATCCTCCTTGGACCCCTGACACCCCCCTAGGTAGCCCCTGGATATCCCCCAGAACAGCCCCCCAAACAACCCCCTGGACAGCCCCCCACCCTCCTCCGTGGACCCCGAACAACCCCCCAGACAACTCCCCAGACAGCCCCCCAGACAGCCCCCCACCCTCTTCCTTGGACCCCGGAAACCCCCCGAACACCCCCCGGACAGCCCCCAGACAGCCCCCAAAACAGCCCCCACCTCCTCCCTGGACCCCGGACAACCCCCGGACAGACCCCAGATAGCCCCCCGGACAGCCCCCCCCCCCACCCTCTTCCTTGGACCCCGGACAACCCCCCAATCAACCCCGAACACCCCCCAGATAGCCCCCTAAACAGCCCCTCGGACAGCCCCCCACCCTCCTCCCTGGACCCCGGATAGCCCCTCAGACAGCCCCCCAGACAGCCCCCACCCTCCTCCTTGGACCCCTGACAACCCCCCAAACACCCCCCGGACAGCCCACCGCACAGCCCCCCACCCTCCTCCTTGGTCCCCGGACAGCCCCCCGGACACCCACCAGACAACCCCCCGGACAGCCCCACCGGATAGCCCCACCACCCTCCTTGATTTCATTTAATAATAGAAAATATATAATATATATTTTATTTATTTTCATCATGATAATCAATGTAAATCACATTTACACATCTAATCAATATCATAGATTTTTGGTGTGTTATAAAAGAGATGTATTCATTGGGCATGACTTTGTTAGCTCCAAAATGATTCATATCATGATAAACTAAAATCTAATCCATACTAAGAATGATACAAAAATATTTTATATGAATTTCCACAACATTTTAAGTAAATACCATTCCGCTAATAGACACATGAGGATTCTCATAAAATGGAAAACATTTTAAGTACATACAGAAAACTGACCAAATGCATTCGATGTCCGTTGAAACTTTAGGAGAACGATCCATGGGTCATATGTGATGTGTACGAATCAACCCCACCTCAATCTGAGAAGCGGTGTGGCTGGCACCACTCAAAGTGTCTGTCTTCTGTTTCAAAAGGACGTCATTTTAATGGAAAAACAACAACTGGCATACGGAGAACTGACCAAACGCATTCGGTTTCCATTGAATCTTTAGGAGAACGATTCATGGTTCATATGTGATGTGTACGAGTCAACCCCTCCTCAATCTGAGACGTGGTGTGGCCGGCACCACTCAAAGTGTCTGCCTTTTGTTTCAAAAGGACGTCATTTTAAGTGAAAAACATCAACTGGCATACGGAAATCCAACCAAATGCATTCATATTGTGTCGATACTTTAGGAAAACAATACATGGGTCATATGTGACGTGTACGAGTCAACCCCACCTTAATCTGAGGCACAGTGTGGCCGGAATCACTCTATGTGGCTCTCTTTTGTTTAAAATGGGCTACATTTTAAGTACATATAGAAAATCGACCAAACGCATTCAGTTTCCATTGAAACATTAGGAGAACGATTCATGGGTCATAGGTGACATGTACGAATCAACCCCGACTTAATTTGATATGCAGTGTGGCCGAGACCACTCAATGTGTCTGTCTTCTGTGTCAAAAGGACGTCATTTTAATTGAAAAACATCATCTGGCATACGGATTACTGACCAAACATATTTGGATTGTGTCGTTACTTTAGCACAACAATCCATGGGTCATATGTGATGTGTTCGAGTTAACCCCGCCTCAATCCGAGGTGTGATGTGGTCGCCACCACTCAAAGTGTCTATCTATTGTTTCAAAAGGACGTCATTTTAAGTGAAAAACATCAATTGGCACATGGAAAACCGACCAAACGCATTCATATTGTGTCGATACTTTATCACAATGATACATGGGTCATATGTGATGCGTACGAGTCAACCCTGCCTTAATATGAGGCACGGTGTGGTCGCAATCTCTCTAAGTGTCTCTCTTTTGTTTAAAATGGACAACATTTTAAGTACATACAGAAAACTGACCAAATGCATTCAGTTTCCGTTGAAACATTAGGAAAACAATTCATGGGTCATATGTGACGTGTATTAATCCACCCTGCCTCAATCTGAGACGTGGTGTGGCCGACACCACTCAAAGTGTCTGTCTTTTGTTTCAAAAGGACGTCATTTTAATTGAAAAACATCAACTGGCATACGGAAAACTGACCAAACGCATTCGGATTGTGACGATACTTTAGAAAAATGATCCATGGGTCATATTTGACGTGTAAGAGTCAACCCCGCCTCAATCCAAGGTGCGGTGTGGCTACCACCACTCAAAGTGTCAGTCTTTTGTTTCAAAAGGACGTCATTTTAAGTGAAAAACATCAACTGGCATATGGAAAACTGACCAAACGCATTTGGATTGTGTCGATAAATTAGAAAAACGATCCATGGGTCATATGTGAAGTGTACGAGTCAACCCCGCCTTAATATGAGGCATGGTGTGGCCGGAATCACTCTAAGTGGCTCTATTTTGTTTAAAATGGATAACATTTTATGTACATATGGAAAACCGACCAAACGCATTCAGTTTTCGTTGAAACATTATGAGAACGATTCATGGGTCATATGTGACATGTAAGAATAAATCCTACTTCAATCTGAGACGCGGTGTGGCCAGAACCACTCAAAGTGTCTATCTTTTGTTTCAAAAGGACATCATTTTAATTGAAAAACTTTTACTGGCATACAGAAAACTGAACAAACGCATTTGGATTGTGTAGATACTTTAGTACAATGATCCATGGGTCATATGTGATGTGTACGAGTCAACCCCGCCTCAATCTGAGGCGCGGTGTGGCTGCCACCACTCAAAGTGTCTATCTTTTGTTTCAAAAGGACGTCATTTTAAGTGAAAAACATCTACTGGGAAACAGAAAACTGACCAAACGCATTCAGATTGTGTAGATACTTTATAACAATGATCCATGGTTCATATGTGACGTGTACGAGTCAACCCATTCTTAATCTGAGGCATGGTGTGGTCAGAATCACTCTAAGTGGCTCTCTTTTGTTTAAAATAGACAACATTTTAAGTACATACGGAAAACCGACCAAACGCATTCGGTTTCCATTGAGACATTAGGAAAAAGATTCATGGGTTATATGTGACGTGTAAGAATCAACCCCACCTCAATATGAGATGCGGTGTGGCCGGAACCACTCAAAGTGTTTGTCTTTTGTTTCAAAAGGACGTCCTTTTAATTGAAAAACATCAACTGGCATACGGAAAACTGACCAAAAGCATTCGGATTATGACGATAATTTATCACAACGATCTATGGGTTATATGTGACGTGTACGAGTCAACCTCGCCTCAATACGAGATGCGGTGTGGCCGACACCATTCACATCGTCTCTCTTTTGTTTAAAATCGACATGATTATAAGTGAAAAGAACAACTGACATATGAAAAACCAGCCAAACATATTTGAAATGTGTTGATGCTTTAGGAAAACGATATATGGGTCATATTTGACGTGTATGACTCAACCTCGCCTTAATCTGAGGCACGGTGTGGTTGGAATCACTCTAAGTGGCTCTCTTTTGTTTAAAATGGACAACACTTTAAGTAAATACAGAAAACCAACCAAATGCATTCGGTTTCCTTTGAAAGATTAGGAGAATGATCCATGGGTCATATGGGACCTATAGGAGCCAACCTGGGCTCAATCCGAGTCGCGGTGTGGCAAAGATCAGTCTAAGTGTCTCTCTTCTTTTTAAAATGGACACCATTTTAAAAACATACGGAAAACCGAACAAATGCATTCGTTTTCCATTGAAACTTTAGGATAATGATCCACGGGTCATATGTGACGTGTACGAATCAACCCCGCCTCAATCTAAGACACGGTGTGGCTGAAACCACTGAAAGGTTCTGTCTTTTGTTTCAAAAGGGCGTCATTTTAATTGAAAAACATCAACCGACATACGGAAAACCGAGAAAACACTTTCAGAATATATTGATACTTTAGGACAATGATCGATGGGTCATTTTTGATGTGTAAGAGTTAACCTTGCCTCAGTCCAAGGCACGGTGTGGTGGGATCACTCCTTGTGTATGTATTTTGTTTAAAATAGACAGGATTATAAGTGGAAAGAACAACTGACATACAAAAAACCAACCAAATGAATTCAAAATGTGTTGATTCTTTAGGAAAACGATCCATGGGTCATATGTGACCTGTACGAGTCAACCCCGCATTAATCTGAGGCACGGTGTGGTCGGAATAACTCTAAGTGGCTCTCTTTTGTTTAAAATGGACAACATTTTAAGTAAATACAAAAGACTGACCAAATGGATTCTGATTGTGCTAATACTTTAGCACAACAATCCATGGGTCATATGTGACGTGTACGAGTCAACCCTACCTCAATCTAAGGCACAGTGTGGTTGACACCATTCATAGTCTCTCTTTTGTTTAAAACAGACAGGATTATAAGTGAAAAGATCAACTGGCATACGAAAAACTTATAAAACGCATTCGAAATGTGTTTATTATTTAGGAAAACAATACATGGGTCATATGTGACGTGTACGAGTCAACCCCGCCTCAATCCAAGGTGCGGTGTGGCCAAAACCATTCATAGTGTCTCTCTTTTGTTTAAAATGGACAGGATTATAAGTGAAAAGAACAACTGACATACGGAAAACTGAAAAAACGCATTCGGATTGTGTTGATGCTTTAGGTCAATGATCCATGGGTCATATGTGACGTGTACGAGTCAACCTGGACTCAATTTGAGGCACAGTGTGGCCGAGATCACTCTATATGTCTTCCTTTTGTTTAAAATGGACAACATTTTAAGTACATATGGAAAACTGACCAAACACATTCCGTTTCCATTGAAACATTAGGAGAACAATCCATGGGTCATATGTGATGTGTACGAGTCCACCTCGCCTCAATCCGAGGTGCGATGTGGCCGCCGCCACTCAAAGTTTCTGTCTTTTGTTTCTAAAGGACGTCATTTTAAGTGAAACACATCAACTGGAATATGGAAAACTGACCAAATGCATTCGAATTGTGTCGATACTTTAGAACAACGATCCATGGGTCATATGTGACGTGTACGAGTCAACCCCTCCTCAATCCGAGGCGTGGTGTGGCCGACCCCACTCTAACTGTGTCTCTTTTGTTTAAAATGGACATGATTATAAGTGAAAAGAACAACTGGCATATGAAAAACTGACCAAGCACAGTCAGAATCTATTGATAATTTATCACAACGATTCATGGGTCATATGTGACCTGTACGAGCCAACCCAGGCTCAATCCGAGTCGCGGTATAGCCGGTATTAGTCTAAGTGTATCTCTTTTGTTTAAAATGGACAACATTTTAAGTACATATGGAAAACCGACCAAACACATTCGGTTTCCATTGAAACATTATGAGAATGATCCATGGGTTATATGTGATGTGTACGAATCAACCCTGCCTCAATCTGAGATGTGGTGTGGTGGGCACTACTCAAAGTGTCTGCCTTTTGTTTTAAAAGGACATCATTTTAAGTGAAAAACATCAACTGACATACGGAAAACTGAGCATATGCTTTTGGAATATGTTGATACTTTAGGACAATGATCGATGGGTCATTTGTGGCGTGTATGAGTTAACCTTGCCTCAATCCAAGGCATGGTGTTTCCGGTATCACTCCAGGTGTATGTATTTTGTTTAAAATGGACATCATTTTAGGTAAAAATATATGGTATACAAAAAACAGATCAAATAATGAATTTAATTCTGGATTCCACATATAATTGTCATCTAAATTTTAAATTGAATTCTAAATGAATTATGTATTTTTATAATTACGTTATGAATTCTAATTTAATTATTGATGTGTATAGTTCTAGGATGGATTATATGTTAAATTTGTATGAATTTGTTTTCTATATGTATGTGTTAGTTGGTTATTGTAGGTAAAATAATTGTATATGTATGTGTTAGTTTATTACAGGTACAATAATTGGATTGAAAATGGGAGGGAATGCACAAAATGAGGCATGTTGTCCAAATTGTAGAGCTGCTGTGCAAATTGTAGGCTGGTGTGCAATTTCAACAGCATAGGCTATGCCAACGGTTTCAAACCATTGGCATAGCATCTTTGATGCTTTTTTACCAACGTTTCAATGAACCACTGGTAAAAAACCTTTCCCAATGGTTTATAAACCATTGGTAGAGAGGATAATCCTTGGGAATTCCCAACGGTTCAAGCCAAACCGTTGGGAAAAACTATCCCAACGGTTTTGCACAACTTTTGGGATAGGTTAGGATTTCCCCACCCTATACCAACGGTTCACAGTAAACCGTTGGTAAAAATCTTTCCCAACGGATTACTTCCCTACGGTTTGCAGAACCATTGTTATATCATATACCAATGGTTCTTCAGCCTTTCCTAATGGTTTAGAACCGTTGGGAAAGACTGTATTTCCAGTAGTGCGTGTTTTTATTTATAGATGATATTATAATATACTCCAAAACCAAGGAGGAGCATGAGTAGCATCCAAGCATAGTACTAGAGACCCTGTGGAAGGATAAGCTCTATGAAAAGTACAACAAGTGTGAGTTTTTGTTGAAATAAGTCACATTCCTAGGACATATCATCACAAGAAATGGGATATATGTGGATATGTCCAAGAAAAATGAAATTGAGGCAAGGTCTAGGCTGACATCTATGATAGATATCCACAACTTCCTTGGGTTAGGTGGATATTATCACCGATTTGTGAGAAATTTACCATGATTTTCAAACCCTCTTACAAGGATAACATGGAAGGGAGTCATGTTTTCTGGTAATGATGAATAGCAAGAGAGATTTATGGAGTAAAAAATGAGGCTTATCATTGCACCTATTCTCACACTACCCAAAAGTGGAGAACTAATTTTTGTGGTGATCAGTGATGCTTTGATAAAGGTTCGGGGTGGCGTGTTTATGAAAAATGAAAAAATCATTTCCTATGATTCAAGGAAATTGAATGTTTATGAGTAGAAATATCCAACACATGATTTGGATTTGGCTATAGTAATATTTATTTTAAAAATTTTGCAACATTACCTCTTTGGGAAGAAGTGTGAAATATAAAAGGATCAGAATGTCCACAAATATATATTCACACATAAAGAGTTGAATATACACCAAAGAAGATTTTTAGAACGGATCAAAGACTATGACTTCTAAATCCATTACCACCCTACGAAATAGAACAAGGTATTGGATGCTCTAAGTTGAAAGGACCCATCAATTCTACCATTAATGATAATTGATAAGAATCAAATCTTCTTTGATTAAATGAATATGGACATAGGAATCATAAAGAAGGGAATACCATCAATCCTTTCACAAATTATTTCTCAACCATATCTTTTCAAAAGGTTAAAGAATGATCAAAAGGATGATGTGGGAATTCAGAAGAATGTGGAAACTATAAAAAAAGGTAAATCCTTAGAGTTAAATGTTAATGAAGAATGAATTGTGAGGTTTGGATTAAGACTATATGTTCCATCAAATCCGGGGTTAATGAAAGAACTTTTGGATGATGCACATAGTTCGAATTTGTCTATTCACCCAAGAAACACAAAGATGTATCAAGATCTCTGAGATAATTATTGGTGGAATAAAATTTAAAATAAGATTGCTGAGTATACATCAAAGTGTTTGGTATGTCTGAAAGTGAAGGCTGAGAGGAATAAGTCTATGGGGATGATAAAACCATTACCTATACTAACATGGAAATCGGAAAACATCACCATGGAATTTTTTACCATACATAAGAAGAAAACCAAAGGAAACAATGTTATCTGGGTTGTTATGGATCGTCTTACAATTACTACACACTGCATTGCAATTCAGGAGGATTTATAATTGGATCAAATAGAATAGATAAACATAATATAAGTGGTAAGGTTGCATGGAGTACCACTATTGGTTATATCTGGTCGAGATCCAAGATTCAACTCTTTGTTCTGGAAGAGTCTCCAACATGCTCTAAATATTGAGATGAAATTCAGTATGGATTATCATCCTTAAACTGATGTCCAATCTTAAGAGACTATCCAAACATTTGAGGTTATGTTGAGATCATTCTCAATGGAATTCAAAGAAGGATGGGATCAACATGTCCCTATGTTTCAGTTTTATTACAAGAACAGTTTCCACTAAAACATCCAAATGGATTCTTTTGAATCCCATTACGGGAAGAGTTTAAGAGCACCGACATGTTGGGATGATGTTAGAGAGTTAAAACTTCAAGGTCCAAAAATGGTTGAATAAATGGTGGAGAATTTGAAGACCATCCAACAACACATTAAATATTGTCAGAGTAGACAAAAGATCTATGCTGATAATCATCGATGAGACCTAGATTTTGGTGTCAGATACATGGTATTCATCTACATATTGCCAAGGAAGAGAGTTATGAGATCTGGGAAGATGTGAAATCTTATTCCAAGGTACATCGGCCCTTTTGAGATCATTGATCACATTGGATCAGTGTTCTATTGACTATCACTCCCACTAAACCTATCTTATGTACCTGATGTATTCCATATATCACTTTTGAGGAAGTACATACCTGAACCATCACATTTACTCAATCCAGATGTGGTACCATTGGAGAATGAATATCCTATGAAGATAAGTCGATGAAGATCTTATATTGTAGGAAAAAAGATCTATGAAATAAGATGATGACCCTCATAAAAGTGTTGTAGAGGAACCAAAAGTTTGAAGAGGCAATGTAAGAACCGAAGGAAGTGATGAGGCAGAGTTACCCTCATCAATTTTAGTGTGGGAAAAGGAAATTTTGAGGGTAAAAATTATTAAGGGGGAATGTGGTAATGACCCCATCATTTATGAATAAAATTCACTTTCATTTAATGTCTTAATGAAAAAACATGCACTATTTTTTTATTATTTGGTTTCAAATAACCATTAAGTATAATTATTTTTTATAATATAGTCATTAAATACTAATCACACAAGTGATATAAATTTAAGGCTTTTAAAATGAATCCTTTTGACACAGAAAAAGGAGAGGATGGCCTCATCCTGTAGACACAGGACATAAGAAGCTCATTTTTTTGAGGTCAAAATGGAGGTAGCATCACTGCGCTTCACCCTTGACCAAGCCCAAGACTAGATTTAACACGTTAATCTTGAACATAATGGCCTATGGGAGAAGTTTAAGCTAATAGATATTTCCATCTGAGTGATGTTATCCAAGACGCCCCAAGAGTCTATCACTATCGCAGACCTTACCCTTAGGTAAAATAGGGGTTTTATAAGGGGTTAAGTAATAAGGAATTATTTACTTTTTTTGCAACACCTTTTTATAAATAAAATCCTTATTCCATCAATTCTTTTATGAAAATAGTCATTCTTAAAATGTGGTGAATTTGATAAATTGATTTTTTTCTGGTAAAAATGGTACTTTTATGAAATATATACATTATCATATAAAACTAAGGGTTTTATTAATTAAATTATAAAAACAATTATTATTAATTATGACTATATCAGTTCCTTATATGTGAATGATTAGGTAATCTATTTGATAATAGTTACATTTTTTATACAATAAGATACAAAGTGTATTTTTAAAGAAGTTATTTTTAGGAATTAATAAAATTTTTAAATAATAAATTTTTTAATAATATTTTATGATCAAATTACTTATATTAATAAAAAATTATTTTACAACTTTTATGAATTTAAATGTTATTTTGCTATTTTTTGGAAAGAGTTTTGGTCAAAAACCTAGGAATTTTCAATAAATGTTGGTTTTCATTTTAAATGTGAAAATTCTTATGTTTAGAAAATTATTTACATAATATGAATATTTTTTTAGTATCAAGATTTTGGAATTATCAATGTTGAATCTTTCTTAATTTTTTGAGACAGTCGAATTTTTGGGTTAAAACTAAATATCGTATAAAAAAAATGTGTTTTTGGACATCATAAAGACTTTAAAATGATGTAATAAATTATATAATGGGTATTATCGGCCCAATATATGTTTTTCCATTAAAATGAAGTTATTTTATATTTTTTCACTTATTTTATAAATCCTTATTGAATCCTCCAAAATGTATAATATACTTTATGATTTTCAATTCATTTCTTTAATAATGTGAATTGCCTCCTCATAAGAAAGGATAATATTTTAATATGTTCATCTATTTTCCTTATAAAATAATGTTTTCCACTCTAATTTGGAAAAAACCATGTGAAAAAACCACAGGAAGGTTTGTGGTTTTGAATATTTAATTATAATGATTCCAAAACCTATGTTTCCAAAATATTAATGAATTCCCCTCTCATTTCCTATATAAACCCATCCATGATCCCACTTATCTTAACTAAAAATCCTTTGAACATGTACCTTCTCTTCCCTTCTCTCTTTAGAATCATCCCAAGGCAACCCAATATCTAAAGAATCCCCTCTTCAAGATTTTTAAGTCACACACTCATGTAAAGGATTCTTTCCATTCTCATTTTTATCCAAGTTTCTTTATGCTGCAATATCCTTTTACTTTCAATTAAAAATGTTATATTATTTTTTTTTACCTCCCACATACCTCCCTTCTTATGTTTTAATGATGAGATGAAACTTTATCTCTCATTAATGCCTTTCTTGTACACCTGTTACCATGTCGAAATTCCTTATTAGATTTCTCTCTTATTATTTCCATTCAAGTATTTCCCCCTATTATGCATATAAATTCCATTCCATATGGTGGGATATTTTGTACAATGAACCCCTATTGTAGATTTCATTTATAAATTATTATATACCCCTTTCTATCTCATCAACCCAAATTATGAATTTTCACATGACGACGTTATGCTGTCAAAATTGCACCGTGTTTTTCAAAGCCAAAATCATCTTGTAGTGAATACCATACCCATTTTTCTATCAAGGATATTCACCTTTATGAATATAATCTCATTGAATGTTACATACATGTATGTATTCCAAATTCCTTAATCATGTAATAAATTATGATGTTGAATGATTCTATGTTATATGATCCATGTGGCATACTTATGAATGAAATGAAATGTTTATAAAGGTTGCACCCTAATAGCACTCCAATGCATTGGGTAATGTTTAGTATAATGATACACCATTTGAAATGAGGGTTTACTCATGATAATTCATGTGCAATGAGGGTTTATGCATTCTAATCCATGTGAAATGAGCATTGGATCATGCTAATTTCTTGTTGTATGTTGTTTCCAAATTTTCATGTTATGATAATCATGCTCTATCATGACTTTATGTTCATATTTATATTGTTATCCATTGATAAGCCTATCGTTTAACAGGTATTGTATTATTCATTTTATTCCTTGTTTACTCCTTTACTAGGCTTTATAGCTCACCCTTTTCTTTTGTATATCCTCAGGTTATCCAATGCAATGCTAAGTATGATTAAATTTTGTGGTCATGTAAAAGAAGTTTTAAATAAATATGTTTTATTTTATGTCCAAAGTTTTCATGTAATGATGTTAATCCAAAAAGATTCTAGACATATCAATCTTTTGGGTTGTATTAAGTGTAATATTATGTAATAAATCAAGTTTACGTGTGTAAAAAATATAGGGTTATTATAAGTGTCATGGGGAACGGTTGGTATACAGTTTGGAAAATCATGTGACTAAACCATGTGCCCCTATCTATGTGGGTGAAATTATTTATTTTACCTTAATGAAATTAAAATTTTAACCATCCTTCTTCATATTTCTCTTCAAGTAGATTAACTCCTCCATTATTCCCCCATGAACTATCCTACCACCTCTCATAGGTATTGTTGTAGATCATTCATAAGAACTCAAAATCTCTCTCCATAGGATTTATAAAAATGTTTGAGCTACGTTCTACAATCTTATTCCTTTAGTTCTTCATTGATTTTCCCAATAATTTTTTTTTATTTTGGTGAGACCTCTTTTTTCCCAATTTGTAGGGAATTCAATTATTTCACCAATAACACTCATTATATCTTAATTAAATGGATAATTCTAGACCAGGGAAGCACTACGAACCTAATGTAGGTGGTTTAGTTCCTTTCCCTTAGTTTCATCAATTTTATAACATGTTATATATGACAACCCTACTATTATTTAAAACTTAAACATGATTTATTACATAAAACTTCACTTGATAAAAAAAATAAGATCGAGAGATTTAGTGTCTTTGGGGCTTAGAATCATTACATAAACACTTAAAACATGAAATACAACATCTTTATTGAAAACTTCCTTTACATGACCACTACATTCCTTCGTACTTAGCATTGCATGGGATAACCTGAGGACATGCATAAGAAAAGGGTGAGCTATAAAGACTAGTAAGGGAGTACACATGGAATAACATGAGGAGTAAAATACCAGTTAGACAATAGGCATATCAATAGATCATAAGAAAAACATGAACATAAAGTCATGATAAAGCATGATAATCATAACATGGAAATGTGGCAACAACACATAACATGGAATTAGCATTAGCCAAGGCTCATTGCACATGAAGCATGAGTAAACCCTCATTGCACATAAAGCATGAGTAAACCCTTGTTGTACTTGAATTAGCATGAGTCAACACTCATTGCACATGATGTATCATAATACTATACTATACCCAATGCATTGGAGCACTATAAGGGCACACCTTTCTTAAACATTTCATTTCATGCATAAGTGTGCCACATGGATCAGAAAAGATGGATTCATAAAGAATAATCATTTATTCCATGATAGAGGAATGTGGAATTCATAAATGTAACTTTACAATCAATATGTAAATGTGAATAAAGTTGAATACCCTTGATGGAGAAATGGGAATGGTATTCACTACACAAGGACATTGGCTTAGAAAATCGGTGCGATTTCGGCAGCGTAACGATGTGACATAAGAATTCATAAAAAAGGTTGATGATAGAGAAAGGGGTTCCTAATCATATTTACTTGTAATTTAATGTAAGGAGGTAATATATATACAAGTCCCAACAATTTGTAATGGAATTTAGGTTCATGATAAAAAAGTATTTCTTGAATGTAAATGAAGAGGGAGAAGTTCCTTTCGGAATTTCGGCATAGTAACAGGTGTACATGTGAGGCATTAAATGAGAGAGAAATGAGACTCCTATAATTAAAATATAGAAGGGCAGTGTGAGGGAGGTGCAAAACCAGACTCCAAAATTCATAATTGAAAGTAAAAGGGCGAAACAACTTAAAGAAAATTGGACAAAAATGAGAAAGGAAGAAAAAACACTTACATGGAAGTGTGCTTCCAAAGGCTAGGGAGAGGCTTGTGAGAGGCTTCTTGGGAGATTGGGGAACCTTGGGAGGATTATAGAGAGATTAGGGAAAAGGTTGGACTAACTCCAAAGGCTTTGAGTGAAAAGGAAGTGGGAGCTTGGGTGGGTTTATATAGGAAAGGTGAGGGAAATCTTTATTGTTTAGGTTTGGGACCCCTTATATTAAATTAATCCAAACCCCAAACCCTCCCATGGTTTTTGCCCATGGTTTTTGGAAAAGGGAAGAGGAAAAAACTATTTTATAAGTCCAAGGTCCGAACTTCTTAAAAGAATGAGGATGCTTATGTGGAGGTGAGTCACACTCCCATGGAAATTAATTTAAAAAGACAAGATGTTTAATAAGTCTTGAGGGGTCCATTAATGCTTTTAAAAGTAAGTCGAAGAAACCCAAAATCACATTATTTTAATGGTAAAATATATATTGGATTAACATAAAGATTATAGTATTTTATTACATCACTATTGGGTCATTAGGATGTCATAAAACACATTATATATTTAAACGGTATTTAATTTTTACCCAAAAATTTGACTGTCTGAGAAAATTATGAAAAATTCACCATTGGATAATTTTGACGTTCTGATTCCAAAAATAACATTTATTTTAACTAAACAATTTTCTAAATATGTTAATTTTCACTTTAAAGAAAATACATTTATCGAAAATTCACGGGTTTTGACAAAAATGGCTTTCAAACCTTAATAAAAATTATAATTGCATTCATACAATTATATGATCATTTATATATAATAAAATTAATCCGATAATAATTATAATAATAATATTTTATTAAAATATTATTTAATTCAAAAATCCCTTAATTTAATAAAATGGATTTCTAAACTAAATAATAACTAAAAACACTATTTGTACTTTAAAAACTATTTACAATGTATCAATAATGAAAAGAAATTATATTCATTATTATATACAAAAATAATGTACATGAACATAGTAGTATCAATTAGTTACATAACCCCCTAAAACATCCGCATAAGACCTAAGGCTAAGGTGTGTGATGGTGACAGACTCTTAGGGTGGCTCAGATAACATCGCTCGAGTGGTAATTTCTATCAACTTCCACTTCTCCCCTAGACGGCCTCGTTCGAGCATGACATGATGAAGCTTAGCTTGGGCTTGGTCAAGATAGAATCCCAAGGATGCCACCTCTTTTTCAAGCTCTGAAAAAATGGGTTTCGTATGGGGAAATTATACTAGATGAGGCCATCTCTTCTTTTGTCTGAGTAAATTTGGATTTGTTAAGGACCTATATTTATACTAATCATGTGATCACTGTTCAACGGCTATATTAGGAACGGTCAAAATTCTTAACATAAAACCAATGAAGTTGACATTTTATATAAACATAATGAAAAATTTAATTAAATCAAGAGGGATTTCCATTAATGAAACTTTGGTATATTACATTATATTGTACTGAATTCTAGAAACTTGTAGTGATTCCTCTAATTTTCTAAATAAATACAATAGAGTTGTTTTCCATTCTCACTAGGAACCTAAATAATGGATAATCTTATCCATGGTTGATCACATTGAATTAAACCACCCCAATGGATATGTTCTACCTTACAGACCTTTTCCCCATTTTCTCTAAATTGGATTAACATCCCTTCAAAGTTGAATCCATATAATTAATGCCTTTAGATAATTAGTTATGTTGAATTTAATTATGAGCCATGAGTTAGGTCCTACGCCTTATATCAGAAAAAGTTTTCTTAATTAAGAACCTTGGAAATTTTGATAATCATGTTAAGAATTATTAACCTGTTAAATTTCATGAACATAGAAGCCAAAAAATGCCTTCGCCTTAGATATATGGGTGATACAATGGGTTCTGACATAATAATCACCTTGGATGGGCTCATCATGCCATTTTGATAGAATTTTTATAGAATTGTGAACATTCGTGGGGTGACACTAGCTATTTCTTGAGGGTGCTCTCCCTAAATTCACTTTTACCTCTAGATGAGTGGCATTGATTCCCCAGGGGAGACTCTATGCATGGGCTGTATGGCGAGATGGTTGAACAATTCCTTGTGAGAGGCTCAAAAATCTATGTGTGATACTAGGGATAAACTCACAGGTTTGCTCTTGATATTATCACTCAATGACAGGAGTGAATCTTGGGATTTCATTCATGGGTCACCTCAAACGGACTTCTATGGAATTAGTCATATACATATCCCCTAGTGTGATACTTGGGGTCCCACCCCGACCTCCTTGGAGGGGTTCATGATGCATAAGCCTATGTTCAACGAATGTTTTAAATAATAAATAACACGTAAAAATTGAGAATACATGGACATTTCCTCTAAATTTAGTCACAAGCTTGGGGATAATATATCTTCTTATACATTATTTTCCTCACTTTACTTGTGCATAAATTCTTGGCTCAGACACACATGACTTATAACAAAGCAGAAAATGGTGTACGGGGGTCCCAAGTGGAACCCAATTCATTGTACTTATTTATTTAATTATGTCTTGTATTTATTATTAATGTAACACTATTCATTTTATTCTACATGAGAAGGATTTATCTAGACACCATTAGTGGTGGAATACTAAGTATATCTCACACCCTACATGGTCCACCTTTGATACCTAAGTAGACTTCATGATTATAGGTATAGATAATGGGAAGAAACCATATTTTGATGCTTTATTACTATTTCTAGGATGGAGTATGGGATCATAGGAATAAGATTATGATTATGATACTAGTAGTTGTTGTCTTTTTTGGTTTTGTATATCTTGATAGCACATAGTATATGGGTGTATCCACTATTCTCCATGTACAATTTTTGTACAGTTACATGACATCATGATGATTATATTTTGTATCTATTTGAGTTTAACTTCTTCCAATTTCTTATTCATCTTACATGTTTTATTATTATTATTCCACTGTTATCTATTTTTTGATATTTATTCCATTGTGGTGGGTGACTGGTATTAAGGAATAACTGTCCATTGTTTCTTATTTACTATATACTATTGTGCTCCACTCTGATCTACGAGGGTATAGTCTCTCCATGAATATACCCTAGGCCCTTACTTCTAGTCGACAACCTCTAGCATATGGGGAGGCATGGTTGGAATATAGGGTGGGATTATACATCTTTACTTGGTATAGGATTTATCCTAGCTCATTTATTTTCACCATCTATTTAAATCCTTAAAAATGGTTTATAAATAAAATTTGAATTAACCAAAGAATATCCCTCAGGAGTGTCAAACCAAGTGTATAGTACTGCCTATTGTCAAGAAACATTTGAAATTAAGGTCAAGAAAAATAC
The DNA here is from genome assembly GCA_963277665.1 of Viscum album. Taxonomy (NCBI): domain Eukaryota; kingdom Viridiplantae; phylum Streptophyta; class Magnoliopsida; order Santalales; family Viscaceae; genus Viscum; species Viscum album. Next base: position 739,761,522 of record OY728127.1, on the reverse strand, counting down.
ACTATTTTTGGAGTTATTAAACTAGGTAAATTCATGCCAAATTACATTCACTTTTAGTATCTAGATAGGGATTTATTATTAAGAAAAACAACATATTCTGTTCCTTGACAAAACATTAAGATGTTATTCTATACTATCCTCAAATTCTATAATACAGATATATATTTTTTCCTATATAACACACTAAAATTATAAAATAATAAAATTTTATTAAATATTTAATGCGACATGAAACATTGAGTTTAATTTTAAATTTACACAACACAAATTTTATCTTGTATTGCACGCAACAATGAGTTTTTTGATAGCCTGTATTACACGCAAGACCAAGTTTTACATAATACAATTAATATTATTATTAAAAATTAAACTTATATCCTAGAAATTAAATTTTAAACTATGAATAGGATTAAATATATTATGAAAATATTTTTTTTAATTCATTTGTTACGAATTAATTATATGTTAATATAAAAACCAATTGAATATAAAGGAAATGTTTTTATAAAAAACTATTTTTATGCACCAAAAGAGTTTTATATTAATAAAATTAAATAAATTAATTTTATAGGATGACATTAATTAAATTTATATTTTATATATTAATTAATTTGTTTTACATTCATAAAATATATTTTATAAGGAAAACATGGGGGTGGAGATTTCCTTTTCAAAAATTACAAGAGTGCCACTCACCACACTTATAAATGGCCACCAATTGCAAAACATTATTTACACCTTAAAATCACATTGGCTCATCCAATAATAGCCTAAATCACTCCAAAAATTACCTATACACATCTTATATTCATTAACTTGGAATTAAATCAAACCGAGAAAGTTTTTAGTAAAAACCAAAGGAAGATAACCGAAGGAGAGGTAATGTTCTTCAACAAGTGTCTTAATTTTATTTACTACTCCACCTCCATAAATTATATTCAAACCATGATGATATAATATAATAAATTTATTAAATATACTAGTATGTTTTTATGTTATGTTTCTGATCTAAAACTACACACACATCCATCAAATGGGTTAGGAAATTATCGTTCATGTGTACGGAGGACTACCACTTCGCAAACCGATGTCGTTCATCCATCCATTACCAAATTTCATGGATAGGTATTATGTTGGATATAAATTATAAATATGATATTTATTACCTAATTAAACCTATGGATTAATTATATCATATATAACTTGTTATATTTTATTTCTTAGGAGACACGATAACATCACTCATGTGTACGGTGGACTACCGCCTCCCAAAGTGATGTGATTCGTATTTCACTAACAGTTTACATGGAATGTGATAAGGACTAATGTTAATTATTATATGCTATATATATAGGGCCCCAGCCTTAAACCTTACTTAATCTTGAGTTATTACAAGATTACACATTGAGGATCTTTTCGGGTTTAGAGTTTTAGAGAATTAGATCATAAAACTTGCATTACATTCCACATATAAACAAAGTGGTTACATAAAGATAGTATTCCTCATTCCCATCAATGGAAACACATTTGAATTAAAACATGGATTCTTTTTGACACATCCTTGACCCTATCATCTTATCATGTACCTTTCCCTTGACCTGTGAAAAACATTTCAAAAACTTGGGATGAGCATAAAAAAACTCAGTATGGGTTATAAAAAACATGGAAAGGAAACATGAGTTCATATGTACATAAGAATGAAATCATACTTTACCCATAAAACATAGGCACTTTAACATACCTCATAAAATCATGAATAAATCATAGAAATCATAAGACATAAAGGTAACTTGAGGCATTCATAACATTCTTACGTAGGGAGTAACCCTCTTGGTTACGTTTGGAATACCCATCACAGTATATTCCCTGAAAATCTCTTCGGAGAAACCTTAATGTTTCACTCCTTCGCGTTACCCAATGCATTGGAGAGCTATAACGGGCTCACCCGCCCTTAGTTTATCACGGAACCACCCGTTCTTCATAATAATGCCCAAGAACCTCAACATAATCGTATCACATAAAACATGCATAAAGGAAACATAAAATTTCCACCATTCAATCACAAGATATCAATACCACACATTGATATAAAAATATTATGAAAACCATTTTCAATACCAAAACAAAAGAAAAGTAAAACATGGTATTTATTTTTCTTTTAAAAAGAAGGAATGTCTTGTAGAAGAAGCCGAAACTCAAATAACGGTCACGACGGCGGAGAAGTCGTTGTCGCCGCATACGTACGACAAAAACATTCCCTTTTGTCGTTTAGTAAACGCTTCGTATAAAAAAGATTCCTTTTGAATAAACTTAAAAGTCAAAGGGGTTTATACACCGTATAAAAGAAAGTTGTGTATAAAATAAAATATGCCTCAACGAAAGGAGATTGAGACGAAGTCCCATAAAAAGATAATTTTTAAAATAAAATAGATACATTATGTGTATTCACTATAAGTACACATAAATAAAGTACAAATACAAGATACGACATAATAAAATAATGACATAATTTGAAAGTAGGAGATTAACCCAAAGAATGGAAATTGGGTTAAGAAGTTCCCATACCTCGTATCCGACTTGACCCGACCGTTCTTTAATATCCTGAATAATAAACTTGAGTTAATTTATACTTTATTAAGAACCCTTTTTATAGTTCATTATTCCTTTTAGATATCTTATTTCAAAGTTATAAACATTATTTAACCATTTAAGTTAATAATGTTTGTTTTGTCGGTATTTGGTTCTTAAGTCAAAAATAGACTTCTTACACTTACATGTTGTTAATTTGGTCAATGTTTCATTATATCCAGAATGGTATTCATGATGTAGATATCATATATGTCATATATATCCAGTACATTCATGCCTTTATAGTATTACATAATCATATGGAGGTAAGAAATGAAACGCACCGTTCATGGAGACGGTAAGCCGTACGTACGCATGAACGCTACTTCCATTTCTATTTCATATTAATGGAATTAAAACTAAATGAGAGGTATGTATATTTTAATTCCAGAATTATATTCATCATTTATATATATCATTAATTATATATATCCATTATATACATGTACTTTTAATAATAAATTACATTTGGGGATAAGAAATGAAATGCACCGTTCATGGAGACGGTAGTCCGTACGTACGCATGAACGCTACTTTCATTTCTATCTCATACTTTAATGGAAATAAATGATAATGATATATAGGTATATTATAATTCCAGTATAACATCATATATAATAACTTTAAATCCATCCTTTACACGTCCCACATATGGCATTAACGAATCACATCACTTTGAGGGGGCGGTAGTCCGCACTTCCTTAAATGAAGATATCGCGTATACCCATAATGGAAGCCATAAAGGTAAGACACAAATGAAAATTACAGAAGCATAAGTAAAACATAAACATATTACATATCATATATAAAAATAGTGACATCATAATGGCCACCTTTGAAGGTGTTAAATGAGTATTGAACAATCATCGTTTCGGGAGGCATAATTTCGCCATCCACGGAAAACGTATGTTCTTTAACCATTTGATGTAGTTGTGTGAGAGTGTAGCTCAAATAACTCTTATAACAACATCCTAGTATATTTAAGATACTGGTGTTGTTACAAAAGAAGTAAATAAAAAGAGTTTAGGGGGTTGGAGAAGCAAAATAAAACAAATGAGCATGAGAGGATGAATTACCTTAAAAAGTGTAACTCCTTTTGATTTGAGCCTAAAGGCTTCCTTTGAAAGGATTCTGCCCAAGGGGAATCCTCTAGGATGAGGAGAGGGATGTGGAGAGAGCAAATGGGCAGGGGTTGTCCGAGCCAAAGGCTTGAAGAGGTGTGAAATGTTGTAGAGGTGGGGGCCTTTTATAAGAGGAGAGGAGGGGCACTTTTGGAAAGTAAAGAAACATTACTTTATTTGAAAATGTGTTTAGGTTTTAAAAGGTCCCACATTTATATAATTCGTGGATAAGGTGACAAAGCTTCGAAATCCACTCATCCAATTGGTTTTGGCCATGTGTAGGTTTTATATTTTTCATTATCTTTCCATTTTATTTAAATCGCCAAATAATGATGTCATCGCTGCATCATTATTATGTAATAAATACTTTAATTTATTTAATGTCTAAAAATTATAAACAAAATACTATGATATAGGAAATCTTTTTAGCTTTCCAATGACTATTTATAATCGAAATTTGGACCGGTATAACTCCACTTAAAAATTGTTTTAGTAAAACAATTTATGTTAGTGTCATTTTCACTTTAACATTAAATAAAAAGTAATTTATGTCATTTCCCAAAAAAAGTGGATACATGGGGTCCCCAAGTTTGGCCATGGCTTGTCTTGGTCGGCCATGACACAAACAATGAGGTTGGGACATGTTTCTAGGTCATTTTATATTATTAAAGTATTATTTATACCTTAAACTACACTAATTACCACTAATCGCGATTAAAAACATAATAAGTTACTATTCACCAAAAAATTATTATAATCTCATTGAACCACATTTTACTTCTTAATGACAACCATGTATGTCGGATTTTCAAAATTCAATACACATTAGTGGTAAACTTTCATTTAACCGAAAAATCAGTTTGCTTGATTACCACTTAGTGGTTTCACTATTCATCAAAAATTGAAGTTTTTCAGAAAATTACCAAAAATTCACCCTAAGCTATATTTGATATTCCGAATTCAAAAATGAAGTCTATTTTACAAAATTCAAATCATATAAGTCACATTAATTAATTTAATAATTAATTCCCGCTGCCAGGGCAAATAGCGTGTTTTTACAAAACAATAAGTATCAAAAGATTGACACTAGTTAAAGTCTAATTTCAAAGTGAAATTGATTCCAATGACCACCATTGGATTCAATGGTAAAAATATTTTCTAATTTCACTTTAAAACCAATTCAAAAGATAATCTAATCATATAAATAAATTAGATCAAAAAGTGGTTTTGAATTAAAATGCAACATTTTACACTATTCATAAAAAAAATGAACTTTATCAGAAAGGTACAAAAAATTTACACAAAGTAAATTTTGATGTCCCGATTCTAAAGAAGAGTTATATTTGGTCCAATAGAAAGTATAAGAGTGATCAAAACTATATTTAATGACGGTTCACCATTAAAAGGTGATAAGTGAACCTTTAGTGAAAATTAGAGTATAAAAGCCTAAAATTGAACTCTTTCCGTATTTTAAGCCTTTATCTTTTATTGGGTAAATATAAAAACACTTAAAAACATATATAATCATATTTTAGTTATTTATATCCATTCCCGCCAGTACAACGGCTACTTGTTAACTAACATTTAAAATAATATTATTATATTACTAGTGTGCTACGTAAGTTTCAAAGAAACTCATCGTTGCGTATCGGGTACGCTATCGAACATAGCAACCCCTTTTAATTAAATTTCATATTTAATTCTCAAATATTAATAAATATGAAAATTATTTATTCTTTAATTACCTGGGATGTTACATCCTTCCCCCCTTTTGGGAATTGCGTCCTCGCAATTTTATTCACTTATCAAAATAAGTGGGGGTATTTATCCCTCATAGCATTTTCAGATTCCCATGTTGCCTCTTCAATCACATGGTTTTTCCAAAAAAAAAAAACCTTTAACTGATGAATCACCTTATTCCGTAAAACTTGCTCCTTATGGTCAAGAATCTGGACCGGTTGTTCCTCATAAGATAGGTTCTCTTCCAGCTGAACTACCTCTGGACTCAAAACATGAGATGGATCTGGCATATACTTTCTCAACATCGAAACGTGAAAAACATTGTGTACCTGAGATAAACTCGGAGGTAAAGCCACTCGGTATGCAACTGATCCAACTCTTTCCAGAATTTCGTATGGTCCAATGAACCTTGGACTCAACTTTCCTTTCTTACCAAATCTCATCACACTTTTCCAAGGAGAAACCCTGAGAAAAACATGATCACCTACCTCGAAAGATAGATCCTTCCTCCGGTTATCCGCATAACTCATCTGCCTGCTCTGAGCTGTTCTCATGTGTTTCTGAATCAGCTGAACTTTTTCTACCATCTCTTCTACCAAATCTGGTCCCATCAACTTTCTTTCACCCACTTCATCCCAGAAAGCTAGAGTTCGACACCGCTTCCCATATAATGCCTGAAATGGGGCCATCTGTATACTAGAATGAAAACTGTTATTATAAGACAACTCAACCAAAGAAAGATGTTGGTCCCAACTTCCCTGATAATCCGTAGAACAAGCTCGTAGCATATCCTCCAATGTCTGAATTGTTCGTTCTGACTGCCCATCTGATTGAGGATGAAAAGCTGTACAAAAATTTAATTCAGTACCCAACGACTTCTGAAGGCCTTTCCAAAAGTTAGAAGTAAACCTGGGATCACGATCCGATACAATGGAGAGGGGAACTCCATGTAACCTGACTATCTCTTTAAGATACAAACGGGAAAGTTGATCAAGAGAGAAAGTATCTCGTATAGCAAGGAAATGAGCAGACTTGGTCAAGCGATCAACAATAACCCAGATTGCATTATTACCTCGAGATGTCTTCGGTAATCCAACAAAAAAGTCCATGGATATATTCTCCCATTTCCACTCTGGCACTGGTAAAGGCTGAAGCATCCCTTTCGGTAACTGCCGCTCTGCTTTAACCTGCTGACAAGTCAAACACTTCACAGTAAAATCAGCAATATCTCTTTTCATTCCATCCCACCAGTAATACTCCCGCAGATCTCTATACATCTTAGTACTGCCCGGATGAACTGAAAACGGAGAACTATGAGCTTCACATAACAACTCTCTCTTCAACTGTGAATCAGAAGGCACACACAATCTCTTCACAAACCTCAAAACACAAACACAAACTTATCCAAGAACTCATGGAAAATTTTATTCATAAGGTCCATGAATACAGCAGGTGCATTGGTTAGCCCAAAAGGCATTACTACAAATTCATAGTGGACATATCTAGTACGGAACACAATCTTCGGAACATCTGCTTCTTTTACTATCAACTGATGGTACCCCGACCTCAAGTCAATCTTCGAAAAATACTGAGCTCCCTGGAGCTGACACCACTTCATTCGATGGCCCAACATCTGCTGAAGTAGTTGCAAAGGATTTCACCACCCCTTTCTGCTTGTAGTCTAACTGCTTCCCATCACTCAAGCTCCTTGTCGGACACTCGTTTGCATAGTGACCCATCTCATTGCACTTATAACATTTCACTAACTGTAAATCAAATTTGTTCTTACCTTCACCTTGATCCTTTTCAGTGCAATCACGAGCCTTATGTCCCATCTTACCACATCGGTAGAACTTTCCAGAATTCAGAAGACATTCCCCAGCATGCCTTTTTCCACATTTATCACAAACTGGAAACTTAGTTTTCTTACCATCAGACTTTTTTGAAGAATTCTTACCTTTCTCCTGCCACCTCGGTCTCTTCTTCTGCTGGTTGTTATAGAAAACTTGGTCATCGGCAAACTCCATTTCCACCTTCTCAGCACATCGAACAAGCTTTTCAAAACTTTTAAACTCACGAGAAGCCAATGCCCTTCGATACTTTGGCTTTAATCCTGAGTAAAAACGATTGATTTTACTATCAAGGTCCCGAATAAAATTTGGACCATACCTTGCCAATCGAGTGAACTTTTCTTCATAGGCAGCCACTGAGTCTTCCTCTTGCCTCAATTCCAAGAATTGCTTTTCCATCCTAAGTCGAACAGCCTTAGGAAAATACTTCTCAAGAAACATACCTTTGAATTCATCCCAGTCAAGAGCATCAATCTCATCGGCGTCCCTGATATTTTTAACCATAGACCACCACTGATCTGCCTCACCCTCCAAACGATAAATAGCAAGACTAACCTTTTGATTGTCTGAACATCCCATGACATCAAAAATCTTCTCCAGTGATTTAATCCACCCTTCAGCTTGCACAGGGTCAGATGATCCTCTGAATGATGGGGGATGTTGCCTCATGAAATGTTCCACCACTGACATGTTCCTCTGCGGTTGATCTGGCTGATCTCGTGCATGGATACCACCACCATTTATCGCTTGAGTCAACTGTGCCATCACTGCAACAAACTATTCAGTTCCGATTCCGACCATCTCAGGTTGCTGATTTGGAAGGTTGTCTTCCTCCTGATGTCGTCCCATCATAGCTGCTTTGTTTCCCCTACGGAAAACCATTCTGAACATGGAAATATCTTAGGCGAAGCAACATGGTAATCCGTAAATGCTATATCATTTCAATCATATTATAATTTAACACTTTTCTAACTCCTAAAGTTATCTAAACCGACCTCTGATACCAACTATAGGGCCCCAGCCTTAAACCTTACTTAATCTTGAGTTATTACAAGATTACACATTGAGGATCTTTTCGGGTTTAGAGTTTTAGAGAATTAGATCATAAAACTTGCATTACATTCCACATATAAACAAAGTGGTTACATAAAGATAGTATTCCTCATTCCCATCAATGGAAACACATTTGAATTAAAACATGGATTCTTTTTGACACATCCTTGACCCTATCATCTTATCATGTACCTTTCCCTTGACCTGTGAAAAACATTTCAAAAACTTGGGATGAGCATAAAAAAACTCAGTATGGGTTATAAAAAACATGGAAAGGAAACATGAGTTCATATGTACATAAGAATGAAATCATACTTTACCCATAAAACATAGGCACTTTAACATACCTCATAAAATCATGAATAAATCATAGAAATCATAAGACATAAAGGTAACTTGAGGCATTCATAACATTCTTACGTAGGGAGTAACCCTCTTGGTTACGTTTGGAATACCCATCACAGTATATTCCCTGAAAATCTCTTCGGAGAAACCTTAATGTTTCACTCCTTCGCGTTACCCAATGCATTGGAGAGCTATAACGGGCTCACCCGCCCTTAGTTTATCACGGAACCACCCGTTCTTCATAATAATGCCCAAGAACCTCAACATAATCGTATCACATAAAACATGCATAAAGGAAACATAAAATTTCCACCATTCAATCACAAGATATCAATACCACACATTGATATAAAAATATGATGAAAACCATTTTCAATACCAAAACAAAAGAAAAGTAAAACATGGTATTTATTTTTCTTTTAAAAAGAAGGAATGGCTTGTAGAAGAAGCCGAAACTCAAATAACGGTCACGACGGCGGAGAAGTCGTTGTCGCCGCATACGTACGACAAAAACATTCCCTTTTGTCGTTTAGTAAACGCTTCGTATAAAAAAGATTCCTTTTGAATAAACGTAAAAGTCAAAGGGGTTTATACACCGTATAAAAGAAAGTTGTGTATAAAATAAAATATGCCTCAACGAAAGGAGATTGAGACGAAGTCCCATACAAAGATAATTTTTAAAATAAAATAGATACATTATGTGTATTCACTATAAGTACACATAAATAAAGTACAAATACAAGATACGACATAATAACATAATGACATAATTTGAAAGTAGGAGATTAACCCAAAGAATGGAAATTGGGTTAAGAAGTTCCCATACCTCGTATCCGACTTGACCCGACCGTTCTTTAATATCCTGAATAATAAACTTGAGTTAATTTCTACTTTATTAAGAACCCTTTTTATAGTTCATTATTCCTTTTAGATATCTTATTTCAAAGTTATAAACATTATTTAACCATTTAAGTTAATAATGTTTGTTTTGTCGGTATTTGGTTCTTAAGTCAAAAATAGACTTCTTACACTTACATGTTGTTAATTTGGTCAATGTTTCATTATATCCAGAATGGTATTCATGATGTAGATATCATATATGTCATATATATCCAGTAAATTCATGCCTTTATAGTATTACATAATCATATGGAGGTAAGAAATGAAACGCACCGTTCATGGAGACGGTAAGCCGTACGTACGCATGAACGCTACTTCCATTTCTATTTCATATTAATGGAATTAAAACTAAATGAGAGGTATGTATATTTTAATTCCAGAATTATATTCATCATTTATATATATCATTAATTAAATATATCCATTATATACATGTACTTTTAATAATAAATTACATATGGGGATAAGAAATGAAATGCACCGTTCATGGAGACGGTAGTCCGTACGTACGCATGAACGCTACTTTCATTTATATCTCATACTTTAATGGAAATAAATGATAATGATATATAGGTATATTATAATTCCAGTATAACATCATATATAATAACTTTAAATCCATCCTTTACACGTCCCACATATGGCATTAACGAATCACATCACTTTGAGGGGGCGGTAGTCCGCACTTCCTTAAATGAAGATATCGCGTATACCCATAATGGAAGCCATAAAGGTAAGACACAAATGAAAATTACAGAAGCATAAGTAAAACATAAACATATTACATATCATATATAAAAATAGTGACATCATAATGGCCACCTTTGAAGGTGTTAAATGAGTATTGAACAATCATCGTTTCGGGAGGCATAATTTCGCCATCCACGGAAAACGTATGTTCTTTAACCATTTGATGTAGTTGTGTGAGAGTGTAGCTCAAATAACTCTTATAACAACATCCTAGTATATTTAATATACTGGTGTTGTTACAAAAGAAGTAAATAAAAAGAGTTTAGGGGGTTGGAGAAGCAAAATAAAACAAATGAGCATGAGAGGATGAATTACCTTAAAAAGTGTAACTCCTTTTGATTTGAGCCTAAAGGCTTCCTTTGAAAGAATTCTGCCCAAGGGGAATCCTCTAGGATGAGGAGAGGGATGTGGAGAGAGCAAATGGGCAGGGGTTGTCCGAGCCAAAGGCTTGAAGAGGTGTGAAATGTGGTAGAGGTGGGGGCCTTTTATAAGAGGAGAGGAGGGGCACTTTTGGAAAGTAAAGAAACATTACTTTATTTGAAAATGTGTTTCGGTTTTAAAAGGTCCCACATTTATATAATTCGTGGATAAGGTGACAAAGCTTCTAAATCCACTCATCCAATTGGTTTTGGCCATGTGTAGGTTTTATATTTTTCATTATCTTTCCATTTTATTTAAATCGCCAAATAATGATGTCATCGCTGCATCATTATTATGTAATAAATACTTTAATTTATTTAATGTCTAAAAATTATAAAAAAAATACTATGATATAGGAAATATTTTTATCTTTCCAATTACTATTTATAATCGAAATTTGGACCTGTATAACCCCACTTAAAAATTGTTTTAGTAAAACAATTTATGTTAGTGTCATTTTCACTTTAACATTAAATAAAAAGTAATTTATGTCATTTCCCATCAAAAGTGGATACATGGGGTCCCCAAGTTTGGCCATGGCTTTTCTTGGTCGGCCATGACACAACCAATGAGGTTGGGACATGTGTCTAGGTCATTTTATATTATTAAAGTATTATTTATACCTTAAACTACACTAATTACCACTAATCGCGATTAAAAACTTAATAAGTTACTATTCACCAAAAAATTATTATAATCTCATTGAACCACATTTTACTTCTTAATGACAACCATGTATGTCGGGTTTTCAAAATTCAATACACATTAGTGGTAAACTTTCATTTAACCGAAAAATCAGTCTGCTTGATTACCACTTAGTGGTTTCACTATTCATCAAAAATTGAATTTTTTCAGAAAATTACCAAAAATTCACCCTAAGCTATATTTGATATTCCGAATTCAAAAATGAAGTCTATTTTACAAAATTCAAATCATATAAGTCACATTAATTAATTTAATAATTAATTCCCGCTGCCAGGGCAAATAGCGTGTTTTTACAAAACAATAAGTATCAAAAGATTGACACCAGTTAAAGTCTAATTTCAAAGTGAAATTGATTCCAATGACCACCATTGGATTCAATGGTAAAAATATTTTCTAATTTCACTTTAAAACCAATTCAAAAGATAATCTAATCATATAAATAAATTAGATCAAAAAGAGGTTTTGAATTAAAACGCAACATTTTACACTATTCATAAAAAAAATGAACTTTATCAGAAAGGTACCAAAAATTTACACAAAGTAAATTTTGATGTCCCGATTCTAAAGAAGAGTTATATTTGGTCCAATAGAAAGTATAAGAGTGATCAAAACTATATTTAATGACGGTTCACCATTAAAAGGTGATAAGTGAACCTTTAGTGAAAATTAGAGTATAAAAGCCTAAAATTGAACTCTTTCCGTATTTTAAGCCTTTATCTTTTATTGGGTAAATATAAAAACACTTAAAAACATATATAATCATATTTTAGTTATTTCTATCCATTCCCGCCAGTACAACGGCTACTTGTTAACTAACATTTAAAATAATATTATTATATTACTAATGTGCTACGTAAGTTTCAAAGAAACTCATCGTTGCGTATCGGGTACGCTATCGAACATAGCAACCCCTTTTAATTAAATTTCATATTTAATTCTCAAATATTAATAAATATGAAAATTATTTATTCTTTAATTACCTGGGATGTTACAATATAAATTAAATAATTATGATATTAATGACATATTATTTCTTATTTAATGATATTATATCATTTTATTTTCTTAACATTTCACTCTATGAAAGACAATAATGTCGTTCGTGTACATGTAGACTACTGTCTTCACGAAGTGATGAAACTCTATTTTAATCACCAAAACTAATTAATGATATATAAGTAAATAATATGGTATTAATTATATTTTGATCATTTTTTAAAGTCAAAATATTACATACCACTTTTCCATATTGATCAATTAAACATGAAAACATTACTCATGTGTACATAGGACCTGCCTTCTTCATGATCGTAACGTACTTCATTTTTCATAACCATAATTCACGAATGGTTGTAAAAGAACAATTGAGGTAAAAATATTATAATTATTTCCTGTTTTTATTATAAAGGTTTTGTATCTATATAATATATACAAGAACCAAAACTTTGATAACAAAACATGCAAGAGAAAATTGGAGAATTAACACCCAAAATAATAAATATAATGAAGTATTATTAAAGAATGGGTGATAAGATGTTATAAAAGGATAATATATGATATCATAATGATTAATATGGTTCTGGTATAAGTTAATATTTTTTTAAAAACCAATGTACAATAGGTTACATCATGTTTACCAAAAGAAAGCGTAGTGTAATGTATTTCTCCTCAATTTCATTTCATTGAGGAATATTGTATTATTATAAAACTAATTTATTTTATATGGTGTATATAATTCCCATTTTACATTTAATATCATGAATAATTCATTATTCAGGGTATTTTAAGATTAAATTTGAATTATTTTATCTATTTGATTGGAATTTAATGTTACCATGTGGTGATGAAATAACATAGCTTGATTTCTTTTCATTGGGCTATATTACATCCTCATTGTCATTGATAATATATGATTATGTGTAGAAATAAATTTGAATACCTATTATTTTATTTCCAATTTTTTAGGTGTATTTACATTTGATATAGATAATCGATTCATTTATTAATTCTCACATCAATGTTACAATCATTTTAAGGATTTATTTATCATTATTATTCTAATCATGATTGTTTATTCTTGAATTTCCAATAAAGTATATTATTTGATCATTGTATAATAAACCATTTTATTTTCTTATTCTATGGTTATTCAAAATATTTTTCAATTGATAGTACCATTCTACGTGCTTTATTACTTAAAATTATTGAAAAAATGTCTTAATACAACCCCACTTCATTTCTTTCTTCGTTTGAAAATTAACTTTCTTACAAAACCATGTTTAATTAAATTTTATCAAAATTATTTTATTTAAACTTTTAACAATTAATTATCAAAATAAAATTTTACTTATTTTTTCATTTTTACTAAATTTTTTTAGTGGAATATTATATTTTCTTTCCGAACAAGGCACATTTATATCTTTTTTACCGTGTAAAAGGAATATTATTTATGGAATGTACGAAATTACCTGCCAACTTGAATTTCATTTAATTGAAGCTTCCTTTTCTTGTTTATGAGGATATTTTTGATGAAATTTTTTTTAAATGTTATTTTTGAATAATTTTTTTAATTTTTTTTTTCAAAATGAAAAGGATATTTTCTACAAGAAAATTTTCAAGGATCATTTTCTGGTATTTATATTCATAAATTAAAAAAACTCTTTACACATACTCCAATGGGTATATGTTATATTGATACCATCCTTATTCTTCCAATAAATGGTTTATAATCATTATGACTTAGTAATGTATTGACATTCATATCCTTAATTCAATTTTCAAGTCAATTAATTTCCTTGGAAATTTTCACTTTCCTATCATCATTAGACATTAAAATTACACAAAATATCATAATTATTTATAATGGATATAATCATTTCTTAAACAATATACCATTTTTACATATGGTGTTCACTTTGAATGTTATTTGATTATCTAGGGAAATATTGATAAATCCATATTGTCTTCTCAAAATACAAATTTGAAAAGGAACATTTTTTATGAACTAAATTAAATACTTGATATATGGGGAATGCATTGAACTAGTATGAAATAGGTTGGATGCTGTTTAAAGTAATCCCTTTGATGCATTGGTAAGTTTCATGATACAAACTAGATATTGTTTTGGGTAAGGCCTTCCCATTTATTGGATTCTAATCATGAATCCATGACGATATTTTATTCATTGAACAAAGAATTAAAAATATTAGATGTATGATCATGATTACTAAAAAATATGTTTTATAAATCCATCATTGTGTATCCATAATTATGAATTCAATTTTTTATATTCTATGTGTTTATTTGAATATTTATAATTTTAATGGTTAATTTTCTTGCACATGTGATTATTTATATGGAATTATTTGGTCATTATTTATTCCTTCCATATTTAGCTCAAGTTATTGCTTAAATGGAATTTTTTTAGTTATTTACATTAATATATTGATTATTCCTTATTTATTCATAGCTTATGTTGTACACATACCCTTACTGAGCATCTGAATTCACCCATTATGTTTTATTTATCCTACGATGTGAGGATGTATTTTGTGTTGATATATAGGGATATACTAAGGGGAATAATTGAATTATCAAAGAAAATTATTCGTGTATTTTATGTTTTAAAATATATTATAAATTTAAATTATGTTTTTAGTTCAAAAATACTACTAAACTATTCGGTCGTTTGGGATGCGATTCCTTGCATCTTATGGAAATGTAACAGTAGTAGGCACTGGCTTTGGAATGCTGGGGTCTAGGTTGATACAATTGGTATTAGAGTAATGTTAGTGGAAACCTAAAGAATTAGATCTTGGAAATCATATATTTGGGAACATAACCCTATGATAGAATTTTAGGATATGTATAGAGGAACATCCAAATGTTTTGGTAAGATACTGATTATGTGTATTTTCAATGAAATACATCTTTTCATGGTTATTATAAGTTTATCTGGTTCTTACACAGATGTACGTAGGAGTAATAACTCTGAAAATGGTGCATAGGTCTTCACTCAGGCATAACATGGTACATGAAAACATGTCTTACTGTGCACCTAGATTGACACTATCGAGGGGTATTCTTGGGATATTCCAAATTTTATTTATAAACCACTATAATAATTTGAAATGATAATGATGATTCTTGACCTAGGATAAACACTAGACAATGGAATGATAGATTTGGAAATAAATTGGTTGAAATATTTGTGTGTTGGAATTCAAGAATGAAATAATATTTTTTTTCTACCAATGGTATTTGTGTGATAAGAATTACGAAACATCTAAGGATTGTGAAAAAAATTAGATGTAAATTTTTCTTCATTTAATTAAGACTTGTGGAGACTATCATGGGTTAATAAGTTCAATATTTATCAAAAGTTCAAAGTCTTAAAAACATATTTTTAGGTTTTATGTGATGGGTGACTAAAAATATTAATGAGATTTTGGATGATTTATAGAATTTTTATGTTTTAGTATAAAAGTTATTTGAGTGATAATGAATTTATATTTTATAGAAATATTTTTAAATGCATTTATAACCTTTAGGGTTAATATGGTCATTAATTAAATTGTTGTAATTTTTTTAGAATTCATAAAAAAATTAAGATGCATTAAAAACCATAGGAAAAAAGGTTTTTTTAATGATTAACATTATTTCAGGGATGTCCATCATATTTTAGGGAACATTATAGCAATTATATAGTTTACAAAGAGAAGAACCCACATACAAGGTGAAAAACCATTGCATCCAATAAGGTAGAGGTGTCACGACCTATCGTATTGGGGCCCATGTCGTGACTACCCCAAGCCCGCCTCCAATTGGCCATGGCCTTGTGACTACCACTGAGTAGGAATATCAAAAAAAATGGGAGACATTATCCTAAAATACTTGAACACATTCACAAATCTCCAAGACTCAAAATTCTGAAATTTAAAACAACTGAAAGGATGAATGAATACAACTAAGATCTCACAAATAGATTACAACATGAAGTAAATGAAAAGTAAACATGGTAAAATACAAGCCCAACATAGAGAGTTTGTAGCACATGTCCAAAAAAAATATAAATATTCAATCCTGCTCTAAGGGTGAATACTAAGTCTTAGGTAATCTCTCAGTAAAAGCCTCAGTCTGCTATGCTCGAGCTATACTCCACCCCCTCCCAATCCTCCTAAGAGACAAAAAAGTATTGTTGTCTGCAAAAGTCATGATATGTGTGGGAAAATCCTATGAAGGCGTGAGTATAAAAATACTCAACAGAACAACCCAAAAATAATAATAATGACCCACCAATTATAATCAACTCAATACAAGATATAACAAACTATGTATTATAGAAATGAGAAAAGAACCCAGATATAGTCAGAAGAGGAACCACACTATTAGGAAGTCATAACCAATTTCTAGACATAGGATTCAGATAAAAGAAATTCTCATTCTAGGAGATATCATTCCACGATCCATGCTATCATTGAAGAACACAATAAAGAGATCTAGCTCATTTGGGCCCTACCAAAAGAGAATGCAATGGTCTAAGAAGACTATGATTCACATATAGGGGGTCACATCCTGAATTGTTGGGGGATACAATGAACCAAATCTGGAACAACCCTCTTTGTAGGTGATAATATTCAAATGACTCCACAAACCCTAATGATGTGCCCCACTAGATGGAGGATCAAAACCTTGCTTAGGGAGGTCATTTTGATTCCACAAACTCTAACTCGGGATGATAGTAGATTGCACTCCAGTCGCACGAAGGGGAACTATAACTCTTTCTACAACTTGGCCTCTAGAGGGGATCACAATATAGTGATTTGGATGCAATTCTACACATTACCCTTGATGTAAGTACCAAGGGAACACACTCAGCCTATACTATTACAAACTAGGACAATGAAGAGCCTCAAGCACACTTTATGATAGTACACGACGTGTCCTAGAGGGTACATGGCTTGTACAACTATCCAAATTCTTACCCATGTGTAAGAGACCCCCATGACATGAAGTGTCCATTTACATGGAGTATAGAATAATTAAACGATGTTTAGAGACTCATGGATCCCTTCCTGTGTTGCGTGGACATGTTTTGGTACTGAATCCATGACTATGTACCATTTTGTATATGGAAAGATGGGTCTGTGTGGTAGTAAATGGCATTTTTGTGCCTGCATAATTCAATCCATGTTTGTGTACTACTGAAGTACACACCGAGTCCACCAGGGATGGTCACATGTTGTCTGATAGGGGTCACATGTCATGTGATCATCTTCTTACCTTTATAAACCCTAACCACTGCTAAAGGGGCCCACATTACTTGTAATCCAGAATTACATGCCGTGTGTTAAAAGATTTTATAGAATCATAGATCCATGGCTGTGAAACTCTTATGCCACTCCAGTCATTATTTTCTAGATTTTTATTGATGGAAAACTAGAGATCTAAGGTCATCAAAGGTGTGCCATCACTAAGCAACGCATTTTGTCACAAGATCATCTCACAAATTAGATCAAAATGCTATTCTTTTCTTCATGTTGAATAACACGATTTCAAGAGTCTTTATTCTTTCGATTAACTATCGTGTCAACCATTATACCTTCATTGTGTCATGCCGATCCAAGATCTAAGATATCAGATCATTGGGCCAAAAAAAGAGTTCATGTAACGACCCAAAATTTTGAATAAATTTTGATTACTAACTTTGTGTGTTATTTTATTTTATACTCAACAAAACTATTTCCTTTAATAAAATGAGTATAATTAAAATAAGACCATTGGGATTCAACTATTATATAACCATTGGTCAATATGACTGTTGGAAACTAAATGTTGTGATTATTGTCTATAAATAAAAGTGATCTTTATTAATTAATTTAGAAAGAATATTCAATGGCCTCATCCAGTAGCCTCGGGCCAATCAAATCCCATTTGACGGAACTCGGGAAGGAGGTAGCACATTTGGGCTTTACTCTGGACTGAACCCAAGACGAACTTCATCGTGTGAAACTGGAATGGAATCACCTTCATGAGATGTTCAAGCTGATAGAAATCACTACTCGAGCAATGTTGGTCGAGCCTCACCAAGATTCTATCACCCTAGCACACCTTACTCTTAGGTCCTACGCTGGTGTTATAAGGGGTTATGTAATGAGACCGTAACTACCTTGTGTAATCCTTTGTTTTAAATAAAAATTGTGATTTCTTCTTATGGTGAAGTTTGTAAATTTTCAAATGTCCGGATAAATATAGAATGCATATTATTGATGAATTTTAGAAAAATGATATTTTAAAAATATTTATGTAATCCGTAAATAATTAATAATATGTGATGATTTTCAAAAAATGGTCTTCTACAGTTAGGTTCAGTAAGAAATTTAGAGTCTAATAAGATCAACTTAATTTTTGATGAATAGTAAATTATGAATAGTTATTTTATGCTTATGATTAGTAATTTGACCAAATGGATTAAGTAACTTCACTTAAGAAAGAATTAATATAATTTAGGCACCTTGATTAAGTAATCTAATTCAATAAAATATGTATATAACTATTTCAGAAATTAATGGTTAAGTATTAGTTTTTTTGGGTGAATAGATTTTTTATTTAAAAATTAAATTAAAAATATTAAAAAAAATTTCATAAAATCGAGTTCATTTTTGAAATCAGAGCATCAATATTTGGTTAAGGTGAAATTTTGGAATTTTTCTAAAATAGTTGAATTTTCAGTAAATAGTGTTTCAATTTAAAAATTAAATTAAAATTATATAGAAAATTATTTTCATAAAACGGAGTTCATTTTTGAAATCAGAGCATCAATATTTGGTTAAGGTGAAATTTTGGGATTTTTCTAAGAAAGTTGAATTTTCGGTGAATACTGAAAATATAGTTTTTGAGTTTCGGGTGTTTAATGACATCATTAAGGAGGTAATAATTATTAAATAATTATGGTCGACTTATTAATAGTAATATAAAGTATGAGGTGTCCCAAGTGGACAATACCATGGTAAAATACCATGGGCAAGCCCATGGTTTTGCCAATACCACCGATGAGGTGTCCCTTGGCAATTAATGCTTTTCCCCCTCAGTTCTCCTATAAATACTAGACCATTACCTCATTAATTACATTTACAAATACTCCCCAAAGAAGTTCTGGTCTCTTTACCACCCAATTAGTCCTCCCAAGGTTCCCTAAAGCCTCCCAAGGTCCAAAACATCAAGCTTTTGAAGTTGCTCTTCAAGGTAAGGGATCCTACCTCTCTCCTTCTTTTCATGTATTTTCTTTTATGTCATTTATTTTATGCTCCATGTTCTTATGTTGGGGATGTTCTTGTATATTAATCCTACTTTCATTTTCATTTTAATATTATTAGAGACCCCCTATTTCTATCATCAATTCATTTTAATAATGTTTAAGTGGCGTCGTTAGACTGCAAAATTTTTGTAAGGGATTCTTTCACCCTTCTCATTTACAAGTTCTATTTTCATGTCAAGTCTTTAAAGTTCCTTTTTATTATGTTGGGGTATGATATCTATATCCATAATACTATTATTTTATTTTCATATGATTATAGACCCTATTTTATCTCACCAATTCATTTTTTTGAAGTTTTAAGTGACGTGGTTAGGCTGCTGATTTTTCATAAGAGAAAGATTATTTTTGTCTTCCTTCCATGTTTTTCATTTAATATGGTATGTCTTTAAAATTTCATTAACATGTTCTTATATCCTTTATATTCTGTCCCTATACTGTTTTATGGATCGTTTATGAGTGGGCGACCCATGTCCCCTCTCTTTTCAATATTTTCTAAAACACTGCAACATAGCCGTTATGCTGCAGAATTTTCTTCTCAAAATGTATCTATCTTTTTCTAAAATTATTTTATTTTATTAAGTGTATACTCAAAGATATTTCTTCTATAAGGGTATTTACATATATATCAAAATGTTCTATTTTAAATTCTGGGATTTACATACATGTGACCCGCTTTCCTTTTCCGTGGGTTTAAAGTGACATAAAGATCACGTCTTTAATGAAGTTTTTAAATGTTATGACCATGAAATGAAACCCATTTCTTTTATACTATATGGGTTATTTATGAAATTTTTGATGATGATATATGTGGCTCACATGATAATAAATTCAAATTAATGGTGCACCCTGATAGCACTCCAATGCATTGGGTAAATACTTAATCTATAGAGATGACCATTTTAACGGTACCTTGGTGAATAAACTTGTAAATTTTTTTAATGACACCTTGGGGATGGAACTTGGTGAAACCAAAATGATTGTCTAAGTTAAATTTTGTATCTACATATTTATGTTATTAAAAACGTTATTTTTATTTTGATATTCCTCATGATTTCTTTCTCATTCCTTAAAGTTATTTTTCATGACTTTATTGATGTATCTCATGTTCACATGTTAAATGTTTCCCCTTGTTTCCCTTACTTGGCCTTCTACTCACCGTTTCCTTTGATGTATGTCCCCATGTTATGATATGCAGTAATGTACATAGGATGAACCTTTTATGAATCCTTACAAGTGATTTAGAAGATTTTTTTTGTTTTTTTCATGTATTATGATCCTGATTTCGAAGACACTAGACTTTAAAGATACTATGTATGTAAAATGTAATGATAGGTTATGTAATAAAAAGGTGGGATGATATATTTGACAAAGATTGATTGATCAGGAATTTTCAAACCCGAGGATGACGAAGAATGATTATAGTGAAATGTGAGATTGGGGGACAAAAACACAATCAATCAAGAAGAATGAAACATGATAATTTTTCATGTCAATCGGGTTATATTTTCATTGTAATGGTAAATGAATCCCTTAATAAATTAAAACAAATAATTTC
Organism: Viscum album; assembly: GCA_963277665.1. Lineage (NCBI taxonomy): Eukaryota > Viridiplantae > Streptophyta > Magnoliopsida > Santalales > Viscaceae > Viscum > Viscum album. The sequence goes on along the minus strand of OY728127.1, from coordinate 739,740,138 downwards.
TCCCAATAAAATCCCAGTAGAATAAATCCCATTCCATAATACGCATGATCTGTGAATCTATACATTCATCGATTGATTCATGCTCATTATAGAAATTAAGAATAGGGAGATGACCAATTGAAACTAATTCCTTAACTCAATTTAGATGGGTCGCTAATGAAGAACACATTTTCATTGTGTTTGTTTGTGAGATCCTTAAAAATTGATATGTTTCAATAGTCGATCATTGATCTGTCATCATTCATTTGAAATTATTCCTAGAGCTCTCTCAAATGATCCACTAGAAGTCATAGGGTTGTGTGGATAACCTCTAAATTCTGACATAAGGATGCATTTAAATAAAATTAAGTCATTCATCAACATAATGAGTAATGTTTTATTAAATTATTTTATTCATTTAATGGCCATGAAAAGTTTTTCACAAACGACCAGTGTAAACTAATTTAAGGTCATTCCGAGTGTTAGGAAAAAATTATAAACTCAATGGTTCCCCCACATTTCTGATATAGGCACCCATTTAGATGATATTCCACTTTATCCTGAATATCGTAGGTGCATACTATTTAATAGTGTAATATTTTTTAAAAATTTATTTTGAGAACACCAGGCCCTAGAATCTCATGTCATCTCAGTTCCTAGTCTAGAAATTAATCCATATAATATTTTAGAATAATAAATATAAAATCTGAGATGCTACATTCTCCGCACCTGGGGTCTTTATGTCCCTAAAAATCCAAAAAAGGGCTACTAAAAAAGATGGGGGTACTCAACACGAATCTAAGTCTCCTACACCCAAGTTCTCTCCTGGAGATTCTCATGCTGCCACCAGACATGCTCCAAAGTAATAAACCACCCATTAAGGATCATCTCCATATAATCATTGATCTCCACTTAGTACTTTGAAATGGTCTCTCCATCCTTGAACTCTAGCTCGCCCTAGTCGATAACTTGTGATGGATCATGCACATACCTCCTCAACCACAACACGTGGAAGACATCATGTACCCAATCTAACTACAATCCTATAGATAATAGTTATACAACCTCATGAACTCTATGAAGTATCAAAAAAGGTAAAATGAACCATAGAGATAGCGTGTCACCTCAGCTAAATCTCCATAATCCACATTAAGGTGAAACCTTTAGGAACCCATGATCCTTTCCTCGAACCCCAAAGGCCACCATCGCCCGTCGGAATAAGACTTATGAAGACATTGTGTGGTCTTCATCCACTCCTAGGGGAGATATATATTCTCTGTAGTAGCTCACACTAACTCTAGGCCCATGAGTGTCGACTCTCTTGGGCCAGTCCAGTAAAGTAGTGACCTAAAGGGTCGCCCATACAAATGCTCGAATGGTTCCATACCGATGGTGGAATAGTAGTTATTGTTGTACAAAAACATCACCAGTGGTAGGTGGTACTCCCAAATATTTCCAAAGTCTAACATGAAATATCAGAACATGTTATCCATAACTTGAATGGTCCGCCCAGTCTAGTAATCATTTTGTGGGTGAAACTACATTCTTCAGTGTAATTGAGTCCCAAATAACTCCATTAACACCTTCAAAAACTAGGATGTGAAGAGAGAATAAGGATCAGAAACAATCCTCGATTGAACTTCATCTAGTCGAACTATCTCCAATATGTAGAGGATTTCCAAGCTATATTCTGAAATCTATTATCAAATATCTAGGAAGTGGGATTACTTGGTGAGTTGGTCAATGATCACCCAGATGTCATCATGTACCCAGAATATTTGTGGTATGAACATCATGAATTCCAAATATATCCCATCCCAAATCCATTCTGGTACCTCAATGGGTAGATCTAAACCAGTTTGGACTCGGTTCTCATCCTTCACTTGCTGTCATGTATGACATTGAGAAACATAATCTGCATCTCCTTTCTTCACCCCTGGACACCCAAATTGACATTGGATGTCCTGGTACATTTTTGCTATACCAGGATGTATTTTCAAAGGGGGAATATAAAAATCCATTAGAACCTCCTCCCACAACTTCATTGGAACCATCATGAATCCTCTGAAAAGAATGACAAGCTCCCAAAAATTAGAAAATATATCAGGAGGATGCCATGTGGATATATGAACATATAAGGCCTCAGAGTCGGTATCCCCAAGTTGTGCCTCCCTCACTCGCTATAAGAGTTGAGGGGTGACAAAAACCAACTAGAGTCAAGATGATCCATATACATCCAAAAAGGATAACTACAATGAGGCTGACTACTCTTATGCCTCATTCAACAACTATGAACTAGATCTCATATTGAGATCATCTCCCGCCATGTTCCCCTTCCCATGAGTATAGACAATCAAAAAGTCATAGTCTTATAGGAACTCATTCCATCACTCCTTTCTCATGTTAATATCCTTATTATGGAATATATAATTGAGACTCATATGTTTAGAGTGCTTGCTAAATTGCTATCCTAAAAGGGAGTGTCACCAAATATTCAATACAAAAAACTATTACAGCTAACTCATGGTCATTAGACGCATAGTTCTACTAAATTCATCTCAAATACAATAAACCATATGTAATAAATTCTTTCCTTTGCATTAGAATATGACTAATTCCAATCCCTGATGAATTTCAGAACACTACGTAATCAAAACCATCCGCCGATAACCTCAACATGGGAGAACTTGTGAACCTCTACCCCATCTTCTAAAATCACTGTTGACACCTTTCCATTAAGATTAAAGGCTAACATTTCCTAGTTAAGACTGTGAAGGGTTCTATAACAATGGAGAAGTTGTGTACAACCCTCTGATTGTACCTAGAAAATCCAAGTAAACTCCGCACCTTGGTAACACTCTAGGGTGGATCCCAAGCAAGTACATCCTCAACCTTCACTGGATACATTGAAACTTCAAACTTTAAGATGGTGTGTCATAGAAAATGGAGCTCTCAAATCTAACACTGACACTTCTATAGATTCCTATAATGTTGGTTCTCCCATAGTGTGTCCTAGACCACCCCTAAGTTTCTTTTGTGCTCCTCCTCAGACACTGAATACTTTAAGATGTCATCGATGAAGACTATCATGAAACGGTCTATGAATAATTTAAAGATCTAGTTCATGAGTCCCATGAACATAGATGGGGAATTAATCATGTAAAATGGAATCAACATGTACTCATAGTGACTATAATGACATCTAAATTTCATCCTCGACATATCCTTGTCCCCTACTCTCAATTGGTGATAGTTAGATCTAAGGTCAATCTTCAAGAACCATCATGCCCCTTTCAACTGATCAAGGTGGTCATCGATCCTTGGCAGTGGATACTTGTTCTTTACAGTCACATGATTCAAGAGATAGTAATCCATACATAACCTCAATCTCCCATCATAAATATTGGAAAACATAATTGGGACTGCCTAGGGTAAAACACTAGGTCTCATGAACCCCTTCCCCTACAAGTCCTCCAACTATTCCATAAGCTCACATGGCTCTATGGGGTCCATAAAATATGTAGGTTTCGATATTAGTTCCATCCTAGGGTGTATATTAATGAATTATTCTATCTCTCATTGGAGAGATAAACTTGGAAAATCTTCAGGAAATATGTCCTTGTACTTTTCCACCACTATATGAAACATGGAACTCGCAACATCCACTGAACCAAGTGTTAATCTAGAAAAATGTTGAGTAATTGGCTTCACCCTCCTATTTTTGAGTCCATCATGCACACACTGGATTTCATATTCACCAAAAAAGGAAAAACTGGTTCCATCCTAGCATACACACCACACTGTTTTCCTATAACACTCAATCCGAGCATGAACTGTGGATATTCAGTCAATACCAAGAATGATGTCATAATGCCTAGAAATCTCTATTAAGTGATAAAAAACACTCACCACTAAGAGTCAGGTCACACTATTAGTACCAATTCATGATCATTGAGTCTCCACTAGTAGGAGTCTTCTAGAGTTAGGGTTGAGTCAATGGTTCTACCAGAATCTCCAAGTATCAAAAAAGATTCGTGGAAAGAAAATAATTACTAGAGAATGTGTCTATAAATTATATAACTAATTTATAAAATACATAGGTCATATCTTGAATCATTCTTGGATCCCCTGGGTCATATGCCTTGACCGCCTACAACTATCCCCACTCCTATCCTCCATCTCCCTAAGCCTGGCGTGGACCACCCAGGGGGATGGTAACATGTTAAAATGTTGACCAACTGAAGATTCTCTCCCAAATCCTCTTCCACATTCAACAACCTAAGGACCTACCCATTCCCCCCACATTCTTTCCCTTGATGTCCCATGTATATTCTATTTTTCAGTTGTACAAAGGTTTGGACAATATCTTGAGAGATGTCCCCTATGGTCACATGATTATTACCACCTCTCTCTAGGTTGACTGGACACACCATGTGAGCCCTAAATTGCAGATCCCTTGTCCGGGGTCCTCCTCCTATGACATCTCCTACGTCATGGACTTTTAGAATGACATCATCTTCCCAATGTTAAGGTATATACTCTCACTTTCCCATTTATGACAGACATTAGTTTTATCTTCTTAAACCAGAAACTCATGACCACCAAATATTACTCTAGAACCTCGACATAGGTACAAATTCACATATGGATAATGAGGGATTTGATGTCTCTACATAGACCTCAATAAAAGTTCTAATAACAGAAGTACTGATCATGTACCATGTCCATCATGTATCTGGAGTGGTTGGTATGCCTCATTGAATACATAGATACCAACATGTTAGCCTGGAGGAGCTATAGAATCTCCTAAATATGCATAAACCTTAGCCTATATGGTGATAACTCTTATTAAAAAAGGTTCTGAAACTCTTTGCAAAAAAGGGTTTCCCCATTGGGTGACTAGGTATCTAAACCCTACCATCGCCCTGCTGAGCCATATAGAATGCTCATTTCTAGGACTGAAATCTTATATAATGTGTCCATACTAGACTGAAAACTTATGTCACCACCTCAAGATAGTTCTCAACCGCCAGTGGGTTGGGTCACCTCAGAACCTGAGGGGTCTATGTCACTGAAACTCATGAAGCATTTTCAGCCTGTACACCTTATAAACTGTTATAATGGGTACTTTGTGATGCTCTATAGGTGGAAGTATGGCTGGTGCACCACCTGGTAACTCTATTTGTGATACAAATCTCTATATTGATGCCTCTCTACCAAACATATGATCTTCATGATCATGCAATGGATTCTTGGTTGGATATCTATGTGGATACATCCTAAAATAAAATAATATATTCCATAGTCAAAAGAGTATATCTAGGGAGCTGACTCAAGGACATGGAAAATTCAACCCTTCCTATATGATAAATGCACCATTATTTTCCATAAAACTAGTGTTCTCATGTACTGGGTCGAAAAGAAGGTGATTAGAGTCCTGGTGTATGGATATGTTAGCTTCTGTACTAAGACTAGAGTCCCTAGCTTGAAATACAAACTCAAAACACATAACACTATTTCCCCAAACCAACCTCACAGACACATGATCCTATGTTATAACCAACAACTCTGATACCACTTTTTCCTGACCTGTCTAAGAGAGGCCTGTGTTGTGATAACCCCAAGCCCACATCTGATAGGCCAGAAGATGGTGACTAGAACTGAGTAGGTACATCCAAAAAATAGGAGAAATTAGCCTAAAATACCTATACACACTCACACATATCCAAGCCACACAGTTCTAAAATGTAAAAAAACTGGAAGAATGCATGCATACAACTAAGATCCCACAACCATTGTATGATAGGATGTAATGGAAAACTAAATAGGAAAAAATACAATTCCACTATAGAGAGTCTATTGAACAAGTCCAATTGAAAATGTGAAGAGTCCAACCTACTCCAAGGATGAGTAATAAGTCAAATGTATGCTCATGGAAAACACTTTGGTCTTCTACACTCTTGGAATGCTCCATCCACTCCCTTTCCTCCTAGAGCACCATCAAAAGGGCCATCATCTACACAAGACACGACATGTGTGGGTAGAGTCCATGCAAGGGTGACTATAACAATACACAATTGGACACCCTGAAATCATTAAACACGAAGATCCATGTTTATTCAGATCAATAAAAGATATAGTAATCTATGTATAATAGAAACAAAAAAGGAACCATTACATACTCAGGAGAGACACCACGCCATTAGGTAGTCTTAACCACCTGCATTCCATAGGATTCTACTTGAAGAAACACTCATTTTGAGAGATCTTACTCCACAAGCCATGCTATCATTGGAGACACTCGATGAAGAGGTCTGTCTCATTTGGGCCCTACCTAAATAGAATGTATTGGTCTAAGAAGATTATGATAATAAAATAGGGGGTCATACATAAAACCACTGGGGGACACCACAAACTCAATTTGGATCAACCCACTACATTGGGGATCCTATGACAAAAATTCCTCAAACCCAACCTATGTGGCCCACTGGATGGAGGGTAAATTTATAGCTTAGGGAGGACACACCAATTCCATAAAATCTAAAAAGTGATGACGGAGGATCACACACTAGCCTCACTGAGGGACAAAAAACAATATCTAAGACTGAACCTCTAGAGGGGATGAAAATCTAGGGATGTGGATGTAATAAGGAAATATACCCTCTAGGAAATGGCCACGGTAACACAATAAACCTATACTTTTCCAAACTAGGAAAACGAAGATCCTTGAACAGTCTTGATGGGAGTACACGATGTGTCCCAGGGGGTACATGACATATCCATCCCTCCCAAGCCTTTCCCAAGAGGAAGAGCCTCACTTGACATGTAGTCACCATGAACATGGAATGTAGAACAAGTTCTAGAAATATAGTGAAACATGGCTCCTTGGCAATGTCACATGTCTCTGTCTATGTACCGAAGTCATGTTCATTAACCGGTCTATGTATGCAAAGTCGTGTATGTTGGGGAGTACATAACGTCTCCATTCTTCGATACTCCAACCCGTGTCCATCTACTTCTAAAGTACATTAAAAGTCAACCAAGGATGGTCACAATTCATTTGATAGGGGTCACACATCATGTGATCATCATCTTCCTCTAAAATCCCTGGCCACTGTGGATGTGGCCCCAAACACCTTGAAATCCCATATTACATGCCATGTGGTATGGGATTTTCGAAAATCCCAAATATGTGGTCCCAAGCTGCCTCTATCACTCCGGCCTTCAGTTTCCAGCATCACCTCACTAAAAAATTGTTGATCTGAGGCCATATAAGGAAAGAAATCTCCGAGAAATAGGTTTTCTCACTAGATCTGCTCACAAATTACATCAAAACACTGTTCTTCGCTTCACACTGAGGAACACAATTTTGGGAATCATTTTTCATTATATTCACTAACTCAAACACCATATCACCTCCATAAAATTGTGTTAAACCCATATATGAAATATCAGATCATTGTACAGAAAAAAAGGTGTGCCACGATTGAGTTATTAGGGATAGTCAAACCACAAGACAATAAAGAATGCCCGTGGTGAAACACAAAGTGGGGGAAGAAAATCACAATCAATCAAGCGTAATGAACCTTGATTGATGTTTATGTCAATGTTGGTTTGTTTCTATTAGAATAATAAATTAATCTATAATTAAATAAAATAAAATAATTTCTCCATATAAAATTCCCATAGAATTAATCTCATCCCAAAATACGCATGAACTTTGAATCAATCCATTCATCATTTGATTCACACTCTTCATATAAATTATGAATGTGGAATTAAACAAATAAAACTCATTCCAAATCTTGATTTGGATCAGCCACTGATGAATAATGATGCTACATTGCATTCTCTTGTGAGATCCTTCAAAACCGATGTATGTCGATCATCAATATGTCGTCATTTGTTGGAAGGGATTCTAAGTGTTCTCTCTAATGACCCTCTAGAAGTCCTAGGGTTATGTGGATAACCCTATAATTCTAAAACAAGGATATATTTAGTGAGAAAAGTTTCTATAGAAACATAATGAATTGAAATAATTTTATTGAATAATTTTATTCAATTTATTCCTATGTCATATTATTCACAAATGACCTATGCCGACAATGTTAGGTAATTCCTAGTGTAAATCTTCCATTCTGAACTAAAAAATTCCCATATATTTCTTATCCTAGAACCCATTTGGAAGATATTTCAATTTTTAGGAAAATCGTGTGCATGTGCTATTTAATAGATTAATATTTTTCAAACATTTATTCCTGGAACACCGGGTCTTGGAATCGCACATCGTCTCAACACCTAGTCTTGAAATTAATCTATATAATATTTAAAAATAATACACAAAAAATACAAGATGTTACTAGTGGGGATTAAACCAACGACCAAAGTACAATAAGTGTTTCTTGACTAGAACTTGCCCAAATGATTTCCTGGTTAAATTTTAATTCTCTTTAGCTATAAAATTTGATGAAAAAATATTAATGATGAACCAGTGGTATCAATTTTGAGGTTCTATAATTAAATTATTATATTGGGTAACTACTGCTAAACATATTGGATTTGTAATGTAGTTAGAAATATATGGAAAGACTTGTTAATATTTTATGGATCTTATGATGCATTAAAAGTGAATGTTTGTGATTTAAGAATAAAAAATTCTTTTATGGATATTCATTTTTTGTAGTAAGAAATAAAAGCACAACTGAAGGATAAAATTATTCTTATATAATTGTATCAAGTAAAAATATTTCCTTAAACTGTTATATAGTAAAATAATTCCTCAAATTTAAAAACATTATCTTGAAATAAAATTCCTTCCTATTAATATCATTTATGAGGATATCAATGACCTTTTTGCAAGTATAAGAGTTATGGATTTGAGGCCCTCAACATTCCTTTGACCATTCAATTTTTTGTCATCAACGACCTCAATCAATCTCTATAATTATTTAAACTTTTCTTCCATGTACATATCTTAATTTTCCATTAATGTTCTCCTAATAGGAAACCTAGTTATGTGTTATTCTATATGACTTTATTACGTCCCATTCTCTATCATTAAGTGGGTGTTTTTTATTCATTTTATAACGAGCGATTTTCAAAATTGGTATTTATAAATGTCAAACCCTCAATTTCCAAGGTCAATTTTAAATTTTGAGGAAACTATTTATTTAATGTTTGTAGAATTTAACACTAAAAGTTTTTGAAATAATAACATTTTTTTAAATATCATATTCATCACACAATATTAAGATTATATTTATAGAAAAAACTATTTTTATGCGCCAACGGAATTTTATCATAAGAAATTAAATTAATTACTATTAATAGATTATATTAATGACTTTTATATATTATATATTCATAAATTTTTTTTTAATTCATATAATATAGTTGATATGAACAGGATAAGAACAAATCCAATTTTATTAATAAAAGCTCCAATTTTCTAAAGGTAGTTTTTCCGTCTTTTAATTGTGCACTTGTTTTAAAAATAAATTTTGGAAATTTTGTAAATTTTATTTGAAAAAATAATATTAATTTTATAAATATGAATTTATAAATAATCTTATGGTGAAATTTGTGTATTTTTATGAGAAGTTTCACCTTTTTAATGAATATTAAAAAAATAATGAATTTTAATTGAAAAATAACTATTCATCTAATTAATTTATAATTTATATTTATATTTTAAATTAGTTTTAAAGTAAAATTGGATATAATATAAATCTATTAAACTAATTTAGGTCATTGTAATTATTTTTATATTGAATTTAGATATAAAAACTTAGTAAAATTTTAACATTTTTACTATAGAAGCCTGGAATGTTTTACTATATGCAAGATTAATTTTAAAATAATTTTTTTTCCATTTATGTGAATTTAATTTGGGAAAATATATTTATATTTTTAATTAGGATAATTTATAATTTCAAATAGGTTCATGTTATTTTTTTACCATAATTATTAGTGAAAATAATTTAAATTAATCTCCATGATTAAGAGAAAAATGATTTTTCTGAGGGACTAGACATTAATCCTATGGGGAGAATGACATAGAAAGAGTTAAAAATAACATTTTATGGCTATATATAGACCTTATAACATCTCAGATCGATATTTTTATATTATTATAGACACATGACATGGAAAAAACGTGGGTGAAATTCTCCCTTTTCAAAAATTGCAAGAGTGACACTCCCCTCACTTATAAAAGGATATCCCCTATCCTCCCTTGTTCACAATTTAAAACCAATTTTATTCAATAAATACATTCCCATGTCTCTCCAAAACCTCCATAGCCTCTTTTGGGAAGTTGTATATTGGGTATAAATGCAACATACGAAGGGTTTAGTTCAATCAAAATGAATATACCCAAAGGACAGGTAATGTTTTTCTACAAGTGTGTTAATTTTATTTCTTTTTTCACCTCCGTGAATTCCTTTAAGCGCATATTGATATAATAACATCATTATCATCCATATACTAAGATGTTTTCTATGTTAAGTGTATTACTAGAAACTACACACATATCCATTAAATGGGTTACAAAATCATTGTTTGTGTGTACGGTAGACTACCACCTAGTGAACTGAGGTCGTTCTTTCTTACATTACCATCATTCATGGTTTTAATTATATCATAAAAATATTATTATATTCCATTACGTAGGATACATGATAACATATCTTGTGTGTACAGTGGACTAAGATCTGATAATATGATAAGATTCATTTTTCATTAACACTTTTCATGAAAGGTGATGAAGAATAATGTTAATGATTATAGGTGATGTAAATGAAATAATTATGAAATTCATGAAACATGTACCATTCTATGAATAAAATATATCATTTTATTTCATTACTTTTTTCACTCAATGGAATATGATAATTACATTCGTGTATGTGTTGGCTACCACCTTCACGAAGCGATTTGAATCTATTTTCATCACCACACCACATGAATGATATATAGACATATATAATATGGTATTAATGATGTTATGATAATTTTTAAAGGTAAAATATTACATACCACTTTTCAATAAGGATCATTGAAGGTTGAAAATGTTATTCATGCATACGTACAACCTACCATCTCCATGATCGTAACATACTTCATTTTTCATAACCATTATTCATGATTTGTATAAAAAATAAACATGATGTAAAAATATTATAATTATGTCATGATTTTTTTTCATGTTGTGGAACTATATAATATATAAGAGAATTATAACTTTCATAACAAAACATGCATCAGAGAATAAGGAAATTAACATCTGAAATAATAAAAATAATGAATTATTATTAATGAACAGGTGATAAGATGTTATAAAATGATTATATATGATGAAATAAATATTAATATGGTTCTGGTATAAGTTAATAACATGTTTGAAATCACTATATAAGAGGTTAAATCACATTTAACGAAAAGGAATTATAATTTAAGATAATTTTATATCAATTTCACTTCATTGAGTCATATTTTATTATTATGCACCAAATTTCTTTTATATAGTGTATATACTTCCCCTTTGACATGAAATATCATTAATAATTCATTCTTCATGGTATTTTTTTCAATTGGAATCATTTCTTCTATGAGATTTAAATTTAATGTTACCAAACAGTAAAGAAATTTCATAACACAATTTCTTTTCATTGGGTTATATTAATTCCCTATTGTTGTTTAAATTTGAAAATTATGTGTATAAGGAATTTAGAATAACTATTTTTGTATTTATAGTTTTTATGTGGATTTAAAATTGATACATGTACTCTATTAGTTGATTAATTCCCAAATCAACATTACGATCATTTTAAGGGTTTATATCACAATCTCATTCAAATAGAGATTATTTATTCTTCATTTTTTTAAAGACAAATATATAATATTTATTTAATAAACTAATTATATTTATTCTCCTATGTTTATAAATTATCATTTTCATTTAATAGTAAAATGTTTCCACTCTTCTGTACTTAAAATTATTGATAATTTTTTTAATAAAATATGAAATCATTTATCTATTCAGTCAGAAATCAATTTTCATATAAAAACATGTTTACTAAAATGTTTTCAGTTTTTTTGATCCTTTTCAAAATGATCTATTAAAATAAATTTTTACCCATTTTTTTCTTTTTACTAACTTTTTTCCTTGAAATATTGTTGTTTGTTTCTGAAGAAGGAACTTTTTTATCATTTTTACAGTGAAAAGGATGTTCTTTTTTTCATGTATGACATTACCAACTAACATGATCATTATTTATTTGAAGATTACTTTTCAATTTTATGAGGATATTTTTGAAGAAAATGTTTTTTAATCTAATTTTCAAATAAACGTATTTTCAAAAAAAATTCAAAATGAAAAAGATATTTTCTTTAAGAAAATTTTAATGATATTTTAATGGTATTTCTATAAATAAATGGAAAAAACACCTTTATTCTTACTATAATGGGTATATGTTATACTAATACATTTCTTATTCTTCCTCTTAAACATTTAATATCATCCTGACTAAAGAAAATATTGAATTCACTTCTTTAATTCCTTTTTTAATCATTAACATTAATATGGAATTTTCCATTTACTATGATAATTAAACATTAAATTTCCCCCAAATTTCAATAATATTTATCAGGGAAATAATTATTTCAAAAACCGTATACCATTTTTACATATGGTGTTCACTTTAAATGTTATATGATTATTAAAGATATATTAATAAATTTGTATTCACTATTCAATACAAAAATTTCATAAGTGATAGATCCAATATTTTCATAATTACTCATATGCTTTTAAATTATTTAATCCCTTATAATTAATCAATTTGATATTATTTTCATCATTTTAGTATTTTTGGCAAGGTTTGAGATAAAATGTGAAATTATCTTAATTCTAAAAATTTAAAAAGTTTTTTATAACTTCTGTATTTTTTGTAATAAAATTAAAAATTATAATCCAATTGGAGGGATTTTTTTAGGATTCCTTTCTTTTTGGTCTACATATTTTCTTCTTGACAAATAGCGCATTAGAAATCCCACAAGCCCAAAAAATCAATCATGTTGAAAAAATATTCTAGGAGGCTGAATGGACCTTTCCCCATTAAATAAATCATATCTCGGGATACCGTCCTCAAAATGAGGTTATAACAACTGAGTTAGAAATAGGACTCTATGGTTCAGTCTCATATTAAATTTTATATAGAAATTGACTCATTATGTCCGCCTTGTAATGACTCAATGTCGAGTAGGTGAAAAAATATTCTTCATTTAGAAAATGAAAATCTCATTAATGAGGCCATAACATCTCATAAACATGTAAAACGGGTTTGATAATTTTAGGGTATATATCCAACACAATTTGGAACATAATTAAAGAAGGGGGGTTTACAATTTTCATCAATATAGTGTGTACAATAGAAGAAATGTTTTTGTGAAAATATTCTTAAGGAGAAACTTTTATATTCTTTATATTCTCACTTTTTTTATTCTTAATTGTACAATGTATTGTTCATCCCCCTTATTTATGGACACCCTTAACATAAACTGGGTTAAAATGATGTGTTATTTGGTATGGATAGGTCTTGCATTTTGTTATTCTCCAATTCATTCACTTAATGGTTTAAGATCCTTCTCTCTTTCTGTGAAGTTGGTATCAATTTATAATAGTACCTTTTTATTATGATGTAAGATATTATTTGATTTCATATTATGTGGTAATAAATTTGGTCAATTATCATTATCTCCCTTTACTATTTTTTGGTTTATATACTATGTAATATACCATGTCTTGCTGGTGAAGTACTCAGCGATCACAAGTATGTGTGGGAGGGGTAGTCAACAATCTTGATAAATTTGGATAAACATGACTTGACTGGGAATATCATATATCGATTAGGGGTATTTTATACAACTATATCAGACATCGGAAGGAGTATATACCAAGCAGTTATTTTGGTAAGTATTATTCTCACATTTACCATTTTACCAAGGGAGTGATTGGAAGCACTTTTTGAATCTCACTTTTAGCGACATAGTATAAGTGGGTTGAATAAATTGGAACTATGATAGAATTTCAATTGGAAAACCAACAACGACTGAATTAACCTTCTTATATAATAGTTTTCAATCACTTATTTTGTCAATTTGTTATCAATATTTCTCTTAATTACTTTCCTTTTATTAGTTTCTTTATTTTCTTTTCAAAATCAAAAAAAATAAAAAAACATACCATTTTTCCTCTAATTAAAGGTGAAAACATGGTTGATGTGCCATATTCTATATAGAAAATCTAGGTTAACCATATTACTACATTTTTAACTTAGTGAATAATTGTTTTTGTCACACCCCATAATAGTCACATGTCAAAACATGGAATTGTTTCTAGGGAGGTGGTTACAAAAATATTTTTATAGTATTTTTATTCTTTTGTCTTTATAATTTCATGACTAGAACCTAAAACACCAATCTTTTCCCCATAGATCCAGAAATTGAAAGAACCTTGTTGAAGATACTTATAATATTTATTTTTCAATAATATTTTGTAAAAATTCCTCTTCATGACTCAAGTGAAACTTCATTGTCCACTCTGATCCTGTCATTATGGATGGAAATGAAAACCAAGCCCTTAAAGATCTATATTAACCACAATTCCATAATCAAAACACTCAAACAATCAAGAAAATGTTACAAAAATATTTTTATATGAATCCTATCATGATCCCATTTCTTCCAAATTTTTATAGCCTAGAATGTGAAGACCCAAACAAACATTTTAAAGAGTTCAAAAATGTGTTCCCTTTATTTAGACCACATGGAGTAGCTGAGGAGCATGTAAAGTGAAAAGAATTCTAATTTTCATTAGAAGGAGAATCCAATGAATGCTTTTATGGAAAACAACTCGAATATGTGTATTATTTGAATGAATTAGTGTGATATTTCATGAAAATATTCTTCCCTACCTTCAGAAAAGAAACCATCATAAATGAAATCCATAGCATTAAAAATTCATCTAGAGAAACACAATATGAGTGTTGGGAAAGATTTATAAAGCTATGTGCCACCTCCACACATCAAGAAGTTTATGAATATCACTTTGTTTTCTTTATTTACCATGTATTACTAGAAAATTGTAGAAACCTTCTATATGCATCATCTGGATGCACATTTAATGACAAGCCACTAGTAAAAGCCACTGGTTTGATTGAGAGGATCTCTCTGAACTCATAACAATTTGGTACAATAGGTACTAGAAAAAGAGTAATTCCTGAGGTAAGAACTTATTATACACCACCATTATGTAAAAATATGATTTAGGAGAAAATTAGTATTGTGAGACCGATCACCCTAATACAAGTGGGTGACTAACAATCACCGACTAAGGTATGTGATTTATGCTCATAATATGATCATTTAACTAACCAATGTGTTGAAATACAAGGAATGCAAAATTGTGAAACATCATTTTAGGATAGGAAGTTCCAATGGAATCAAGGATTTAGGGAGCCTAATAATCTAAAATATGGATTTGGAAATTAGTAGAATCAAACTAATCCATCTTACCAAAATTAGTTTCAAAACTAACCCCTATTCCTGCATCAATTCCAAAATCAAACATTATTTAAACAAAATTAATCTTATTACCTGACCGCCTATCACCAACTAATCACTTTCCAAATACCCTATGAGTATCCATCCACCAATTTACAACCCCTAATTAAAAACCAATAGTAAAAATCTGAGTTTGTGGGGATTAAAGACATCGTAAAAAAATACATTTATTTTTAATGTCTCATTAACTTCCTGACAAAAAATATAGGGAAATAACTTTCACAGACAATCCAAAATCCAAAAGATAATTTAAACATTCTAAAAATAAGAAGTGGAAAATAACCCATACCATAAGACACTATTGAACATAAAATAATACCACCTATGTTAAGAGAGAATGAGGTTGGGAATTCTAAAAATTAATTGAAAATGCACCAGTAAGAAGAGAAGAAAGAGGAGGAGGAGAAGGAAATGTTGAGGAAGAAAATATGAGAAACACCTTTGAAAAGGAAATAAAGGTATAAGACATACTTACCCCCACCATTTCCATGAAGGATGATTGAATCATATAGATTTCAGGAAGAAATGCTTCAAAATGAAATTTTGGTGACCTTCCAGAAAGTGGAAAATTAATATTCGCCCATATGAAGCACTCAAAAAATTCCAAATTATACTACAAGCTTAAGGATATTTTTTCTAGGAAGAGGACACTTCAATGGAATGTGGGGATAAACATGGAAATAATTTTCTTATCCCTTATCACACCATACTTTCCAACCAAATTTCATGATCTCAGGATGTGTTACATTCCATGAACACTTGGTTATTTATATTTATCTAATGATTTCTGTGATCTAGGTTATTAAATTTATGTATTACCTCACTTATTATATGATTATTTTTATATGAATAAGATGATGTGATTTCTTATGTTTAGGAAGTTTAACCTTTTTATGTGTGGAACCTCAATTTAATTTCATCTCTGGGGATGCATTTCGATGTAGAATTAAAACAACTACCCAATGATTTGAAATATGTAAAACTTAGGGAGGGAGAGAAATTAATAGTGATAATTTCTAATTATATGTTTGAAACCCATGAAAAATATTTTATTGATCATTTTGGAGATAATTTCCCAGAAATAGGGTGGCACATAGGTGACATACCAAGAATAAACCCAAAAACATGCTCACATAGATTTATTCTTGAGGGAGATTCCAAACCTGTCAGATAGCCCAAAAAGAGGTTGAATCCAACCTTGATAGAGGTTATGAAGAAGGATATTAAAAAGGTCCTGGGGGATGGGATCACCTATCTGATTTCAATTTCGCAATGGGTTATCCACATTCATGTAGTTCAAAAAATAACTATCGTAATTACTGTGATGAATGAAAATATTGAAATAATCCCAGTGAGAATTAAAATAGGTGGAGAGTGTGTATTGATTTTTGGAAGTTAAATCAGGTCACTCAGAAATATCATTTCCCCAACAACTTTATTCACAATTTGTTAGAGATATTAGTAGGGAGAACTCATTATTTCTTTTTGGATGCATTTTCAGGTTATTTGTAGTTACCTATTTCTCCCAAGGATCAAGATAAGACTATGTTTACTTGTACCTTTTTCACATTTACATAAAATGGAATGCCATTCAGATTATTTAATGATCCATGTATATTTTATAGGTTCATGTTAAGTATATTTTCTGATCCCATTAAATAATTCTTAGAGGTTTTCTTGGATGATTTATTTTTTTTGGAAATTCTTTTGACTATTGTTGGAATATTCTGGAAAAATATTTGAAAACCTTCATTGAAAAGAATATTGTATTAAATTTTATTAAGTGTCATTTCATGGTTGAGAGAGGAATTTTCCTTGATAATTTCATTTCAAAAAATGGAATTAAAGTGGATAAATAAAAAATTAATGTTATAAATGCATTTCTTTACCAAACTTGTGTGAAACATGTTAGATAATTTTGAGTACATGTAGGATTTAACAAGAGTTTTATCAAATATTTGAATAATATTTTTACTCCTCTCTCTAGATTACTTTTTAATGATGATTATTTTGATTTCAATGATGCATATAGGTTATATTTTGTTTTGTTGAAGAAGATATTTATAACAACACAAGTGATGCAACCACTATATTTGGAAGAACCATTCGAGTTACTTTATGATGCTTCCAACAAAGCAGTTGGATCAATACTTTCTAAATGGACTGAGGGAATACCATAAGTAATATTATATGACTCAGGAACCTTATTTTCCACCCAATTCAATTACACACTCACTTTAAATGAGTTTTTAACCTTTTTTCTTCAGAAATATTTAGATCATTTATTCTTGGAACTAATTTCACTCTGTTTTCTGATCATGTAGCTATTATGTACTTGATGAAAACGGATGAAGTTGAACTGAGGCTATGAGGATAGATTCTCCTACTGCAAGAGTTCATCATTGAAACTAAATATATGAAGGTAACTATGAACTAAGTGTATGATCACTTAAGTAGACTGCACAACACTATGGAAGGTAAAATTACACCCAAAGAAGCACTGAACGATCACCTTAAAGGAGATAATTTGTACTTGATTGAAGGAGAAGTTCCTTGGTTTGATGAAATTATCCATTATTTGGTAAAAAATAGGGTCCCAACCCATTTCAATTCCTATAAAAATTCAATAACTGAAATATAAATCTAGATATTACATTTGGGATGATCCATTTGTTTGGATATTTTTCAATGACTAAGTGATAATTAGATGTTTTCCTAAGAGGGAAATTGGTTGTATTTTTTTTTATTTTTATCATAATTTGGATTGTGGAGGACAATTTTGACCTCAAAGAATATCAATGAAGGTATAAGAATCTAGACTTTATTAGACTACCATTTTCAAATATTCTCATGGATTTTGAAAAATCTGTGATAATTATCATTTTATAGAAATATTTTAAAGAGATAAGAAATACCCAAAAATCAACATATTTTTTTGGGATATTTTTGAATTATGGAGGATAGAATTTATGGGACCTTTTCCAATTTCATTTGGAAATTATTATGTCATTCTTATAGTTGATTATGTTTCCAAATGGGTGGAAGAAAAATCAACCAGGACAGAAAATGCTAAGGTTATTTGTGATTTTGTTAGGGCTATTATATTTTGTAGGATTGGAGTTCCAATAACCACCATAAGTGATTAAAGGGATAACATATTCCATAGTATAATGGAGTTTTTTATGAAGAAGTATGGTGTGTATCATAAAACATAAACCTCCTATCATCCATAGACAAATGGACAAGATGATGAGTACAACAGTGAAATAAAATGAATTTTGGAAAAGACTTTTAACCCAATCAAGATTGATTGAAGACAAAGGTTAAAAGACACATTATTGGATTATAGGATAACCTAAAAAACCCCAATTAGAATGAGTCCATATTGGATAATTTATGGGGAATGTTGTCACCTACCTATGGAATTGGAACATAATGTGTACTGGACTAGGAGAAATATTAATTTAGATCTTGAAAGTAGTGGGAAAGAGAGAATATTTCAGTTGAATGAGTTGAAAGAAATTAGAAGGGAGACTTTTGAAAATTATATGATTTAATGTTTATAACAAGAGTGGCTCATGGAAAGATGAGCCAACCAAAAGAGTTCCATCCTAGAGACACAATTATTTTATTCAACTCAAGTCTCAAGTTGAAGCTAGATAAACATCATTCTAGATGGTAAGTTCCATTTATAGTTACTAATTTATATCCTTTCAGTGCTATGAAGATTATGAATAATGGAGAGAATGATCCATTCACTGTTAATGGAAATAGGATAAAGAAGTTCCTTGGAACCTTGGAAATATATTTAGTGGAGGAGATAACACTCCTCCATTATGTTTATCAAAAAAAATCCATTAGGTTATACCTCTCCTTTACACTTTCTTGATTTCTGTGATTCAATATAAAATATTCTTACAAGTAAAATCCACTAGAATGTATTAAGGAAACTACATCATCTATGTGTGGGGGAGGGAACCTTTGTAGTTATGGATTTTAATTTATTGATTATTTTTCTTCTTCTCAAAAAATTTTTGTTTTTCAAAAAAGGGTTTCATTCTCAATTTTTGCGTGTTTTTGAATCTTATGAGCTAAAATGACTATCTTTTCCATTTTTTAAACCCATTTAAATGAGTGAAACAATTTATTCTTGAAAAATTATCATAAATGAATGTTGAAAATGACTTTGTTTAAACATCAAATATTTTGGAATTTCAAGAAAAATACTCTGATTTTTTAATCCCAGGACACACCTCATTTTCATTATCTTTGAAATCACTTTCTCATGAGGCTTATAAAAAATTGATGTCAATTCATTTAATTCTACCCCACTTCTTGATATAACCATTCCATGCTTTCTATAATGAAAATTTGATTTATTCCTATCAAACCACGAGGGTTTGAGGTACTTGTGTTTTAAATGATTGAGTAATTTCTTTGGTTTTTAAGCCCAATTTTAAAGAGAAACCTTTTTATTATATCCTTCCTTGTACATTTTCCCATTAATACCTTATAATACATGATCAAAATGTTATGTTATCCATATTTCAATTCAATTTTCCCTATCCAACATACTCTGGAAATGAAATAGCTTGATCTACCTGAACTTATGTGTGGGGGAAGTTGTTTTGTGGTGTGATACATCATTTGTTGCAAATTTGGGTGGAAAATATAATGTTGAAGATATTAATTTTTTACTGAATAATTCATTCTATCAAAATATACACTTTTCTATAGCTTTCATAATAAGGGAAGTCGTGGCTTTCTAGAGCTTTCTATGGAGAAGGAATGTTGTTCCTATCTCGAGTATTCAATAACAATTTTGTTTGAGATTATTGAAAATTTTTCTATTGAAATAATGATTTTTTCTGAACATTCCTTGTATTTTCATGATGTTGGATCTGAATTTATAATACAAGGAGTGAGGTGGAGACTGTAATTGTTTAAAAATTAGAATCTTGAAATTTTTTTTTTTCAAAAGCAACAAACCCTCCTAATTCTATCTCATAATTTTTGACATATGAATCCTACCAATAAAAATCCACAGAATAACACTAAAAACTAATAATGATAATAAACATTTCCTTTAATAACATCGGGTGGAGAAGTTTGAATTTATCAAGCCTATTGTGAGCCTTTCATGAGATTAGATAAGAAAAGCCGTGTTGAAAACTCACATTTATGAGAGGAAAAAAATAAAAGTGATGTAAGTGTATTCTGTGCATGGGAGTAGAAATCAAGAAAAAATATGTTGAATGATATGAATGGAGAACATGAAATAATGGTTTTTTTGAGGCCTTATATCTTTTGTTTCTTGGTGTTAAATTTTTTGAATTACATTGATAGGTGTTTTATATTTGTTTGGATTTGATTTTTATGCTTACATGTCCATGAGTCCAAGTTCAATGTGTTGGGGAATTTATAGAGATAATATTTTCTTAATTATTTAATGTTATTAAATGATCTAATCCATTACAATTAATAAATATGATATTAATTACATCATTTTAGTATTATGGTGAGTTTCAAGATAAAATGTGAAAATTGGTTAATTATGGAAATTTAAATATTTTCTATCACATTTTTTGGGAATAAAATTAAAAATGTTGATCCAACTGTAGTGATTGGGTTTTTATAATTAATTTGTTTTGTAGGTTCAACTTTATCTGCTAGACCGAAATCCCATTCAAAATCCCACAAGGAGAAAAAAATCAATCATGTTGGAAAATTATTATATCCAACTGAATTGACCCTACCTCATTAAATGAATCATATCATAGGCTACCAAACTCAAAATGATTTTATTTTAGTGGGTTATAAATAGGACTCTAATATAAAGGTTCACATCAAATATCATGTATAAATGCTCTCATTAAGGCAGCCTTGTAATGAGTTATAGAGGAGTAGGGGGAACAATATTCATTGGTTAGAAAAATACACCTTTATTAATGTAGTCATAACTTATTATTAACATGTAAAAAGGATTTTAAAAAATTTAGGTTCAATATTAAATTAAAATAAGAACATATTTTATGAACGGGACCTTGGAAATTGACAGTAATCTTGTGGGAAAAATAGAAGAAACATTCTGGCGGACTGATTCTAAAGAGAATTTTTTTTCTCTCTTTTCTTATTCCAAATTTTTTAATGTCTTCTTATTAACCCTTATTTATGGATACAATTGACATGGAGGAGTAAAACATACTTATGATTTTTGAAGGTGAGTTTTTCTCTTTCTTAATTATTGATTTCGTTCACTTAATCGTTTAAGATCCTTATCTCTCATCTATGAAGTCAGTTTCAATTTCAAATAACATTTTTTTATTATCATGTATGTTCATATTTGATTTTAGATTTTGTTATCATTACTTTGATCCATGTTATTTATATCCATTAATTAGGTTTAGTTTTATATATTTTGGAATATACTAGATATTTGTTGGGAAGTACTCGATGATCATCATTATGTGTGCGAGGGGTAGTGGAAATTCGCCATAATTTTGGATAAACAAGACCTGATTGGGAATTTCATAAGTCAATTGGTTGTATTATCTAAAAATATATCACATATTATAAGTAGTTTACAATAGGATGAGATTTTGGTAATGTTTATTCTCATAATCACCATTTGACCTAATTAGTGATAAGAAGTGATTTTTAATCTCTCTTTTATTGAATTAGAAGAAGTGGATTGGATAAATTGGAACTTGGATAGAATTTTAATTGGAAAATAAATTGTGACCTGATCACCCTTCTCATATAATAGTTTTCAATCACTTGTTTTCTCAAATTTTTCTCAAATTTTTTTCTTAATTTCATTCATTTTTTTATTTTATTTTATTTATTTTCAAAATAAAACAATTTCAAAAACATCACATTTTCTCTGTAATTAAATGAGATTACCTGATTTCAGTGTGGTCCTCTTATAAGAAAACCTATGTTAACCACTATAATCCATTTTTAACACAGTTAATAATTGGTTATTCATGCCCCATGGTAGGCACATATCAATATGTCATAATTTTCATGAATTAAATTTATTATTTGATATTTGAGGAATGCATTAGACTAGTATAACAAGAATTAGGGACCATAAAAATTAAACCCATCAATGCATCAATAGGTTTCATGAGACAAAATATATATGGTTTTGGGTAAGAAATTTTTATTTATTAGATTCTTGGTATGAATCCTTAACAGTATTAGATTCTTGGAATGAGTACTTAATAGTGGTAGGTGTTAAACCCTTATCATTCTCCAGTTAGTGGTTCAATCCCCACAGCCATATTAGACATGACAGGTTGTCACCCAGCATATGGGTTGTCTTTTTTTAAACCATACTAATATAATTAATATAACCTTACCAAAAAATTTTGTTTTAACATTCTTGAAATAAAATTAATCATTAAATTACCTTTTTTACTATGGTTTTCAATACAACTTATTTTTCCCATAAGGTCTAATAATCTTATTTAACCATTAATACAATGACATTAATTAATCTATTAAACCGAAAGGCTTGAAATACATATAAAATTATATCTAAAAATTGTAACGTAATTATCCCTCAAATAACTCTTCAATTAAAAAATATACTTTCTATAAATTTCTCTAAAAATGTTGTTAATTTTTGGTATAATCCCATCACATAAAACCTAAAAAGGGAGTTTAAAACACTAAACTTATGATCGATATTAAACTCATAAACCATGGTGGTATCCATAAATATTATTTCTATGAATCCACATTTGCATATATAATTTTATAAATTCCTTGAATGATTCATGATTCTTATAAACAAAATACCATTAGTAAAATACATTTAAAATTTAACTATTGAATCACAATAAAAAGTAATTCATTTATTTTATTACAAAATTGGTCCTTTGTAACGTCCTGATTTTTCTTCAAGTTGAGAATCAATGATTTTTTATTTAAATTATTTTTTTCAACCTAGAAATGCTTCCTAATGGATTCATGGAGGTATTAGGGGTGTCTGAGGCTTGTTCAGATCTCGGAACCACGAAATTGGATGTAGATGATTGTGTTACAAAATTTGGAGAAAGCTTATAGCCCATCCGAAATGTTTTCTCTAACAATGTGGCATGAGATAGTGTGGATTAGGGTTTCACCCATTTTCTCTAAAACTACGTTAAGAGGCCCACACACCCATGATACTTGTCTCCAACAAGTTCTAGTGGAATTTTATATGGGTTGTGCAGGGTTAACTAAACTGTGCGCTGAGACCATGAAAGGTTTCTCCTTGGGTAATGGCATGCCACAAAGTTGGTGTATAGTTTTTCCAATCATGCATCAAACAATGTGCCCCTTTTTCTATGGTATAAATTCTCTCTTACCCATTAAATAAATTAAGTATTTAACCCTCCTTACTATTGGTATTCTAGTGGATGAACTACTACATTCTCCTCCTAATAACTCTCCTCCCACCTCTCATAGGTTTTGAGGTATATACATCATTCTAGCACCAAATATCCTACCATTAGATCCATAATAATGCATTAGTTAAGCTCTATACTCCTCTTAAATCCATTATTCATTGTTTTTTCCATCTATTGTGCTATTTATGTGGACCTATTTTTCCCATTTTTCAGGTTATTCAACATTTTTTCAAATAACTCTCATACTAGCATAATTAAAGTGTCTACGATGGATGAAAAAAGTTCAATGTATATATTTTAGGTGGTCTAGTTCATTTCCCTTAATTTCATCGTATTTATAATATGCGCTATTTTGCAACATAGAAGACCCTTCTGGTGCCACCTCTAGTTTCCTAAATAAATTTAATCTATTTGTTTTCCATGCCTAGTATTAATCTATATAATTGAGAATATCAACCATGGTTAATAAACTAGAATTAAATGACCCCAATTGGTGTGTTCTACCTTAGACTCATTTTCCCTCTTTGCACTAAATTTTCATAACACCCCTTGAGGGGTGGTTCCTTATAATTAATGACTTGACTTAATTAATTAAGTTGACTTTAAGGATGATCCATGAGTTAGGCCTTGCACCTTATTCCCAAAATGGATTGATTAATTAAACCCCTGGTCCAATTCTATAATCATGTTATGAATATTTTCCTTGTTAACTACATGAACTTGGAAGCCAAAACATGCCTTCACCATAGAGACAATGGCAACATAAGGGTGTTTAAATTAAGAACCACCTTGGATGGGATCATCATGCATTTTTTTTAGAATTTTTATTGAATTGTAAAGATGTTGGGGGTGACACTATCTATTTCTGGGATGGTCTCTCTATGTATTTACTTATACCTCTATAAGAGTGACCCATGTTACCTAGGGGAGACCTTGTGAATGTGCTTAATGGATAGATGGTTATACCATTTCATGAGAGAGACATTGGAACCTACGTGAAATACCACAGATGGGCTTAGAGGTTAGTTTCTGATGTAATCATACCATTCCAGGAGTGAAACTTGGGATTTCATTCATGGTTCACCTCGGAAGGACTATAATCGAATTGGCATATACAGATACCCTAGTGCAATACATGGGGTCCCAACTGGACTAGATTGGACAAGATTGGGGTGCATTAGCCTATATTCAAGGAATTTTTTAAATAATAAATGAAATATAAATATTTAGAATACTGGGACATGTCATCCATGTCAAATCACAAGATTTGGGAAAATCTATCTTCTTATATTGTACTCACTTTTATTGTGCAGGACATATCGGCTCGGACACACCTGGATTAGGCTAAAGCAGTTAATGTTGGACAAGTGTCCCACATGGAATCCAATCTGATGTACTTATTTACTTAGTTTTTTCGTTCATTTATTATTAATGAAACACTAATAATTTTTTTTTGAGATGGATTGATGTAGACATCATTTGTGGTGGCCTACTGAGTATATCTCATGCCTTGCTAGGCCACCTTTGGTACCCAAGAAGATTTTATGATTTCATATATATATAAATGGTAGATTCCAACATCCAATTCTTGATTACCATTTCTAGGACGGATTATGAGAGTATAGGACTAATCCAATGCATATGATTCTAGTAGTATTTGTCTTTTTGGCCTTCAGTATCTTGAAAGCTTGCGGTATATGATTATATCCCCTATTACCTATGAACTCTTCTTGTATAGTTACATGAAATCATGATCATCATATTTTGTATCTATTTAATTTTATGTTCCACTAGTTATTCATTTATCTTTCATGTTTTATTAGTATCATTTTGCTAAAATCTGTGTGTTGATACCATTTCTTCTATGGTGGGTTACTAGTCTTGTTGACTTAGTTTATACTGTATCTTGTTTATTATATACCATTAAGATCCACTCTAATCTATGTGGTCATAGTCTTTCCATGAAAATAACCTAGTCCCTTATTGTTAATCGCAACCACTGGAAACAGAGAACTGCGCTTGAGATCTTTTGCCACTCTCTCGAGGCACCTTTAAGTGGAATTTGGAGTGGGATGCTACAAAGTGGTATCAAATGATAATTTTACTTTTATTTGTACTGTTATATTTAGATAGGATATTGGGAACAAATGGAATTTGGTAATGAGATTGTTCATGGGATTTGTTAACCCATGTACAGGAAAAACCCAAATTTCCTCGGATAGGTTATTGTTTTTTTGTTACACTGTTACAGTTGATCAGATTCACTATTGGGGTAAACACTTGTTTTGGGTTGTTTCCATTATAAATGTTCTTAGAATTAATTTATTTACCTTGTATAGATGATATAAGGGTGTATAATTCATGCATCATAGTAGGCACTATGTGACTAAAATTCCATGCATTATTACATTCCATATATATTTTTATGCATTCATTACCTGTATTCCATGTTCATTCTATATGTACCAAGATTTTTCTACATTGCAGTGTGCTAATATTTCTTACAGGATGAGCTGATGAGTTGAATTAATGTTCCAAAATCAATCTAAATGATGTGTTCCCACATATATTTATGATTCCACCTAAATTAACCACTTATGCCACATTAGTTGGTTTTATTGATAAATGCCAAGGCGTTTTAAGGAGAGGGTACTCCTAAATTAGAAATGGAATTAAATTAACACAATCACTATGCTTGAATTATTACATCCTGATATTAGTCATACAGGCTAGACCATATTTACTTGATGTGCCAATTTCAATTTATGAGTGTATGGGCCTTGTAAATTCATAATTTTGATGCAATTAACTAGGATGTGATGTTTATACATAAATTAATAAGAATAAATTAAATAAATCAAATCTTAAAAAATAAAATTTTTATCACTATATAAAGATTTGAAATGAAAATTAAAGGACTTTTTCCTCTATACCTATCATTTGAAAATCCATTTATGAGAACCTTTGTATTATTATATGAGTCCATAAAACCAATATGAACTAATTAGTGGGTAGAATTTCATCTCTATTTGAATCTTTTATGGATTTTGCTTATCAACTATACCTAGCTCAAGGATCAAGTTGGGGGTTGGACTTGATTTTTCAAAGTCCTTGTGTATGTTCCTTTATTCATCACACTTACTATCTATTATAAATATTGTCCGAGGGGTGTGTTTGGTAATTTTAGAGTTATAACACCCCAACTTCAACATGTTTTATGCCCTAAATGTGGAAATGAGAACACTCCAGAGGATTCAGGTCTTGATCAACTTATGATACCTCCTATAGTGCCACCAGAGGTACATCCTTTAGATCTTCCACTGGGAATCAATGATCAGTTCTATGAAAGTTTCTTATGTTTAATTTAGTCATTATGGGGTGCTCCACATCCTTTCCCTACTATGGTATAACTAACCCGTGAGTTTCAGCGGCATAATTCCCCCTCCTTCTTGAGGTATGGTGGTCCTCAGGCTGTGGAGTTGTGGATAGAAAAAATGTTTTTAATCATTGAGAATATCGATACGCCTATAGAGTGGTGGGTCACACTCTCCACCTATATGTTTCACGACTCCACCATGTGATGGTGTGGTGTCATTAATCATCCTATTCATCATTGGGGAATGATCTAGGTGGATTTCCATATATCCTTCTTCAAACACTTCTTCCTCAGACTCTAAAAATAGACCATGCTTAGGTGTTCATGAACCGTTATCAAGGTGACATGTTGTTTATAGAATATTAATCTCATTTCATATAATTATATTATTTTTCACTGACCTTTTTAGTGATGATTTGATGACTGTGAGGTGATTTGATGATGGGATTCATATGCCATCCACTCATAGAAGAATCTTTTCCAATTGACCATCATTTCCGAGATATTGAACCAAGACTTCATCATAGAGAAGAACCAAAGGTATTATAAAAATAAAATCTAGGGTAGTTTAGATTCCATTGAGTGAAGTGGTTTATCCAATAGTTGGAAATTTCATTTAAGGGTTCAATCTAGGGCAGTACCAGCTAGGTGGAATTCATCGAAAGCTATGAGGTGTGTCACCAGTGTGGGAGGGTAGGACATAAAAATCCCAAGTGTATGGGGAACCTAATTAAATGACTAGATTACATCAAGATGATACACCTTTAGTGTTTCTATCAATCCTTTCCTCATGTAAGCAGTGAAAAAGGATATGTGATGACACCTCTTTCAGGTGTAGGATCAACGACTCCACATCATGTGGGAAGTTGGAATTCTACTAGTCGGTTAGGCCAAGGGAGTGTTCATGTCTAAAGTACTTAGGCTTTATATGTTCTTCATCAATAGAGTAGACCTTCCCCATCTAGTCAAGATGCATCTCATGCAAATGGTTTGGGCCACATCTGTGTACTACATCTTGTTCCTGAGGAGCAGCATCTAGGGTCATTTATAGTTAGATGTATATTCTAGTAGCTTCTACATAAGTATCACCCTTGTTTGATATAGGTGCATCAAACTCTTTTCAATATTCTAAAACTATGTAAAGTGTACTATATTGGTGTGACGACTCTTGCCACACCACTAGGGGTCCAATCAGAGAATATACATCAATGTAGGGAGTTACCCTTGAGAATGGTGGAATCTATCTCAGGTGGAACTTCTTCATCCTTAATATTATGAGCTTTGAAATCATTCTCAGTTTGGATTAGATAGTTCTTTATAATGAACATGTTTATTTCTATGACTGGAGGGTGTACTTTATATCACTTGAGGGTATCAGTTATATGTACATGGGTGAATGAGATATATAGGCCAGCTGAGCTAGAACTGATCATCATGGGCTGTGTAGGGTGATAGACTAGATGATGAGTCTCTTTGTTATTGATCATGAAATAAAGGTCGTGGAATTACCTCCTATTTTGGATATTTTAAAGGGTATCTTCCGTAGTGATTTCTATGTCTTACCTCCTGAGAGATAGGTGGAGTTCACTATCGATCTAGTGCCAGGTCTCGTACTGGTGTCCATTCCTTGATATAGTATGGAACCATGAAATCAATAAAAACTCTAGAATCTTCTTTAATATCTAG